>CM016722.1:10109755-10426156 GCA_005771605.1 Scutellaria baicalensis | reverse complement strand
TAATAATATCATCCAGAATGATTTCCTCTATTTCATTTTACCCCTATATTAAATTAAAATACTACTTATTATATTTAAAATATTCATGAAACTTGTTCTATAAGATTCTCAAAAGTTTTTTAGTTTTTTTTCCCACAATTTTTATTGATCAATGACAAATCAGTAATTATGTCCAATTTGCAATTGAGTGACAAATCAATAAATATGTCAATTTTTTCATGTTTTAAATAATATAGATATATATATACAACACTACTGTTATAAACATATCTTCGTTTCGGTCAATTTTTTGTGGATGTCTATAATAAGCTTATAAATATAAATTTTAAGGATTAGTAAAATAATTTCATAATTATTAATTTTTTATTCTACTAAGTTCGAAACTCTTAATAATTTGTCTTTTGCTTTTTTTTTTTGGTTTCTTCTTCCCACTTTTAATATATATATTTCATGGTTAGGTGCAAAGAATTGCTTTATTTGCGCAATTTATGACTATTTCTATGTGAAATCATGTGGTAATAAAGTGGAACATGAAACGATTAATTATATGCAATATAATAGGAATTATAAATAAAAAGAGTGTTATTATTTACAGCACAGAGAAAAGGTGCTGATATTATCTTTTACAATTCTTTTTCTATCACAATACAAGAGATTGATGAAAGGAGTCCTTTTAATAAAAATGAAAGAAGTGAGGTTCTTGTCGGATATTACATAATATATATATATATATATATGTTTTTCATAGGTTATACACAATTTATGTTAGACGATATGATATTGGGTAAATGTATGAAAAAATTCATACTGGGTAAATCTGGTAAGACAAGCATTCTGTTACTCTTCTCAGAATCAGAACGACAATATTATCGAATTCCTTGAATTATGATAGAATATAATGTGTGATAGAAAAACAATCTCTTATACGTGTCATGATATTTCAGCCTCTAAATCTATACTATATTTAAAACAAGAAAATTTGACATATTTACTGATTTGCCACTCAATTGTAAAATTGAACATAATTACTGAGTTACCATGACCAATAGAAAAATTGTAGAAAAAAAAGTAAAAGACTTTTGAGAATCTTATAGAACAAACTTCATATATATTTTAAATATAATAAGCAGTCTTTTAATTTAATATAGGGGTAAAATGAAATAGATGAAGTTATTTTGGATGATATTATTATATGATTATGTCTTAATGATATAGTTAAAAAATTTGAAAATAATGAAATTTAAACATTGTCAAAATTTAAAAATTTGAAAATTCTTTAATTTTAATATATAAATGTAAAAATAGGTCTAAAAGCTAAATTTCATTTTAGGAAGGCTGTAAAATGTTTAAAAGTTTAAAATCTATTATAAAATTATTAAAAATAATAATTAAATTTGAAAGTAAAATTAATAATAATCTAATAATGTTGTGAGGTTAATCTAAAAAAAATTCACAAATAACATTTAAAAATAAATTCAAACATATATGCAATAGATATACTATAACTATAAGAAAAAAAATTAAAATGGTTCAAAATTCTAAACAAAATATTGTTTTAAATGTAAAATGAATTTGAAACCTAAATTTTTTAAATATAAACTAAGTTTTTGAATAAATACAATGTTGTATAATAAATCCATCTAAAACAAATGTAGAAAATTATTTACAAATTATTAAATATAATTCTAAGATTTAAAGGAACAAAAATATGAATCGAACATATATATTAACAAATATAATTAATCACTTATAATTAAAGTACACAAACACAAAACTATTATTATTATTGTTTTTGTTATTGTCGTCATTGTCATCATCATCATCATTAAAAAAATATGGATTTTTTACAATCTCAAAATAATAAGATTTCATGAGTAATATTTTAATATAATAAATTTATTATATTATTAATAATTGTATTTGTCATAATAAATACTGCTAGTTGATATTTATATATATGGAAAGTATGATATTATTTTAAAGATATTGATAGCATATTATAGAATGACAAGTGTCTCTAACACCTCTAAAATAGGTCGGATTGACTTTCAACACCTTAACTCCATTTCTAGAAATGACATGTGTCCTCAATTTTTGCAACACATTATTAATTAACATACACTAGTTTTTTTTTTTTCCCTCTATTTTTCATTCACATTTCCAAGGTGTCCTTGTCTCTTCCTTATCTCAAGTTTAATTCTTCAATCTCATTGGTCCATTTTCATCTTTCTTACTATATTACTATATTCAACCCATCTTCTTATTCTACTCCACATGGGCAAGAATGTTCAGGAAAATTCAAGTGTTGTCTTGTTAACTTGTGAAAAAAATATAGTTGTTTACTAATATAATGCAAAAATGTAGGTGTAAAATCATTTTTCCTCTCATAAAAATGATAGCCATAACTATTAGTTTTTTTTTTTTTTTTTAAATTTAGTCTCACAGTTTAGAAATCCAATCAATTTCCCTGTATAGGACTTTTCGGCAACCTAAAAGCTATATAATGACACGTGACAAATTCTTATTGACCGACAGATTCACATTATTTCTGGGTCATATAACCTCAATTTGGGGTTACATGCATCACACATGATGTTTTCCAACGATATTTGGATTTTCTGATCAAAATTGAAATAAAATCGAAACCATTCTCAAATTGTGAGAACAAATCGGAGATCGTGATACATATCAAACGAAAATAAAAAATCATCGTACCCACGAGACGAAAACTGATTTTAATCTCCCTGTATATATAGTCAATTGCAAGTTTCATTTCCAAATCATTTCACTTACAATGTCAAATCAACTATCAATTTAGTACCACGGATATATACAAGTGATTATATATAGATTGATAATAAATATGGCAGCACATGCTGAATTTTACCAACCACTCATCATAAAGCAATTTCATCATAGTCTAATGGCAAGTAGAATAAATTCAGAAAAAGATTAACCAAGATTGAAATTGATGCACATATTTAACATGGATAAAAAAAACAAAATAAACGTCATGCTACTCGTCATCATCTCTCTATCAAGCTTCCTTGAGTTTCAGCATAGAATTTCCAGAAATCCCTCGAGATGCATGTAAAGAGACAAGTTAAAAAATAAAAAGAGAGCTCAAGAAAGAAATCACTCCAATCAAGAAATATATTCATTCCAACCAATAAATAAACAAAAGAAAAGAAAAGAGAAGAAGAAGATAGCATGTGAGACAAGCATACAACTAGCAGGTGTCTGGGGTTTGAGAAATCCAAGTCCCATACCATAACTTACGTAATCGGAAGCCGAAAACTTTCCTAATATAGAAAGTTCTACACTTTTGGAACAAATAAACAAAGGGTTGTAAATTATGTGGACTACCATCCTCCATAAAGTGGCCTCCTCTTCAACCATTAGTTGACTCTCTCTCAGATCTCATTGGATCTTGAATACAAGATCAACTTGACCTACATTTTTTAGGATCAATGTACTTCATACTAGAGAGTCTAAGCACATAATGTACTACAAGATCAACTTGACCTAACTTTTTTAGGATCAATGTACTTCATAACATGCATAAACAGTTCAGGAGTTCAGCATGTGCATATACACGTCTCATGTATCTAGACCAAAAACGAGAGGTGAATGAAGCATGCTTGAATCAGAGTCTTGGTCAAGTCTGAAAGAACCTCGATTCATATGCTTCATTTCTCTAGTATCAGCTAAAAGATTCAAGATGGCTAAGGAATAATATTCCTTATAAACAGTTCTCAAACAGAAAAACTAAAGAGTTCATCTTAATCTTTAGAACTTTTCCCTTCAACAAAATATCACATGTAGAAGGCAACAATCCCTATGACCACAATAGTGAAATCTCATTATTACCGCAAACTAAATGTTATTCGTACGATAGAGCCACTAATATGAATAAAAAAATAGTTGCCAGCTCATGGTTGAATTTTCTTATAAACCATAAGCATGGACAAGAACTAACCAACAAAGTAAGTGATTAGTAGATAGCAACACTAAAGAACGGTCACCAAGATTTGTCATAGAACATTCCTGGGAACATGTTAGGAAAACCAAGTTAAATGGGATGTGATCAAATGCGTACCATCAGTTTGCTGATGAATTAACTCCATGCACCAGTCTGCAATCTTATATTAAGAGCATCATTAGAAAACACAATCACAAAATACTTTAAAAAAAAACAGAGTGATGTATTATTTTATTTACCAGAATATATTCATGCACATATTCCAATATCAAGTCAAAAACTGAAGAAGAATGCAAAATGTTCCCTTGCTCAACTAAACGTCAAGTTGGCATTGATGAAATAACATTTATCTGACAACAAACAAACATGTACATTAAGTCATTTGCAAGTACTGAAAAGCATATATATTGGTAATAGTTACGATTACAGCATCTGCACCAAGGGAAATAAAACTTTCAGCCATCCAGTTGAATCATGTAAATCCATTGTATTCAAATTTGGTTATAGACAATCCATACATGTCCACAATTCTTGCATGTGAAAATATTACGTACAGTTTTCTCAAGATTTCTACCAATAAGAACAAGGTGTGGGAAAAAATAAGAAAAATGAAAATCTATAGTTGAAAGCCTGGCATAAGGCACCCTACCAAGGATGGTCATGCTGTCTAAGCCTATTACCCAAAGGATGCTCCAGAATGTTTGATAACTGGTGACTTTGACGAAGAAAAGGTGCCCAAACTATGCAGATTAGAGCATGATTTATTTCTGCGCACTTGCAACTTTATAACTCATCATGCTTTGAAATGAATCCTGCAGCCATCCAAAATCAAAATTTGAGGGTATCAATATCTTGAAGATAAGGTAATTAACTCTTCATTTTTCTTTAACTATCTTCATTTGTTTTGTGTTATGGGAGTCATATTGGTAAACACACAAGGGACTTTGTAACTAATTGAAGCCACTGGTAAGAGGACTCTAGGCTGTCTTGTTATTTTTCATGGTTGACTAATCTAAATTAAAAATAATTACACATCAGTAAGAAGGTCCAAAATCACACTGCTAACATGTTATTTTACAAAATTACAAAAGCACCTTAAATAAAATTATCTATTTAAAAATTCCGTTATAATATTTTTGGATAGAAAATTGCATTCCCCTAATATTTCATTGCAGAGAACCCTGACATTAACTTGTTTACACTATCACTATTAACGTTAAAGAAGCTAATGGATAACATTTTTCCCCAGAGATGCTCTTTCAAAGGATCTTTGAAATTGCAAATTGGAAAACATATACTATAAATCATTTATTAGATTTAGCTATGTCAAGTATAAAAGAGTTTGAACTTTTACCAACTTTATAAATAATAACACTATGCCTATTTACTCAACATTTTTTCTTTTTCAACTCTGAGAAGCTAAAAGATTTAAAAATAATTATCTATTTTAATAAATTTTTTAGATGAAACTTATTAAACAAAGAGTCAATATAAAATATCTTTTTGTTTCATTCATGCAATAACCAAATATCCATGATGGTCTTTTATTAGTGTTATTTTATATTAAAGTGGTTTGATTAATCATTTTCCTAAGTTTCCTTCTTCGGATTTTTCTCCAAATAATTACCTGAGGTCAGCTACACAAAAACTTCTATATATGATGCATAATTTGCATCATATTTCATATTATATGGCAACCAACTAAATTATTGTAAGTACCATATTATGCAGATATGATATGAAACACAGTGCAGATTGCAAAACATGCTTTGATGTTAATGCAAAGATGTACCAAATAACAGCAGATGCTACAATCACTGAGATATTACAGGTAGGTAAGCACAGGTAAGATGTTGAGCTTTTCTCTTCATCAGAAAGGATTATAAGTAAAACCAAAACATATTACTGCACCTGAGGATGACTTCTCAAAGAAAAAAGATATCTCTCTGGCAGCAGATTGTGGTGAATCTGAACCGTGAACGCAGTTTCTTTCTAAGCTGACCCCACACAAAGCTCGGACACTGGGTTAAAATGGAAACGATTGATTTAAACAGAGAATAAAGACGAGAAAAGGATATGACAAAATAGAGCCATACTAGCATGTGTAACATAACCTTTTTGGATATTTAGCCTTTTATGGGAAATAGTGACGGCTACATAAACGGATAAACAAACCTTTTTGGATGTGTAACCTTAGCTTTATTTGCATCTGTAGGCCCAATCAAAGCACGCCAATCAGCTACAGCATTTTCCTTTTCTAAAACCATTATCAGCACTGACCCACTGGTTAAAAATGACACCAATGAGTCTCTCAAGAACAAGAAAGATCTAATATGAACCTTGTGAAAGACACACAGACAGGAGAGTATAAATTGAAATATTCACTTATAGCTCTAGATAAGACTTTTTCTCACATACAATAATGTTTGACAACGTTAAGTTTAACTATATGAATCATGAAGTACTATTGTCTTTGTTTACAAACCAGCCAATCTGAGAAGCAGTATTTATGTTTTAGGATTTCTAAAGGAATCTTTAAGAGAATGCTTTATCTCAAGATGAAGTAGATTAAAATACCTTGTCATATACTGAACAAGATTTGAGAAAAAACTCCTCGAAGCATGCTCTGCATAAAAACTTTTCACCGTTTCCTTATCTAACTTGCGCTTAATTTCCTGGGTGATGCTGAAGCCAGAATCCAAAATGGTTTTCTTTATAATATCAACATAGTTAGCTTCCACTCCATCTGGTTTTATAATTGCCAGGGTCTTCTCTTTTGTCATATCTACACTAGCTGACGTTCTGTAGTCCAAGAGTTAAAACTTCATAGTAAATAACCCAGACCAAATCATCTGAACTAAGAAAGGCCAAAGACTAAAATAAATCCAGACACGTAAAGGAATTTCCATCAATAAAATCTTTTTGTTTAATCAACCATGTCTGTGTTCACTGTTCAGCCATGGGCCAAGCACCATAAGTTGTAAAATTAACGCGTGATGTCCATCGTAGAGTTTTGTAGCATGATCAATAGTACACTATTCAATGTTTTCACCGAGTTTAGCACCTAATAATCCCATTTTTGACCAAAATCCAAAGGCGAAGTAATTAACAGTAAAGCAGCAATCCACATGGATCTTGAAAATAATTATACAAGTAATCCGGAAAAGGGAAATTCCATTTACTACATTTGAAAGTATAACCATCTGTATTTCAATATAGCTTACAAAAATAAAGGCTAAGTTGTTAGAAAGGAATTTATAAGGAATTTATAAGGCTAAGTTGTTAGAAAGGAATTTATAAAGGAATTTATAAGGACCACAAATTTTCATGGCCATCATATTTGCTTTCCTATTTTCTGGATTCAATCTTGATCCAAGCCTAGCCAAATAATTCCACCATTCAGTAATTCATTTAATCAGTAAAACAAGCAAGAACAGTAACATCAAAATCCAAAATAAAAGGAAAAAGATCTCAAGCCCTCATGGCTCCCCCCTTCACAAGCTACGTATAATCAGGACACAATCTGACTTCCAGTCATCACGAATAAACACAATAAATCAGTTCTACTATTAACTTTCACCACAATAACACTTTGATCCAACAAATTTTAGCTCACCCGTAACTGAAAACCATAATGCAGAAAATCGCGAAACGAAGAGCCATTTGGAAGAGCACAATCACACACAGTACTACGTGTTCCGACTCTAATGGAAGTGTTTATCCTGAATAGCTGGGAGAGCGGGAAACACTATCCCTCCCGCATTCCGAGAGAGAGAGAGAGAGAGAGAGAGGATCCCAGTTATAGTCAGACACGACGGTCTGGACTAACATGAGCCCGAGTTTTCTGGAATGGGCTGTCGGATTCATACATGGGCCTATTATTGGGCCGTAAGAGTGAACTTATCTTGAGTCCATTTTAGTACCTCATTTGGGCCTTCTTCTTTTTTTCTTTCAACGTTTAACTATTTAATTTTCTTAATAAATAGAATACTGTATTAGTGTGTCATACTCAAATTTGATATTAGTATCAATACACTTAAAAATATGTATTAGTGATGTTATTTTGCATCACCATAAATGACATATAGTTTATAATATAAGATCTGGTTCTAGTGCTAAATGCTATTGTTTATCTCTTTCTATATTGTTCATTATGTTATTATTTATTTATTGAAATTAACTAATCTAATTATATGCAAATTGGTTAAATTGTATCTTTATCGCTATTCAATTGATGAAGAAATCTAGCATTGTCCTAACTTCTCCACACATTCTAACTAAATCAACATCTAGTTTTTCACACTACATTTTCGATTTTGCATGTATACTACAACATAATATACTACCTACTACTTCTGTACTAATGAAATAAAATACGAAATTCGAATATGACGCTGAAATGGAACTGTAGCAACAAATTTTGTGTTTGTAATAATTAAACACCAAAAAATGTCATACAAATTAATTAATTTATTTAAATAAAGTGGACGTAAAATTTCTATGAACTCCTCCGATTCTCTTCTTCGAATTAATGCTAATCGAATCTTCTTTGAAAATAACTTCAAGATCTTCGTGAAGAACGCCTTCGAATTTGCGAAGAACCTCTTGATCTTCAATGAAGAACACCTTGATCTTCAACTTGAAAAACACCGACGAGAGGGGTCTTACACCTTGATCTCCAATCGAACGTCGTTTGAGCCGATTTTCTTATGAAGAACACTTTGAATTTCTTGAGTCTTGAATTCTTGGATTGTCTTCCTTGAATCTTGAACTCTTGGAATCTTGAATTGTTTTTTTTTTTAAATTATGAAAAGAGACTCCTATTTATAGATGTAGGATATGAAATATTTTCATGTATAGTTGATGAAGAATGCAATTTGATTGGCCATCCTTGATTTGAAAATATATTTTCCTTAGCCAAAAGATGTGATTTTATTACCAAATTTGTTGGTATATCACTTCTATATTTGAAAGATTTAATCTTGATTCCCAAGCAATTTGATTTGGACACATGTCACAATTTAATTGGTTAAAAATATATATTAAGATATCAATTAATTAACTATTTACTTTAGGAATTAATGTATTTAAATTCCCAAAATATGAATAGGAAATTGATCTTAATATATTATTTTACATGTGGCATTATTTGAATGGACATAAATTTTATGTGTCTACAAATGCCCCCTCGTAATTTATTCCTCTTAATTCAACAAGTGAATAAATTACGTACTCCAGTGAATTATGGACCTGCTTTCCCCAAACAACTCACATCATCATTTTCTCATATTTTCCTACTATAAAGGATTTGAGTGGCCCAACAACAAAATCTTCAATTTTTCTGAGGTACATCATAAATACACATATCATTATATGTATATGTGTATATTTTCTTGTAGCCCAATTTACAAAGCCCAAAGCCCAAACATATATGCAAGTTGCTTTACCCAAATCTCATGTACATGAAAGTAAAGTAAGCTTCCTTACTTTGCAAAACAGAGTGCTTCCCCAAATCGCAGACTCCAAGCTTCTTTCCATCAAATTTGAGAAGATTCATCTTCATAAAGAAAGAAGATCTCTCTTTCCCTCATTTGATAAAATATCATCATTCTTCATGGAAACACTTTATCTTTTCTTTTTCTCCAAGTATTTTCCATAATTAATTGGGGGTTCAAACCCTATATAAAGAGGTATCAATGCATCTACCTCAATCAACTTCGAATTAAGAGATTTATGATTGTTTGAGCCCTTCATCTTCCCTTCCATGCCTTAGGTAAGATGAACTTCATTTACAAAATTTTAGGATTTTGCCCTTCATCTTTCTTTGGTGGTTCTCCCTTTTTGAATCACTTGAGGGCTTAAAGTTTTGAGTTAAATCATTAACCCTTGTTTATTTCTTGATTCATATAGGAGTAGTTTTTCTCTTGTGTGGATTGGAGCTCATCAAGATCCTTTGTTGAAGCTGTGAATCCTTTAACTTGGAGGTATGTCACTTTTAAACTTTCATCCTTTCTTTTTAAATTTGATTTTGAGCAACTTCATATCATTCTCAAAGCAATTGGCTTACATAATTGATGTTTTGCCAAATATTTACTCAATTCAAATGATCTCAAATACTCAATTTTGTTTGCAAGTAATGACATACTTGTGCTAGATACAATCTTGAAGTTTTTTTTTTTTTTTTGGGTATCAATTTGAGTCCTTGAATGGATTATCTTGGGATTTATCTTTTCTTTTCTCTTGAATGCTATGAATTTAATTTTTTTTTTTATATATGCACTTTGATAGTCCATCATGGTGCACTTCAAAGATATCTCTTCCACCTCGGGAGAAAAACACTTGATGATCCTTGATGATGCAAATAGTCCTTTGGAGAAAGGAACTAGCTTGGTGGTGTATGAACCTCTTACGGGAAAATATGCAAAGAAAAGGGCGGCATTGACAAATCCTCTTCACAAAGGAGAATGGTCTCAATTAGTCTTCATCAACAAGGCTACCAATGTTCGTGCTCTACAAACGGCTCACCATCACTCATCAGACGAATCAAACTCCTTGCCAACATTGGGACGCAACATTATTGAAGGCAAAGCCAAGTGGGGGGATGATATTCAATTTCCTGGAGAGTTTCATTACTTCAAAGGCTATTGGGAGTGGACAGAGGACATTCTTAGCCGATGTGAAGACCGTCTTGAAGAGGCAACTATCCGTAGTCCTGTCTATGCCTCACTTTTCACATACGATTGCAATCTTGAAGTGATGAAGGCATTTTGTGAAGCTTGGTGTCAACCGACCAATATGCTACTAACATCAGTTGGTGAGCTCTCCATTTCACTATGGGATCTTCATTGCTTGGCGGGTCTCCTAATGACTGGATCCTTTTATGATGAAGTTGTGCCTAGTGCGAAAGAACTTGTTGATATTAGCAAAGATAGTGTGGGACGTTCATGTGGCTTTTTACTCCATGCATATCATTTACTCTCCAAACGTGTCAATGGCGAGGTTTCAATCGAAGCATGGATCAACTTTTGGTCAAGGAAGGGTTTAATACATCGTCGGCCTCCTCCCCGTCAAGTAAGAAGTCTTCCTCTAAAGAGACACATAACCCTTCAGGCAAAATAGAACGGTTCAAAGCATGGACTTCCGCGGAGATAGCATCGTTTTCAAATCTAGCCATCAAAGAGAGTGAAAGGAGAGAGACATATTTGGTGGCGTATTTGGCTTGTTAGCTTTGTGTATTTGTCCTTCCTTATGATGATATCAGGTTCATCCGCCCAAGTACATTCAAGATGGCTAGCATTATGGCAAGTGGGCAAAAGCTGGATCTTGCTATCCCGGTATTGGCGAGCATTTATAGAGGCTTAAACCAAATTGTATTCTCTTCAAGTCCTCTCAAAGATTGTTCTCCATTCCCCGTTCACTTCGTGTATGGCTGGATAGCGCATTACTTCAAAACTCATAACCGAATTTTTGAGATCACCAAGATTCTGCGAATGGTCATCTATTCTGGTGAAGGAAGCGCAAGACATTACGATCCTCAAGAAGCTCGCAAAAGGGTCCACAAAGGGGACTATGCTTGTTGGACTTGCTTTACGAATTCTTCAACAGTGAAAGACTTTTTATATATCGATAATGGTCGTGGTGAAGATTCTGAACATGTATATTTTGCTTCTATCCGATCAAATTATCTTCCACTTCGGCGAAGGGATTACTTCATGATGGAACCCTATAGTCCGCATCGTTTCAGTCGACAATTTGGCTTTTATCAGGTTCTTCCAGGTGTGTTGAAACGAGATTTTCGGCATACTTCTTTGAATGAAGGGTTTCGCTACTGGCGTATTTGTACTTTGTCCAACTCGATGTCCAAAGTTTGGATTCCTCGCATTCCCGTAGGAGCAAAGAAATTTTCATCTGATGACTACAAAGAATGGTGGCTTAAAGTTCATGGAAATTACTTTGAAGAAAATTTTGGCCGCTTGATTGAGTTAGATCCATCTAAAATCTCTTCACAAGACAAAGATAATAGAGGTGAAAAGAGTCCACTTGTTAGAAACAAACAAAATTCATCACATAGTTATGTTGCTGCTATTGAACTTGATGAATTGCAATCCATTGAGCCCATTGAAGCAAACAAGAGAAAACACAATTACTCTTCAGGAGAAAACAATAGTGGTGATGTTGGTGGACATTGGAAAAGACCTAAGAAGGATGACATACCTTCTCTTGAGAAAGTTGCAAGTGATCAACAAACAATTGATATTGTCAATGAGGTTTCTCCCTTTGTTTTTAATCTCTATCATTCTAGCTCCCCTTTTTTTTTTAACATGATGTTTGTAATATTTCAGATAGAGAAAGAGCTTGGTATTGACGATGATGCAATTGGTGAGCTACAAGAGGATCAAAAATCGTCTTCACAAGTTGTTTCTTTGAAGAATATCACTCCTCCATGTGAAGTAACCCAAGAGAAAGTTATCGCTAAGGCACTACCCCATCATTTTGAAGTTTCAAAATTTGAAGGAGAGAACTTCTTTCGAGAGCATCAAAGAAAATTTCTTCAAGCTATGTGGAATGATCTTCGTGAAAAGATAGCTCAAACTCCCATTGACTTCATTTCTTCTCGTCAAGAAGAGGTGCTTCGTGTCTTTAGCCTGATGAAGAACTCTTGTCAGTTTGATTTATCTTCTCTTGAAGGGTTTCTAGATACGTTGTTTGCCAAAGCTGCTGCTTATGATGAGGTGAGATCAAAATCTTCAGAGAAAGCAACCAAAGATGTTCTTGCACAACAGTTGGCTGAAGCGGAGAGTCATTTGCGTGATGCCAAAATGAAAGAATGCAAGGAAGCTAGCCAAATCAAGCTTGTGAAGAGTGAACTCCATCGTGCTCAAAAAGAATTTGAAGAAAAGAAGAAATATCTGTCTGAGATCATAGAGCAACACAAATCCTCATTCAGAAATGCTAGGGCCAAAATCCAAGATATTAAAGAAGATATTGCTGCTATCAAGAATACCACTCATTTGGATGACAACATTTTGGAGGTGGCGAAGTTGAACTTGAAGACGATGCAAGAAGAGTGCCAAAGCCTAAATCCATTTGTTTAGACTTTGTTTTTAACTCTTTTTTTTTTTTTTTCAAGTATGAATATTTGTAATTAAGTAATGAAATTTGTTTTCTTATTTAACACTCTTTGAAGTTCATCTACTTTGCATAGTTTGCATGTATACTTCAAGCTTGATCTCTACTCAATCTCTTAAATAACTTAACTTGAAAAGAGGTGTCAACATTAAAGAATTCACAACTTATGACTGAGCTTGAGATATTTTCAAGCTGCCTACGTACCCTATCAAGGGATCAAGTCATAACGTAGTTCAATTTTATGATTTTTTTTTGAGGGGGGTGCCGTACACAGTTTATACTCATGCGGGCCAGGAGTGACTATTCTTTAACTACTTTAGCCAAAGTAGGGTATTTAAATATTTTAACCACTTGAAATACCTTTAGTGGGGTAAATAAATATATTACCACATATATTTACCTATAGTGGGGAAGTTAGTAGTTTAACCACATCCACTTCCTTTGGTGGTTGCCGTGCACAGTTTATACTCATGCGGGCCAGGAGTGACATGTAGTTTAAGCTCGTACGTCACAGAGCGCTCTTTTTTTTTATGGGTAGTAGCGTTTCAAAAATTTCCCATTTATCGGACCACCCTCACACCATCTTCAGATGTTAATCTGTAAGCACCATTGGTATAAATTTATTTGACAACATAAGGCCCATCCCATCTCGATATGAACTTATTTCCAACGCGGTGAGTCATGATGATGGGTCTTCTTACGGCAAGTACTAAGTCACCAATTTGAAAAGATCGTGAGCGCACCCTCTTATTAAAAGCTCTCGAAAGACGAGCTTGGTAACATTCAAGTCTCTGTTGTGCTTCAATTCTCTTTTCATCAAGAGCTTCCAATTCTTGGAGACGCAACTGTGCATTTGCTTCTTGGGTTAATCCTTCTTGTACGGTCATCCTTAGTGACGAGATCTATTTTTCAAGGGGAACAATAGCCTCAACGCCGTAAACTAAGGAGTACGGAGTGGCTTGGGTAGGTGTTCTATAGGTAGTTCGATATGCCCACAGAGCTTCCCCAATCTTTTCATGTCAATCTCGTTTTGACTTAGAAACAACTTTCTTTAAAAGGTTACACAAAGTTTTGTTGAAAGCTTCAGCAAGTCTATTAGCCGCCGCATTGTACATTGACGACTTTCTTTGTTTGAATTCGAATTTTTCACAGAGTTTGTCAATCAAGTTGTTGCTAAAAGGTTTTCCATTATCAGTGATGATGTATCGTGGGATCCCATATCGATAGATGATGTTGACACGAATGAAATCGGCCACTTTTTTTTTTTTTACTTCTCTCAAGGGTACAGCTTCAGCCCACTTAGAAAAGTAATCAGTTCTAGCCAAGATATATAGATGCCCAGCAGAAGACTTTGTCATGGGTCCTACCACGTCTAAACCCCAAGCGTCAAATGGCCATGAGGCAACAGTTGGGTGCAATGGTTCAGGTGGTTGATGTATGAGATTTGCATGAAACTGACATGGTTGACATCTTTGTGCATACTCCATACAATCTCTTACCATTGTAACCCATTCTTTTTATGTGGAAATACAATTTTGGGCCTGATTGATGAGCACCACATACACCAGAATGAGCTTCTTCCATAGCTTTAACAGCCTCTTCGTCACTTAGGCATCTTAAGAAAACTCCATCAAATGAACGCCTATAAAGCGTATCCTTGAAATAAATGAAACGAGGAGCACGACGTCGGATATCAACTCTTTGACGAGGATCATCGGGTAATTTCTCATATTTCAGATAATCAACAAATGGTTGACGCTAATCCTATTTCTGAATTTCAAATACTTCAACAACGTGAACTTCATCTCCTTTGTACTCTTTCTCAAAGATTGGTGGGATAACCCAAGTTTTGCATATTGGTAGACGAACTCTATTTTCTGGAAGAGATATTATAGAAGCAAGTTTAGCCAACGCATCAGCTTGTTTATTATCTTTTCTTGGCACATGTGCGATCTCTACGTCTCCGAGCCATGCCATCATCTTTCTAGTATAATTGACATACGGAAACAACTCAGGCTTTTTTACTTCATATTCTCCAACTAATTGTTTGACCACCAATTTGGAATCTCCATAAACTTTGAGATGTAAGTGTTTTGCATCAACCGCCATTTCCAATCCAAGAATAAGTGCTTGATACTCAGCAACGTTGTTGGAGCAATTTTTTGTTAAAGTGAATGAATATGGTAGCACTTCTTTATCGGGGGTTATGAATACTACCCCGGCACCAGCACCTTCTCTATGAGAAGCTCCATAAAAGTACATCTCCCACGGGGGAGAAATCTCGATTGCAAGAACATCTTCATCTGGTAGTTCATCAGACAATTCCCACTCAGCAAGAATGGGGTGATCAGCTAAGAAATCTGCCAACACTTGTCCTTTTACAGCCTTCTGTGGAATATAAACAATTTCAAACTGCTGCAATTGGAGATACCATCTTGCAAGCCTATCTGAGAGAACTGGTCTTGACATAACATACTTCAATGGATTTGCTTTCGAGACAAGTCGAATAGTATGAGCTTGGAAGTAATGCTTTAATTTTTGAATTGAGAAGATGAGGGCCAAACATATCTTCTCAATGGGTTGATAATTCAATTCATTTGGCGTCATCATCCTACTCAAGTAGTATAATACATTTTCTTTTCCATTGTCATTTTCTTGCGCCAGTAGTGCCCCGACAGAACGTTCTTGAGCAGATACATAAAGAATTAATGGGCGTCCAGGTACAGGAGCAACTAACACCGGGGGCTTCATCAAATAGGTCCTGATACTTTCAAAGACATTATCACAAGATGTATCCCACTCAAATGGCATTCCCTTCTTCATGAGGCGGCTGAAAGGTTGACATCTCTCAGCCAAATTTGAAATGAACCTTCGAAGGTAGGCTAATTTCCCTTGCAGACTTTTGAGTTCATGAATATTTCGGGGCTTGGGCATCTTCAGAATTGCATCAATCTTTGCTTGCTCAATTTCAATTCCTCTTTGACGAACAATAAACCCAAGAAACTTTCCTGAGGTAACTCCAAATGCACATTTCAATGGGTTCATTTTGAGTTGATATCTTCTTAGCCTTTCAAAAACAATTTTCAGATCCTTGATATGATCATTTCTCTTTTTGGATTTCACGACCACATCATCAACATAACACTCAATGTTCTTGTGGAGTATGTCGTCAAAAATCTTTTGCATAGCTCTCTGATACGTAGCCCCCGCATTTTTTAACCCAAATGGCATCACTTTGTAGCAATATATCCCTTTTGGAGTACGAAATGCAGTTAACTCTTCATCCTTAGGAGACATACGAATCTAGTTATATCCTTAGGATCCATCCATGAATGACAAAGCTTCGTGTCCCGTTGTAGCATCAATCATGAGCTCAGTGATTGGTAATGGAAAATCATCCTTGGGACATGCTGTATTCAAATCTCTAAAGTCAACACAGACTCGAATCTGGCCATTTTTCTTCCTTACCTGGAACAATGCTAGAAATCCATGTAGGGTATTTGACTTCACGAATGAATCCCACTTCGATTAATTTGTTTACCTCAGCTTCAATTAATGGAATTAATTCAGGTCTGAACCGACGTTGAGCCTGCTTAACAGGACGAACTCCACTTCTCACTGATAGGTGATGCACTGCTATTTTTGGATCCAATCCAGGCATCTCCTTATATGACCATGCAAATACATCCTTAAATTCTTGCAATAGATGGACATATGTTTTTTCTTCATTAGCTCCTAACAATGCACTTAAGTATATTGGCCGAGGATCATTGTCATCTCCTAAGTTGATTTCTTTCAATTCATCAACAGTGGCCTCAACACCCTCTTCGAGTTCCGGGGGAGCGTCCTCAGCATCTTCTTCTCCTATTTGTCCATTCTCACTCAAAGTGATATGATGTATTAATGCAACATCTTGAATTGGTTCTTCAAATGTGTTGGAACCAGATGAAGCCATACTTTCAACATCATCCTCAATCCCTTGAGGTTTCGTGAAAATGATGGTTTGCATTTTTGCTTTCAATTCTTGTCCACACGATATGGTCAAGGTAGTATGTCTCTTCATGCGTGATGGTATCAGACTTCGGAACCTTTGTATGTGCTTGAGTTTATTGCCCCCTTTTGATCTGGGAAATTTCAATCGTTGACGATTCATCCTTTTCATTGGTCCAAGTCTTTCAAAGACAGATATACGTTGTGTCTTTCGACCATGCGCGTCAAACACATCTTCAGTTGAAGAGACTTCTCCTTCCATGATATGGTTAATGTTGGCTCTCTTGATGGCAATACGAATAGGATTCTGTGGTATGTACCCCATGCCTGCTTTAGAGCTTTGAACAGCATATCCTTTACTTTTTAGCATTTTTTGGGTCTTATTGAGTCCATATTCTTGCTGCTCAATAACTTCAGGGAGGACTTTTCCTAGCATGGATTTTTCTTGCGGGTCATATCCAGCTTTGGTGAGCAACTTGAAAGCTTTTGGGTCGTAATATTTAACAGCTTCAGACTCTAAAAGTACTCCATGTTCAGTCTTACTTCCTTGACTTGGTGGAACAAACTTCTTTATTGGCCATTGAGACGGCCCACCTATGTCAAGTTTAGTTAAAGGTAGCACCATATCTTTTAAAGGTTCTAATCCTGTAGGAGGTCGTTGTTCCTTCAAAGAATCTTCATTCATTGAAGATCCACCCGCCTTACTCTTTAGAACTTCACTATCTTTTGACCCTTCTTTCAAAGGGCTACTTTTGTCTTTAGTTCCAAAGTAGTACTTGGCATCCGCAAAATGTGACTCAACCTCAGTGAATGGTTTATTATCAGCAATCACTATTTTCACTACTCCATTTTTACGATATTTGAAACATTGGTGCCAGGTTGAAGGGACTACACCATTCTCATGCAACCATGGACGTCCAAGGAGCATGCGATATGAAGTTTTAGCATCAATGACATGGAATAATGCCGATGAAGTCATGTCATCCATTGATAAATCTAATTTTATAGTCCCAAGCGCTCTTTGCCCTTCTTGGTTGAATCCTTGAATCATCAGCCGATTATTCACAAGCTCATCAATAGGAATTCCCAACTCTTTCAAAGTTCGCAATGGCATTATGTTGACGGCAGAACCTCCATCGATAAGAATTTTATTCACCTTTTGTTCACGAGTGTAAGCTGTTACAAACAACGGGCTATTATGATGCTGGGAACCAAGTTGTAAATCTTCATTAGTGAAGGTTATTGTTGAAGTACAGTCATCATTACCATCATGATTCTCTATGTTCAAAACATCACTTTGCTCACTTGTTGTGTTACAGGAGACTTCATTATGTCCATGATTAATGGAAGTGACAAGATTTGCAACCGCATTATCTTCCTCAAGTGAGATCTTTCCTTCTCGAGCCAATTGCATCACCTTATCTTTAAATACGAAACAATCTTGGATTGAATGACCCACAAGTCGGTGATATTTGCAATATTTTGGATCATCAGTTCGCTCTGCTTCTTCGGGTCGCTTCATTTCCGGGAGCTCAATCAGTTTAGTTTCCAACAAGTCATTGAAAATTCCTGGGACATCAGAATCGAGAAAAGGATATTGTTTTGCTTGCATCTCTTTTAAAGTTAACTTTCTTTGCCCCCATTCTTGAGACACATTTTTCTTTTCTTCATCCTTATTACTTGACTTTGTTCGAAACTTAACAGGCTTCGCGTTTACTGCCAATGAATCAGTAGTTGGATGCTTGGTAGCAGGCTTGCCCCCTTTCTTCCCATCTTGCTTGAACTTTCGAGATTCTTGGACTGGAGGTCCATCGACTCCACTTGAAATCATGCTTAATTCAATGTCATGAGCTTTTGTGGCCAACTCTTCAAATGACCTTGGCTGGATTGCTTGCAAAATATATCGAATGCTCCAATCCATTCCTTGGGTACACATTTCAATTGCTGAAGCTTCTGAAAGTCGATCCTTACAGTTTAAACTCAAGTTTCTCCAACGGTTGATATAGTCGGTGACAGACTCTTCTTTCCATTGACGCGTCTTAGTAAGTTCCAACATGCTAACCGTGCGTCGGGTACTGTAGAAACGATTGAGGAATTCTTGCTCCAACTGCTCCCAACTATCGATTGAGTTCGCTTCCAAATCAATGTACCAATCAAAAGCATTGCCTTTTAAAGAGCGAACAAATTGTTTTACCATATGATCTCCATATGTTCCAGCATCATTACAAGTTTCAACAAAATGAGCCACATGTTGCTTAGGATTACCTTTCCCATCAAACTGTTGGAATTTTGGAGGTTGATAACCTGTTGGCATCCTTAGACTGTCAATTCTTGCGGTATATGGCTTCATGTAAGTCATTGACGACTTAGATCCTCCATCCAACTTATCTTGGATAGTCCCCATGACGAATTCTTTTAATTGGGCTATTGGAATAAACCCATCAGTCGAAACTTGTACTTCATTGATTGGCGTCTTTTCTTTTGCAATGGTTTGTCGCTTCGTAGAAGTTTCAACTTCATGATCCTTCTCAACTTGATCACCTATTACGCGACTTGTACCAGAATCACTTTCTTTACTAAGCATCGTATTGATCCGGGCATCCTGCGCTTGGACATGCTTGTTAAGCCCTTCGATTGCTCTAGTAAGGTTCGCAATTTGCTCTTCTAAAGTCGTAGCATTTGTTGTCATAACAGGTGCTGCCAATGAGTAGCTTGCTGCTGAGTGCTGAGTGTCTTGTGTTGTATCGAGTGGATTTGTATTGACAACTCCTTTTTCATGACCTTCATTTAGTGACATTTGCTCCCTTTTGGACATGCTTCGAGTGGTAACACCAACGCTTTTGACCAAGCCTTTGAGAGGAATTGCAGTAGTTGACTTGTTATCTTTGTTTGCCATCGTCGAACACTTTGATGAAAGAGGAGAGATGAGAGGTAGAGATGTCCCACTGGGCGTGCCAAAAATTTGTAGCAACAAATTTTGTGTTTGTAATAATTAAACACCAAAAAATGTCATACAAATTAATTTATTTATTTAAATAAAGTGGACGTAAAATCTCTATGAACTCCTCCGATTCTCTTCTTCGAATTAATGCTAATCGAATCTTCTTTTAAAATAACTTCAAGATCTTCGTGAAGAACGCCTTCGAATTTGCGAAGAACTTCTTGATCTTCAATGAAGAACACCTTGATCTTCAACTTGAAAAACACCGATGAGAGGGGTTTTACACCTTGATCTTCGATCGAACGTCGTTTGAGGTGATTTTCTTATGAAGAACACTTTGAATTTCTTGAGTCTTGAATTCTTGGATTGTCTTCCTTGAATCTTGAACTCTTGGAATCTTGACTTGTTGTTTTTTTAAATTATGAAAAGAGACTCCTATTTATAGATGTAGGATATGAAATCTTTCCATGTATAGTTGATGAAGAATGCAATTTGATTGGCCATCCTTGATTTGAAAATATATTTTCCTTAGCCAAAAGATGTGATTTTATTACCAAATTTGTTGGTATATCACTTCTATATTTGAAAGATTTAATCTTGATTCCCAAGCAATTTGATTTGGACACATGTCACAATTTAATTGATCAAAAATATATATTAAGATATCAATTAATTAACTATTTACTTTAGGAATTAATTTATTTAAATTCCCAAAATATGAATAGGAAATTGATCTTAATATATTATTTTACATGTGGCATTATTTGAATGGACATAAATTTTAAGTGTCTACACCTTTCTTTTAGACTTATATGTGATTTGTATATGAAAGTAGTATGCTCTATATTGCCATATTTTATATCTGCTTTCTGTGCTTGAGAGGTTATGTTCTTTTGATCTTCTGTAAAGGTTTTGTCATCATAAAAAAGGGGGAAATTGTTGGATACATTTGTAGAATGTTTTGATGAGACAAAACCTTAAATAACTCTAAATATGCATAACCAATCTTAGGATAGGTTACTGCAATAGAGTTATTGCTGAAGATTAAAAGAAATAGAGAAATTGTTAAAAGGAAAGATACTGAAGAGAATGGTTAAAAAGAATCTGGTGAACTGATAAGGATACTATTGACTTCAGGGAGCTACTGGAAAGGACCTCACCAAAGAAGAATACAGCGAGACAGGAAGGTGCCTGAGAAGACCATACCGAAAGCATACTGCAGGAGCAGCATACTACAGACGCCTTGAGCCACCTGAAGGAGCAAGCCAGAAGAGGAAGCTCCAGAGTGAAGCAAGAGGAAGGAGCTGCAAAGCAAGCATGGGGAGAAAAGTCAAAGTTACCGGTAGACACAAGAAGTTACCAGTAGAGAGAAGAGAAGAAGAGTCAATCAGAAGAAGACACGTGGAAAGTGAAAAGTTGGGGTGTGTCAGGAGTGCGGCACATTAATGATGGAAATCTGTCTACCTTCAACGGGCAGATTTCACAACCTATAAAGAGGAGGACTGAAGACTAAAGAGAAGAGTATGTGAGAAAGCACAAGGGCGCAAGAGAGAAGAAGTCAGCACATCAGAATATCCAAGCTTAGAGAGAGAACGTGCAAAAAGAAAGAGAGAAGAGCTCATCAGAGAGAAGGCTCACAAGAAGAAAGCGCTGAAAGAGGGTGAAGTCAAAATAGAGAAGAGAGTGTTTAAAAGAGCAAAAGAAATGAAGAATAGCTCGAACACTCTACACCCCAAGTAAAGACGCACACTCAGTCTACCAGTCCAGCAGCAAGGTTCAGCAGATCAGTCTGCAAACGAAGGTCAAGCTTGCTGTACCCAGTCGAAGAAAAATGAAATAAACCTCTATAAAAGGTTGTCTCGGAGTACTCAGTGCGAGGAGTAAAGTCCTGCTGAGTTTACCACTTTCTAGGAGAGAAAGTGAGGACCCTGGGTGGGTAGTGTAGGATCTTGTGGGTCAAGGAAAAGTAGGCAAGCATCTGTGTGAAGGCTTGCCACTTATTTGTTAAGTGAGGGTTGTAATAGATAGGTCTATGTAAATCAACTAGCTTAACAAATGCTCCATCCTGAGTGGAGGAAGAGATGACGTAGATGGATTACTCCACATTCGAACCTCTATACATCCTTGCGTCTTTATCTGCTTAATGCATTACATGTACTCTCTCTGATAAGCTGCACATCTTCTACTCGACTCAGAAATAGGCTTCTGCACCCACTCTGATCAGTAACCTCTCAAAAGGTTACTGATATTAGAAATGAACCGATAGAGGAAAAAGAAAAATCTGAAGATATGGTAGGCTTATTCACCCCTCCCCCCCCCCCCCCCCTCTAAGCCTACCTCAAGCAGTTTTGGGACCAATACTCTGTCAAATAGTCCACTCTTCAAAAGGAAGCAAGAGTCTACTCGATAAGCTATATCTTAAGAAGAGAACGATAATGACAAAATACCTCTTTCTAAATTTTGTTCTAATCTATCCTATGTAAAGATAGCTCTGAATATCTATATCTGGTTAAAAGTTCAAGTGATCCTGAGTGATTTATAATTCAAAAAAAGCCAAAAGAATCTTCAGCTCGAATTCTAAGGGCAGAAGATAACAGGTTTGAAAAATTCTGGTCACTTGACTTGAACATGAGAAGGGAAGCCTGTATGTTGATTTCCAAAATAGATGCTTCACCTACTCATGCTGAAACCTCAGGAGTACCTGAATCTGTACTGAAAGTGACCTTACATCTTAAAGAGATAATCATAAAGTAAGGGGGAACTTATAGTACAAACCAAGGTAATTCAGTAGGCAATGGAGATAAAACTTTGATGGAATCAAATGGATATAAGTATGATGTAAGATGTCTGTAGCACTGTAGGAATGAAACGGACAACGGCAACTCTGAAAGATAAGAAGACCATCTACCTTACTTGTATCAAAAAAATTGTCTTATCTATATCTAAAGGGGTTTATACTTCAGAGAGATACAGTAGGTAAACACCTGCACACACCCAACCTCATTTCTATCGGTTGTAAGGAAAGTTTGGATTCCTGAGAGCAAACTAACCCAAAAGGACCCACACTCATATGGGTACCTATGTAAGAATATTCGTTCAGCAAGTACCTCTGACAGAAGACTACAAGAAGCAACCTTCAGACCTCTGAGCTACCAAGAAAAAGATCTTCAGGCTCAAAAAAGTCCTACATGAACTAAAGCAAGCCTCAAGGAGCATATCTACAAAATCAACAGGAAAAAGTAGACACCAAGAGCAACCCAAACAACAGAAGAAAGATGTGATAGCCACATGAAGCTGAAAATTCTAAAAGAAGGTCACTCCACCCTAGACAATAGGTTACTGTATCCAGGGGGAAAGCTTTGACGAAGTTAAGGAATGACAAATGAAGTTCTGACAACAGGACGCTAGACACCAGGCTACTGGATATTAGGTTGCTGGATAACAGGTCGTTGGATATCAGGACGCTAGATACTAGGTTGTTGGATACTAGATCGCTGAACACCACGTTGCTGCATACCAGGACGCTAGATACCAAGTTGCTGGATACTATGTTACTAAACAATCAGAGCACTTATCATCAAGTCACTGGAAAAGAGGTCACTGGTGGGTTACATATCACCAAATCCAGCGGTTACCGAAAAACTTTTGGTAACGTGTGCGCATGGAAAGTAGATCACCTTTTTCAGAAGTAGACCACCTTTTTCCGAACCCTAGGATATCAGTCATGCAATCAGGAAGATCTAAGGGTTGAGAATCAAATGTTGACCATACATCCAAGCAATCACTTCATAAAAAATAAGCAAAGCTGTAGAAACTGCCAACAACTTTATTGAAAACCGGCGAAACAGATAATGAGATCTTTAAGGATCTAACCTCAACCGTACAATCAAACAGATCTCTTAACACAGGGAGTACCTTAATCCCTATATATACATGCACTTCTTACACATTCCTTACACATGTCTTCATTTATATATTTTCTCTTATCCTTAACCAACATGACACTTGATTGTTGGAAATCATTCTCTCCATTCTTTCTTAGCAGCACATTCTCTACAAATAATCAACCAAACACCACTCAAATCACGAAAAGTCACCCCTCATGCTTAATCCTTGCTAAGCATATCTTTCTCAGAAGTTCCGATCTTTTAGCTTACTGCCCTCACCTCAAATCCGAGAGTGCCGAAAGACTTACACCCAAGTTCTTCTCTTCGAGGCTGGAAGATAGAGAGAAGGATCTCTCTCCAGTAACCCCAGAGCTTCAGCTCGATGATGATGTCAAAAGGGGGGAAGAAACTGCGAAGGATCTTGGAAGATCAAAAGTCTTCCAAAGGTGGAGGAGAGGAAATTCCAACCCTTCCATGAGGTGGATTCTCTTCTGCTTACAAGAGAATGAGAATGAGAGACAGTCGAAGGAGTTAGTGAGGTTAGAAGAAAGAAGAAAGCCTGCAGCAAACTATTGCGCCTAGGCTTCTCCGCTTCTTCACGTTCCCTTCCTCCGATCGAATCTCCTTTCTCTCTTTTCAAGCCTCTTCACCTTTTTCCGCTCATCTCTGTAATCAAAGAGGAAAATCAATTGGGAGCAAGAACTTGCACAGAAAAAGGGAGAAGCTAGAAAGAAGATTAAAGCTAGCAGCAAGCTAAGGGGGAAAGAAAGGCAAGAGTATAAGAAAAAAGAATGAGCCAGAAAAGCAAGATAGAATATCTACATTGTACTTTGCTTACTGCGTTGTACTGTAAATGTTTTATCTATATTAAATATCTTATGTTCTCTAAGCTCACTCCTTGTGACCTTTCTTTTTGACTTGTATGTGGTTTAATGAAAGCAGTCTGTTCTACGTTTATATATCTTACATCTGCTTTCTGTGTTTAAATGATAATGACCTTTTGATCTTATCTGCAAAGGTTTTATCATCATCAAAAAGGGGGAAATTGTCATAATATATTTGAGCATGTTTTGATAAGACAAAACCATAGAAAAGTAACCCTTAATCAATAAGCATAACCTATCTTATAAGGTTACTACAACGAGGTTACTGCAGGAAGATACAACAGAAAAAGCTTCAAAGAAAGGATACTGAAGAGAATGGTGAAGGAATCCGGTAAACTAAAAAGGAAACTGTTTACTGCAGGAAGCTACTTGGAAGAGACCATGCCTAAGCATACTGCAAAGCAGCAAGCTACCGAAGACTCAAGCTACCTGACAGGAAGCCACCTGGAAGAGACCATGCCAAAGCATACTGCAAAGTAGCAAGTTACAGAAGCTTCAAGCAACCTGACAGAGTAAGGCTGGGAAGGAAGTTCCAAAGCAAGCACGAGAAGAAAGCTACAAAACAAGCATGGGAAGGAAGCTAAAAGTTACCGGTAGAGAGTAAAGGAACAGAGCCAATCAAATGAAGACACGTGGAAAGCAAAAAGCTGGCATGTGTCAAAAAGAGAACGACACATTAAATATTGGGAACCTACCCGCCTTCAACGAACATATTTCCCATACCTATAAATAGAAGACTGAAATGAGTAAGCAAACAGAGGGGAAGAGCGTATAGAAGAAAAGAGAGAGTGGGGGAAATGAAGAAGAAAAGAGATTGTATAGAAGATCAAAAGAAGAGAAGGAAGTTCAAACACTCTAAACCCCAGAAACGCTAGATTACTCAGTCGTTCAGTCTTGCAGCAAGCTACAACAGAGCAACCTGCGAAAGAAGCCAAAGCTTGCAGCATCCAGTTGAAGAAGAAGACAAACCTTTTAAGGATTGTCTCGGAGTGCTTAGTGCTAGGACTAGGGTCCTGATAAGCTGTTCACTTTCTAAAGAAGAAAGTACGGATCCTGAATGGGTCGGGTAGGATCCTGTGTAGGTCAGTTAGGAGAGTAGGCAAGAAGCTGTGTGAAAGCTTACTACTTACTTGTTAAGACTGTGTTGTAATAGATAGGTGTATGTAATTCAACAAGATTAACAAATGTTCCCTCTTGAGAAGAGGCAAAGAAGATGTAGAAGGATTACTCTACCTTCGAACCTCTGTATATCTATGCATATGTTTGTGCCTACCTTTCTAACTGCATATCCTATATTAGATGTACATCTTCTATATACTTGTGTGTTCAATGAAAGAAAGATTCTGCAATATAACTCTGATAAGTAACCTCCCAAAAGGTTACTGATTCTGGACCTAAGCCTTTAGAAAGAAAAATTTTGAAAATACAGTAGGCTTATTCAACCCCCTCCCCCCCCCCCCCTTAAGCCTACTATCATTTGGTACCAACAGAGGTGATGGGGTATTTTTGGCAAAATAAAGAAACCTACGGAATAGTTTTAAAAACTGGTAAAATTAAAGGACCGGAATGTAAAAGTGGTGCATATACGGGGTATTTTTGTAACACCCCAATCTTTACTCAAATCTCTATTATCAAAATATGGACTAATTTTAGTTATCATGATGTTATAATGAGACGTTTGTGGTGAAATTAGTTATGTGATATCTTAAATAATATATTTTGTGTGATTAGTACTCTTTAATAATTAGTAAGTTATGAACATGTTAAATTAGATATAGGATTTAAAATTTTAATTAATTAGTTGAGATAAAGAAACTAAAGAAGTGGTTGAGAGATATGAGGAGACCACATCTACCAAGGAAGATATGAGAGATCAAGATCATATATAAATAAATCTCACCAAGGGTTTTAATTAATTCACATACACCGCAAAAGAAGAAAAACCAAAGATTGGGAGAGAAAGGAGTGAAGTAAAATGTGGAAGCATTCTTGAGGTCTAACTTTGAGTCGTCATCAACCTGGTAATCTCCTAATTAATCACGTTGTAGTGTCTTTATAATTATGTCATTAATTTGTGATAAATAATTTTAGGCAAAACGTTAATTATAAATTAATCAAGATGGTTATGTAATTGAGGTGTTCTTAATATATCTTGATAGAAACATAAATAAGAGTGGGTAGAAGAAGAAGTTATTATATATATATATAATGTTATATTAATTAACTTTAGAATTTCAGATCCGTAGTTCGTATTTGCATAATACATACTTTCTATTGTTATATTTGAGAGTTATGAAGTCGTAGAAAATTATAAAGCTAATAGCAGTAATTAAATAATAATAAATATATTGCGTGTAATTTAGTTATGATCAGTGAATTGGAATTATGCTTTGTTTGAATACTATCAGTTTCCACAATTTGATGAGTGGAGCATATGATTAAAAGTAAAGTATTAATATAAAAAGAAAATTGACATAATTATTAAGTGGATTGATAATGGTTAGGAGAGTAGTTTAGTTTAAAATTTATAAATATGTTTACGAAACCAATAACTAAGATTGGCAGTGGCATCATTCTATAAATAATAAAAGAAAGAACAATGGTACTTCGGCAATCTAATCTTTATTTTCAGATGGACGTAATCAAGTTATGGTGCATACTGGGTTAATGTCTAATTAGGGTTAATGTCTAATTAGTTATTAGATTTAAGAAGAAAAGGTAAAGATGATTTTAGAATTATATTTGCAGATAATACGAGTTAATTAATCGAAAGGAAGTTAATATCTACTTCTTATATGTTCTTCGATTTAGTTTTCACCTAGTGAGAGTTATTGATGGTGATTAAATAGAATTCAAGTTATAGATCAAGTAAGTGTATAGATACCACCAACGAGACTAATAATAATTTGCGTATTAGATAATTAAATTCTAATTAATTTTTACTTATGAACTAGTTACGTTTTACATTCAGTTGAGAAAGCTTAGAATTGCTTAATGATCTAGAGGTAGAGTGAATTTTGGAGAGTAAAGGTAAGTACATCTCTCACCTGCAGTATGAGTAGTTCTATTTTTATTGATTACTATTGATGCTAAAGTTATGTGGATGTTTATTGATGTTTTCTATGAGTATCCTAAATGATTTGCTAAGTGATGAACGTATATTTTCTATGAGTATGTCTGAATGATTGGCTATGTGATGAGTATATGTTTTCTGTGAGTATGCTTGAATGATTAGCAAATTGATGAGCTTCCATGAGTTTTGATTAAGTACGAGATGCGAGTTAATTATGTTTTATGTAAAGTGAGTAAAATATATTTTTGAGAAAGTATATAAATATATATACATATAGTTTTATTTTATATATTTTTTAGACTGGTATCGGGCACCGAGATCGCCCATGAGAAGAGTTTAAGGGCCCCGAAACCGCCCTATAAGTTTTGAGTTGCTCCGTTTGGATTCGGTGGCTAGCTACCCTGAATTCTTCGGAGTTGCGCACATTGGTACCATGTCTAGGCCCACAGTATATTATTTTCGAGTATAAGAATTTTATTTATTTTATTGATTGAACTTTCTATTGTTTTTTTCCAAACGTTGCGATGAATAAAAAATGTTTTGTGAGATTAGGTGATGTACTTGCTAAGCGTTTCGCTTATAGTATTACCTCATACTGCAGATCAAGGCAAAAGGTAATGTGATGCGAGGAGGTAGCAGCGCTGAAGTGTGATTGGTGGTGATGGCGGAACCTCGGAATTGATTTTAGGATTTTTCTAAGTTTCCATTGCTTTTAGAAATAAAAATAAAAAGAGAATGAATTTATATGAATGCTTCCATTAGCTGAAAAGTCAAGCATGTTTCCTAAGAAAATTTACTTTTGTTGTTTATTGAAAACAAATTTATGAATAGAAAAAAAATATGTCATGACAGTTAATCATATTTTAGTAGAGGTAATAACCCAACTAAAAGGGCGGTGTTACAATTTTTGCCCAAAGATCTTCAATGCTGGAATGCTTGCTTCTAGGTTGAGTGGGACTGAAAATACTTGTTATCTTTTTAAGCTGGATGACTGCTGTAAGTAGAGTATCAGTATGCGATTCTTGGTTTTTAAGTCTTGTGTTCTTCAGTTCCACTCTCCCCTTTTATATATGATGGAATGCACCAGTTGAAGTGTGCACATTCCACGTGTCTTCTTTTTAGCTCCTCTCTTCCTGCTATTGCATCCTGATCGTTGATCCATTAACGCTCTTCAAATTTGTCATTTGGATTGATCTGGATGGCCAGGATTTTTCCTCCTTGATCCTCTATGATTTTTATCAAGTACAGTCATTTAATGCGTTCTTGAAGAGGTAGAGACATGCTCCTCTTTAAGCTCATGCGCCATTAAATGCGACTGTCATTTTGTTGCAGTTTACTGGTAGTTGCTCAGGCCAGGTGGCAGCTCTCCATTAGCTCGCCGTCCTTGAATTTGTCCTTTTGTAATGACCTGTCGAGCACTGCAATGACAACTGAGTTGATGTATCATTGTACTCTTTGAGCATGCAGAGGATGTTAATAACTCCGATGTTGATCCACTTGCAAGACTGCTTCAATTGCTACAACTTATTGATGGGTGCTGCATCCAGAAAACTACGTCTTATAGGTTGTAGCCTTTCTTCGTGCAGCATGCAACAAAAACTTTCTCTCTCGAAATTCTTCTAAGTGTGGCTAGTTGTAGGCAAACTTCTTCCGATCATGTTACTTATAGCTTGCAGCGTTTACTTGTAGTAGAACACTTAATAGTAGGGTTTTTGTTACTTATTGGATTATACTAGGAATTATACAATAAATGCAGTAAGATTACAACGGTTTCATCTCAGAAAGAGGAAAGAAGGGTCAGACACAAGAGTTGGAGAAAATAGTATGAGAAGAAAGATTCCAGCAAGCTACTGCACCCAGACTTCTCTGCTCTTTCACTGACTCTTGAGTATAAACCTCAGTTCTTTCTTCGGGCGACATCCTCACCTTTACCCAATTCTCCTCCACGATCAAAGAGGAAATCGACTTGGAGCAAGCCCTGTGCATAATAGAGTAAGAAATAAGAAAGAAGCTCGCAAGAAGGTGATGGGAAAAGAAAGAAAGGAAAAAGCAGAAAGAATAGAATAATGAGTCTAGATAGGATGTTTATTGTACTGTGCTTATTGCATTGTAATATAGATGTTTTATCTAAATAAAATTTCCTCTTTCTTAAAAGCCCATTCCTTGTACCCTTTCTTTTAGACTTATATGTGATTTGTATATGAAAGTAGTATGCTCTATATTGCCATATTTTATATCTGCTTTCTGTGCTTGAGAGGTTATGTTCTTTTGATCTTCTGTAAAGGTTTTGTCATCATAAAAAAGGGGGAAATTGTTGGATACATTTGTAGAATGTTTTGATGAGACAAAACCTTAAATAACTCTAAATATGCATAACCAATCTTAGGATAGGTTACTGCAATAGAGTTATTGCTGAAGATTAAAAGAAATAGAGAAAGTGTTAAAAGGAAAGATACTGAAGAGAATGGTTAAAAAGAATCTGGTGAACTGATAAGGATACTATTGACTTCAGGGAGCTACTGGAAAGGACCTCACCAAAGAAGAATACAGCGAGACAGGAAGGTGCCTGAGAAGACCATACCGAAAGCATACTGCAGGAGCAGCATGCTACAGACGCCTTGAGCCACCTGAAGGAGCAAGCCAGAAGAGGAAGCTCCAGAGTGAAGCAAGAGGAAGGAGCTGCAAAGCAAGCATGGGGAGAAAGTCAAAGTTACCGGTAGACACAAGAAGTTACCAGTAGAGAGAAGAGAAGAGGAGTCAATCAGAAGAAGACACGTGGAAAGTGAAAAGCTGGGGTGTGTCAGGAGTGCGGCACATTAATGATGGAAATCTGTCTACCTTCAACGGGCAGATTTCACAACCTATAAAGAGGAGGACTGAAGACTAAAGAGAAGAGTGTGTAAGAGAGCACAAGGGCGCAAGAGAGAAGAAGTCAGCACATCAGAATATCCAAGCTTAGAGAGAGAACGTGCAAAAAGAAAGAGAGAAGAGCTCATCAGAGAGAAGGCTCACAAGAAGAAAGCGCTGAAAGAGGGTGAAGTCAAAATAGAGAAGAGAGTGTTCAAAAGAGCAAAAGAAATGAAGAATAGCTCGAACACTCTACACCCCAAGTGAAGACGCACACTCAGTCTACCAGTCCAGCAGCAAGGTTCAGCAGATCAGTCTGCAAACGAAGGTCAAGCTTGCTGTACCCAGTCGAAGAAAAATGAAATAAACCTTTATAAAAGGTTGTCTCGGAGTACTCAGTGCGAGGAGTAAAGTCCTGCTGAGTTTACCACTTTCTAGGAGAGAAAGTGAGGACCCTGGGTGGGTAGTGTAGGATCTTGTGGGTCAAGGAAAAGTAGGCAAGCATCTGTGTGAAGGCTTGCCACTTATTTGTTAAGTGAGGGTTGTAATAGATAGGTCTATGTAAATCAACTAGCTTAACAAATGCTCCCTCCTGAGTGGAGGAAGAGATGACGTAGATGGATTACTCCACATTCGAACCTCTATACATCCTTGCGTCTTTATCTGCTTAATGCATTACATGTACTCTCTCTGATAAGCTGCACATCTTCTACTCGACTCAGAAATAGGCTTCTGTACCCACCCTGATCAGTAACCTCTCAAAAGGTCACTGATATTAGAAATGAACCGATAGAGAAAAAAGAAAAATCTGAAGATATGGTAGGCTTATTCACCCCACCCCCCCCCCCCCCCCCTCTAAGCCTACCTCAAGCAGTTTTGGGACCAATACTCTGTCAAATAGTTCACTCTTCAAAAGGAAGCAAGAGTCTACTCGATAAGCTATATCTTAAGAAGAGAACGATGATGACAAAATACCTCTTTCTAAATTTTGTTCTAATCTATCCTATGTAAAGATAGCTCTGAATATCTATATCTGCTTAAAAGTTCAAGTGATCCTGAGTGATTTATAATTCAAAAAAAGCCAAAAGAATCTTCAGCTCGAATTCTAAGGGCAGAAGATAACAGGTTTGAAAAATTCTGGTCACTTGACTTGAACATGAGAAGGGAAGCCTGTATGTTGATTTCCAAAAAGGATGCTTCACCTACTCATGCTGAAACCTCAGGAGTACCTGAATCTGTACTGAAAGTGACCTTACATCTTAAAGAGATAATCATAAAGTAAGGGGGAACTTATAGTACAAACCAAGGTAACTCAGTAGGCAATGGAGATAAAACCTTGATGGAATCAAATGGATATAAGTATGCTGTAAGATGTCTGCAGCACTGTAGGAATGAAACGGAGAACGGCAACTCTGAAAGATAAGAAGACCATCTACCTTACTTGTATCAAAAAAATTGTCTTATCTATATCTAAAGGGGTTTATACTTCAGAGAGATACAGTAGTTAAACACCTGCACACACCCAACCTCATTTCTATCGGTTGTAAGAAAAGTTTGGATTCTTGAGAGCAAACTAACCCAAAAGGACCCACACTCATATGGGTACCTATGTAAGAATATTCATTCAGCAAGTACCTCTGACAGAAGACTACAAGAAGCAACTTTCAGACCTCTGAGCTACCAAGAAAAAGATCTTCAGGCTCAAAAAAGTCCTACATGAACTAAAGCAAGCCTCAAGGAGCATATCTACAAAATCAACAGGAAAAAGTAGACACCAAGAGCAACCCAAACAACAGAAGCAAGATGTGATAGCCACATGAAGCTGAAAATTCTAAAAGAAGGTCACTCCACCCTAGACAATAGGTTACTGTATCCAGGGGGAAAGCTTTGACGAAGTTAAGGAATGACAAATGAAGTTCTGACAACAGGACGCTAAACACCAGGCTACTGGATATTAGGTTGCTGGATAACAGGTCGTTGGATATCAGGACGCTAGATACTAGGTTGTTGGATACTAGATCGCTGAACACCATGTTGCTGCATACCAGGACGCTAGATACCAAGTTGCTGGATACTATGTTACTAAACAATCAGAGCACTTATCATCAAGTCACTGGAAAAGAGGTCACTGGTGGGTTACATCTCACCAAATCCAGCGGTTACCGAAAAACTTTTGGTAACGTGTGCGCATGGAAAGTAGATCACCTTTTTCAGAAGTAGACCACCTTTTTCCGAACCCTAGGATATCAGTCATGCAATCAGGAAGATCTAAGGGTTGAGAATCAAATGTTGACCATACATCCAAGCAATCACTTCATAAAAAATAAGCAAAGCTGTAGAAACTGCCAACAACTTTATTGAAAACCGGTGAAACAGATAATGAGATCTTTAAGGATCTAACCTCAACCGTACAATCAAACAGATCTCTTAACACAGGGAGTACCTTAATCCCTATATATACATGCACTTCTTACACATTCCTTACACATGTCTTCATTTATATATTTTCTCTTGTCCTTAACCAACATGACACTTGATTGTTGGAAATCATTCTCTCCATTCTTTCTTAGCAGCACATTCTCTACAAATAATCAACCAAACACCACTCAAATCACGAAAAGTCACCCCTCATGCTTAATCCTTGCTAAGCATATCTTTCTCAGAAGTTCCGATCTTCTAGCTTACTGCCCTCACCTCAAATCCGAGAGTGCCGAAAGACTTACACCCAAGTTCTTCTCTTCGAGGCTGGAAGATAGAGAGAAGGATCCCTCTCCAGTAACCCCAGAGCTTCAGCTCGATGATGATGTCAAAAAGGGGGAAGAAACTGCGAAGGATCTTGGAAGATCAAAAGTCTTCCAAAGGTGGAGGAGAGGAAATTCCAACCCTTCCATGAGGTGGATTCTCTTCTGCTTACAAGAGAATGAGAATGAGAGACAGTTGAAGGAGTTAGTGAGGTTAGAAGAAAGAAGAAAGCCTGCAGCAAGCTATTGCGCCTAGGCTTCTCTGCTTCTTCACGTTCCCTTCCTCCGATCGAATCTCCTTTCTCTCTTTTCAAGCCTCTTCACCTTTTTCCGCTCATCTCTGTAATCAAAGAGGAAAATCAATTGGGAGCAAGAACTTGCACAGAAAAAGGGAGAAGCTAGAAAGAAGATTAAAGCTAGCAGCAAGCTAAGGGGGAAAGAAAGGCAAGAGTATGAGAAAAAAGAATGAGCCAGAAAAGCAAGATAGAATATCTACATTGTACTTTGCTTACTGCGTTGTACTGTAAATGTTTTATCTATATTAAATATCTTTTGTTCTCTAAGCTCACTCCTTGTGACCTTTCTTTTTGACTTGTATGTGGTTTAATGAAAGCAGTCTGTTCTACGTTTATATATCTTACATCTGCTTTCTGTGTTTAAATGATTATGACCTTTTGATCTTATCTGCAAAGGTTTTATCATCATCAAAAAGGGGGAAAAGTAACCCTTAATCAATAAGCATAACCTATCTTATAAGGTTACTACAACGAGGTTACTGCAGGAAGATACAACAGAAAAAGCTTCAAAGAAAGGATACTGAAGAGAATGGTGAAGGAATCCGGTAAACTAAAAAGGAAACTGTTTACTGCAGGAAGCTACTTGGAAGAGACCATGCCTAAGCATACTGCAAAGCAGCAAGCTACCGAAGACTCAAGCTACCTGACAGGAAGCCACCTGGAAGAGACCATGCCAAAGCATACTACAAAGTAGCAAGTTACAGAAGCTTCAAGCAACCTGACAGAGTAAGGCTGGGAAGGAAGTTCCAAAGCAAGCACGAGAAGAAAGCTACAAAACAAGCATGGGAAGGAAGCTAAAAGTTACCGGTAGAGAGTAAAGGAACAGAGCCAATCAAATGAAGACACGTGGAAAGCAAAAAGCTGGCATGTGTCAAAAAGAGAACGACACATTAAATATTGGGAACCTACCCGCCTTCAACGAACATATTTCCCATACCTATAAATAGAAGACTGAAATGAGTAAGCAAACAGAGGGGAAGAGCGTATAGAAGAAAAGAGAGAGTGGGGGAAATGAAGAAGAAAAGAGATTGTATAGAAGATCAAAAGAAGAGAAGGAAGTTCAAACACTCTAAACCCCAGAAACGCTAGATTACTCAGTCGTTCAGTCTTGCAGCAAGCTACAACAGAGCAACCTGCGAAAGAAGCCAAAGCTTGCAGCATCCAGTTGAAGAAGAAGACAAACCTTTTAAGGATTGTCTCGAAGCGCTTAGTGCTCGGACTAGGGTCCTGATAAGTTGTTCACTTTCTAAAGAAGAAAGTAAGGATCCTGAGTGGGTCGGGTAGGATCCTGTGTAGGTCAGTTAGGAGAGTAGGCAAGAAGCTGTGTGAAAGCTTGCTACTTACTTGTTAAGACTGTGTTGTAATAGATAGGTGTATGTAATTCAACAAGATTAACAAATGTTCCCTCTTGAGAAGAGGCAAAGAAGATGTAGAAGGATTACTCTACCTTCGAACCTCTGTATATCTATGCATATGTTTGTGCCTACCTTTCTAACTGCTTATCCTATATTAGATGTACATCTTTTATATACTTGTGTGTTCAATGAAAGAAAGATTCTGCAATATAACTCTGATAAGTAACCTCCCAAAAGGTTACTGATTCTGGACCTAAGCCTTTAGAAAGAAAAATATTGAAAATACAGTAGGCTTATTCAACCCCCTCCCCCCCCCTCTAAGCCTACTATCTTTTGGTACCAACAGAGGTGATGGGGTATTTTTGGCAAAATAATGAAACCTACGGAATAGTTTTAAAAACTGGTAAAATTAAAGGACCGGAATGTAAAAGTGGTGCATATACGGGGTATTTTTGTAACACCCCAATCTTTACTCAAATCTCTATTATCAAAATATGGACTAATTTTAGTTATCATGATGTTATAGTGAGACGTTTGTGGTGAAATTAGTTATGTGATATCTTAAATAATATATTTTGTGTGATTAGTACTCTTTAATAATTAGTAAGTTATGAACATGTTAAATTAGATATAGGATTTAAAATTTTAATTAATTAGTTGAGATAAAGAAACTAAAGAAGTGGTTGAGAGATATGAGGAGACCACATCTACCAAGGAAGATATGAGAGATCAAGATCATATATAAATAAATCTCACCAAGGGTTTTAATTAATTCACACACACCGCAAAAGAAGAAAAACCAAAGATTGGGAGAGAAAGGAGTGAAGTAAAATGTGGAAGCATTCTTGAGGTCTAACTTTGAGTCGTCATCAACCTGGTAATCTCCTAATTAATCACGTTGTAGTGTCTTTATAATTATGTCATTAATTTGTGATAAATAATTTTAGGCAAAACGTTAATTATAAATTGATCAAGATGGTTATGTAATTGAGGTGTTCTTAATATATCTTGATAGAAACATAAATAAATAAGAGTGGGTAGAAGAAGAAGTTATTATATATATATAATGTTATATTAATTAACTTTAGAATTTCAGATCCGCAGTTCGTATTTGCATAATACATACTTTCTATTGTTATTTTTGAGAGTTATGAAGTCGTAGAAAATTATAAAGCTAATAGCAGTAATTAAATAATAATAAATATATTGCGTGTAATTTAGTTATGATCAGTGAATTGGAATTATGCTTTGTTTGAATACTATCAGTTTCCACAATTTGATGAGTGGAGCATATGATTAAAAGTAAAGTATTAATATAAAAAGAAAATTGACATAATTATTAAGTGGATTGATAATGGTTAGGAGAGTAGTTTAGTTTAAAATTTATAAATATGTTTACGAAACCAATAACTAAGATTGGCAGTGGCATCATTCTATAAATAATAAAAGAAAGAACAATGGTACTTCGGCAATCTAATCTTTATTTTCAGATGGACGTAATCAAGTTATGGTGCATACTGGGTTAATGTCTAATTAGGGTTAATGTCTAATTAGTTATTAGATTTAAGAAGAAAAGGTAAAGATGATTTTAGAATTATATTTGCAGATAATACGAGTTAATTAATCGAAAGGAAGTTAATATCTACTTCTTATATGTTCTTCGATTTAGTTTTCACCTAGTGAGAGTTATTGATGGTGATTAAATAGAATTCAAGTTATAGATCAAGTAAGTGTATAGATACCACCAACGAGACTAATAATAATTTGCGTATTAGATAATTAAATTCTAATTAATTTTTCCTTATGAACTAGTTACGTTTTACATTCAGTTGAGAAAGCTTAGAAGTGCTTAAGGATCTAGAGGTAGAGTGAATTTTGGAGAGTAAAGGTAAGTACATCTCTCACCTGCAGTATGAGTAGTTCTATTTTTATTGATTACTATTGATGCTAAAGTTATGTGGATGTTTATTGATGTTTTCTATGAGTATCCTAAATGATTTGCTAAGTGATGAACGTATATTTTCTATGAGTATGTCTGAATGATTGGCTATGTGATGAGTATATGTTTTCTGTGAGTATGCTTGAATGATTAGCAAATTGATGAGCTTCCATGAGTTTTGATTAAGTACGAGATGCGAGTTAATCATGTTTTATGTAAAGTGAAATATATTTTTGAGAAAGTATATAAATATATATACATATAGTTTTATTTTATATATTTTTGAGATTGGTACAGGGCACCGAGATCGCCCATGAGAAGAGTTTAAGGGCCCCGAAACCGCTCTATGAGTTTTGAGTTGCTCCGTTTGGATTCGGTGGCTAGCTACCCTGAATTCTTCGGAGTTGCGCACATTGGTATCATGTATGGGCCCACAGTATATTATTTTCGAGTATAAGAATTTTATTTATTTTATTGATTGAACTTTCTATTGTTTTTTTCCAAACGTTGCGATGAATGAAAAATGTTTTGTGAGATTAGGTGATGTACTTGCTAAGCGTTTCGCTTATAGTATTACCTCATACTGCAGATCAAGGCAAAAGGTAATGTGATGCGAGGAGGTAGCAGCGCTGAAGTGTGATTGGTGATGATGGCGGAACCTCGGAATTGATTTTAGGATTTTTCTAAGTTTCCATTGCTTTTAGAAATAGAAATAAAAGGAGAATGGATTTATATGAATGCTTCCATTAGCTGAAATTTCCTAAGAAAATTTACTTTTGCTGTTTATTGAAAACAAATTTATGAATAGAAAAAAAATATGTCATGACAGTTAATCATATTTTAGTAGAGGTAATAACCCAACTAAAAGGAGGGTGTTACAATTTTTGCCCAAAGATCTTCAATGCTGGAATGCTTGCTTCTAGGTTGAGTGGGACTGAAAATACTTGTTATCTTTTTAAGCTGGATGATTGCTGTAAGTAGAGTATCAGTATGCGATTCTTGGTTTTTAAGTCTTGTGTTCTTCAGTTCCACTCTCCCCTTTTATATATGATGGAATGCACCAGTTGAAGTGTGCACATTCCACGTGTCTTCTTTTTAGCTCCTCTCTTCCTATTGTTGCATCCTGATCGTTGATCCATTCACGCTCTTCAAATTTGTCATTTGGATTGATCTGGATGGCCAGGATTTTTCCTTCTTGATCCTCTATGATTTTTATCAAGTACAGTCATTTAATGCGCTCTTGAAGAGGTAGAGACATGCTCCTCTTTAAGCTCATGCGCCATTAAATGTGACTGTCATTTTGTTGCAGTTTACTGGTAGTTGCTCAGGCCAGGTGGCAGCTCTCCATTAGCTCGCCGTCCTTGAATTTGTCCTTTTGTAACGACCTGTCGAGCACTGCAATGACAACTGAGTTGATGTATCATTGTACTCTTTCAGCATGCAGAGGATGTTAATAACTCCGATGTTGATCCACTTGCAAGACTGCTTCAATTGCTACAACTTATTGATGGGTGCTGCATCCAGAAAACTACGTCTTGTAGGTTGTAGCCTTTCTTCGTGCAGCATGCAGCAAAAACTTTCTCTCTCGAAATTCTTCTAAGTGTGGCTAGTTGTAGGCAAACTTCTGCCGATCATGTTGCTTATAGCTTGCAGTGTTTACTTGTAGTAGAACACTTAATAGTAGGGTTTTAGTTACTTATTGGATTATACTAGAAATTATACAATAAATGCCGTAAGATTACAACGGTTTCATCTCATCAAAATCTAAAGTCTTTTCTTCTTACAATATTGAATGTTACCCAGAGAAAAGTAAAAGACATGACGACTCCTTTCTAGAATTTTAAAAAAAAAAACTCTTAATTTTACTTTTTCCATTTCATTAAGGATAAAGTTATAAAGTAACGAAATTTAAGACTTTTAAAGTATAAGATGAGATCAATTTAGAAGCACCTTTTTTATTATCAATATCAATAGACATATTCTCCAAATTTGAATATTAGTTGTCAAATCCATGCAACAGGTGCACAGGAAACCAACTCTAATATCAATATCAATATATCGATATACATTATCAAAATTACTCTACATTTGTAACACCCGAAAATTTTGTTTAAGTAATAGCTTGGAGGTAGAATTTTTTTTTTTTACGAAGCGTAAGCCCGTTTTTGTTTTTCAATCCTTTATGCAAGTTGATTTCTTGAGGCCCATTTCCATTTGTTTTATTGCAAGCCCAAGTTTTGTTTATTTTGAAACCCACTTGAAAAAGCCCACATCAATTTTTTTTTGATCCAATCTTATTCTTTCTCTTATCCTATATGTATGATACAAGTGGGAAAATATCTATTTTTTTGTTCTTATCCAACTAAGGATGAAAATATCGATATCGCATGTCGTATCGCAACTTTGATTTTACGGATATATCGATGGATATATCGATATCGCATATCGATATCGTAAAAAAATTGAAAAAACAACGGAAATCTTATTAAAATTTTGGAAATTTAATATGAAATTTTAGGGATTATTTTTACACTTCATTACACATATATTCCACTCAAAATCACATTAAAATATAATATATTAAAACTAATATATAGATAATAAGCATTATAAATACTGTTTTTCGAATGAAAACTGATAATTTATTACATAATACAAGACAAAATTACTAAATATATTATCAAAACAAAAAATCAATAAGTTCAACTGAAGTTAATAATTTCAAAGTAATAAAAGTTATAAATATTCAAAGTCATACAACCAGAATATGTAAATACATAAAATTTTACTAAAACTAATTATAACAATTAATTGTAAATACACAATTACAACATTACATTTTACATACCAGTGCTTCACTATAACATAATTAATTGTAAAATTATGATTTTATAATAAACTTCTATAAGTTAACTAAATGCTTCACCTAATATATACATAATTAGCACAATTAAACATAGTCATTTACAATATACCAACAAAATGCTATTTCTATCAACTAAAATGAAAAACAAAATAAAGAGATTAAATTTGCATACAAATTCGTAGTTCTTCAAAATGACAATTGAGTGATATATATAGTGGTGCAAGTATTTCCTCTCCAATGTCAATGTCCTTTATCCAAAAAAATAAATAAATTAGATACATTAAAATAGTCATAATTTATAAAGTAAATAATTGAAATTAATTTAATCAAAAATGTTGGGAGAGAGTTAGTGATATCATACTTTGAACCTTAGAATATATGATAGAATGTTCACTTGCATTTATCCTCTTATATAGAGAAATATATCATGTAAAAAAATTAGAAAAAAAAAAGTAAATGAAGTAATAATTGGTTAAAGGAATGGAAATTTCAAAAAGCCACAAAATACACAATACAAAAGTAAAAAAAAAATCACATAGTTTAATTTTTTGAATCAAAATCGCTCATTTTGATATACATGCGATATTTTGCGATATATCCACGATATTTCCCAATTTTCATCCAATTTTGTACTACACTGAACCGATATCGAAATCGATATCGATATTTTGCGACATATCCACGATACCCAGGAAAAAAAACATTAACACCCAATATCCGTATCGCAATATCCGTATCCGCGATATATCCACGATATATCCGCGATATTTCGCGATATTTTCATCCTTGTATCCAACTTTGAGAAAAGGGAAGGAAGCAAAAAAATTGGGGGAAAAGTGGGGGTAAAAAATTATGGTCGGGCGGCGCTGTGTTCGGGTGTGTTTATTGTTGTGTGTGTGTGGTGTGGTGTGGGTTTTGTGCGGTGGTGGCGCCGCCGTGTTAGGCGGCACCATGTTGCTTAGAGTCACCGGCGACGTGGGCTTGTCGCCGACAGTGGTGGCGTTGGCGGTGGAAGGTGCGGGCCAGGGAAGAAAAGGGGGGGCTGGGGTTTGTTTTTTGAAAATTGGATATATTTCAGGGACCTTCTTGTAATTTCCATATTTTTCCTTATTTATGTATTTACCCTGAATGTTTGGTTTATGGCATTATGACCCCTGAATTTTAAGGACTTCATTTCAGCACCTTAAACTTAATTATTAATGCAGTTTCACCATGGAAAGTTATGATTTTGCATTTTGGCCCCAAAACATTATAATTATTGTATATGGTATCATTTAATTCTATGAAATATTAATTTAATCCCTAAAGTGTAATAAAATGTTACGATTTAAACCCCTAGGGTTTCTATGACTTTTCACGGAGACTCGATTATACTTTTACATTAAACCCTAAACAAGGAAACCCTAATTTTAAGGTTATGAATACATGAAACCCTAGTTTACGAAATCTTAGAATCATATGAGTTTAATGTTACAAATCATTTCATTTATAAACATCTAATTTAGACACAAAGACTAGCTTCTATACCTTGTAGGATATTCGAACGAAAGGCAAGAATAGAGTGGTGTTAGACCGAGTTTCTACAAGGACCGCTCTTATCGAGGTGGGGGTAAATCTTTGTTAATTCCTACTTTTATATAGACGTAATTGTACTTGTTATGTGAGATTATGATATACGCATGTTTATATCATTTTCATGGTTGAATGTTATATGTAAATTGATGATTGATGATTGATGATGATGATTGAATGATGATGATAATTCATGGTGGAGTTAAAAACTCTGAAGTCATGGTGGGCAAAGTCCAAATCACGGTGGGAGTTATAAACTTCGAATTCATGGTGGTCATAGCCCAAATCACTGTGGGAGTTATAAACCAAAATTCACGATGGGCATGACCCAATTCATGGAGGGGTTAAAACTACAATTCACGGAATTCATGCCGGGTTAAATACCCAAGGGATCTCAAATATGACCCAGTTCACGAGAAGGTTAATGATTTCTGTTTTACACCGGATTTTAAAGATCCGAGCGAATTTGAAGGAAACTCTTGTGTTATATGTTTCCTAATTTGTGGAATGTATTAATGAGTATAATTTTATGCTCATACCTCCACTGAGTGTTATTTCATGCACTCATCCCTATGTGTTTTAAATTACAGAAAATCATGGGCATTGAAGAGGACGAGTGGAGGTGCCTAATCTTTTGTTTGAACATACATATATATGTAATGACGACATACTTGTAAACTCTAATTATCTATGCTATTTTTAAAAGTTTAAATCGTGGAGATAGCAAACGGAAACTATACTCTTCTGTTGTTAGTATATGTTTTTGGCATATATTATATATCTACTTGTCTTTTGGAAGTTTTTTATTTAATTTGGTTTATTTTATTTGCTCCAAAAATTAAAAATCCGATTTGTTGCTGGACGCCCTATTTTTAAAAAGAAAGTTGGTGCGTATACTCTATTAAATTTGAATATTTTGATTATAATTATTGTTTTTTGAAAATGGGGCGTGACAACATTTTCTACAAATAATTCAAATCGATATCAATCAAATCATTTGAAAGATCAATATATCAATATACATACAAAAAAAAAATTGAGAAAGAAAAGAAAGGGATTTAACGCAAGAGTTATCCACATAAATGGAACGCTGAGTTTTTTTTTTTTTTTTTTTTCTTCAGTGGATTTGAAATTTCCAAATTCTAAGGTTTTGAACCACCGCCATAGTATTATTCCATTAATCACCCTACTCTCAAAACTTTTAGCCACACAAAATACTACCTCCGTCCCAGTTAAATGTACCTACTTTGACCGACACGAATCCTAAGAAAAAGATGTTGACTTTGATTGGATGTGTTATTTTAATGTTTTTTAATGACAATTTTGTAATTTAAAGGTATAATTTAAGTGCAAAAGTTGTAAAATGAAAGAAATTGAGGGGTAAGAGAGTAGAATTTTTTTACCATTTTTGGGCTGGCAGTTTTAGGTGGGATAAACAAAAATGAAAAGTAGGCAGTTTAAGTAGGACGGAGGGAGTACATAAAACACAACTTTTGTCTCCACCACCACTCCTTTTCAAGAATATTCACCAAGACTTCAGATGCTTTTTAAAAGTTCATCTAGTCTTTCTGAAAGTGGTAAGCAATTATAACGAATTAGTTAAGTTTTATTTTTTTTAATAATAGTTATTTATCTCTTTACTTATATTGTAATTTTGAATTGTTTTACAAGGACAAGTAAGAGGAAAGTATCTGGTTCATCACCTTCAAGTGGTCGTACTAATGCTCCTACCCAAACTAGCTCAAATTCAATTCCAGTTGAGGAAATTTCGACCCCACTTAATGGTAATATCACTCTTACTTTACCCACCTAAAAAAAGGCTAGACCATATGGAATCATTCTAAGAAAATTAAAGATTCTAATGGGAACAAAATATGAATCATTTTGAGAAAATTGAAGATTCTAATGGGACTAAAATAGGAACCGCTAAATGTGTGTGGTGTGACAAGATTTATCAGTGTAAGAGCGAGTTAGGCACTTCAGCATTATGGAAGCATTTGCGAGTAACTTGCAAAAACTGTCTCACTCAAAAAGAACTCGTTGATGCATAGTACTCAAAAAACTTTGAGCTTTAAAAATGCTTCTACTTCTGGGGAAGTGAAATTAAGCTGTTGGAAGCTTTGGTTAAGATGATTATAAAAGATGAACTCCCTTTTAGGTTTGTCGAGGGTGGTCAGTTGTTCCATGTTTGTCATTCCATCTAGGTATACGATTGCCAGAGATTGTTATTCTTTGTTTGTAAGAGATCATAGAGTATCTCTTACAACTGATACTTGGACTAGCATCCAAAATGTGAGTTATTTGTGTTTGACAGCTCATTTTATTGATTCAAACTGGAACTTAAAACAAAAGAATTTTGAATTTTTATGTTCATTAATTGTCACAAAGGGGCCAATATTAGAAATGTTGTTGATTTTTGAATGGATGAGTGGGGATTGAAGAAGGTCATGTGCATCACTGTTGATAATGTATCTTCTAATGACACTGCATCTCAACACTTAAAATAAAAACGTTATTAAAGAAAGATGCATTTACTTTAGGTGGAGAGACTTTTCATATGAAGTGTTTTGCACATATCTTGCAATTAATTGTTAGGGATGACATTGAAATTGCTCATGATCCGTTAAAAAAATTCGAGATATTGTTCATTATGTGAGGAGTAGCCCACGAAGGTTGGATTTATTCAATAAATGTTGTGTTGACATGAACATTATATCTAAGACACATTTACAATTAGATTGTCCAACTAGATGGAATTCAACCTACTTGATGTTGGAAACAAGATGAATTTGATGCTTTTAATTGTCGTAATCTTAGATTCGAGATGCAAAACACAATATCTAAGAGCTAAATCAAGCAGTACTACAGTGAAAGGGATGCAGATGCTTTGGTGGATATGGTAAAAAGTTCTTTATAGGAGCATTGATTGAGGAATATGGGGTTGTCAATGGTCAGAAGACGGATCTACTTGATTCAATGTGTGATACTCAATGTTTAGAGACTAACAAAATAACGAAGATGAATGAAGATATTGATGAATTTTTCTTTGAACAGGATAATCAAGAAAAATACAACAATAAGTTTGATATATTGGATTGGTGGAAAAAAAATTCAAATTCTGAGCAACATTGCTAGAGATGTTCTAGCAATTTAGTCTTCAATGGTGTAGCTTCTGAATCAGCATTTAGCGCCGATGATTGAACTTTGGATCGTTTTAGGAGTTCTTTAACTCCTACTACAGCAGAAGTTCTTATTTGCATGGTTGAGGGCCTCTAGCACACCAATTCAAGTTGCAATGAGAAGAAGCAGAGGATCCGGCCGGTCGGGTCGGGTCTTTCGCCGAATGGAATTTGGTTAACCGTTCTGGGATGGTGAATTTGGCTTTGATGGATAAGGTTTTGGAGGTGGATCAGAAGAATAAGAGGGTTAGAGTGCAGGCCGGAATTAGGGTTCAACAGCTTCTTGATGGGATTAAAGAGTATGGACTTACTTTCCAGAACTTTGCTTCGATTAGAGAGAAGCAGATTGGTGGCATTGTGCAGGTGAAGATTTAGTTTTTAGATTGATTTTGTTGCCCTCTTTTCTGTTCCTTTTCCTTCATAGTCTGGTTCTTAATTGTATATTTAATGTAAATCAAAATACAAAGATATTGTTTGAATGATTGGTTCTGTGATGTGGTGAAAATAAAAGGGGGAAATCAAATTGATGTGGCTATGCTGATTTGGTAAAACCTATGATCATTAGCTCTTTAACTTGTTACCTCGAGTCATTTGCATTGCTCTAGTTTTGAGTTACTTCTAAGCTTATATTGTTTTTGCGAATTTTCAGGTTGGAGCGCATGGCACCGGTGCAAGGCTGCCTCCCATAGACGAGCAGGTTATCAGCATGAAATTGGTTACTCCGACCAAGGGCACAATTAATGCAAAAGAAATGAAGAGGAAATTTGATTTGAGAACAACATCTTTACTTTTATTTGATTTTTCTAAATTTTTATAGCCTAGTTTCGGGTATGATATCTGAAAAATAGTCGAATTTCGGGTATGATATCTGAAATTTTCCCTTCATTTTACTTTTATTGGATTTTTCTAAATTTTTAGTCCTGTATGTTTATATTTTTTTCCAGTTTTGATTCTATATGTTTCAATTTTTTTTCCAATTTCAATCCAAATGTGGTCGGATGGTCATCGGTAAGACCAAATTGAAACATATAAGACCAAAATTGAACAATATGATCAAAATTGGAAAAAGTAGAAACATACCGGACCAAAATTAAAAACTGCATACTTGGTTGTCCAAAAATGGAAAGAGTCATACATACGGGATCAAAATTGAAATTAACCCCATATATATAAGAAAGACCACTTATATCACATGTCAAACTCACAATTTTTCACAATATAAGAAAATTTTAAAATAAAATCTTTATTAAATGTATGTATTTTTAAATGCAATAACTTTTAATATGCATGGCTAATTAATGACATTAAAATATAATGTTTAAAAGAAACATTACTAGATAAATTATGACATTTATTTGATTTTTAGAAAGATTTATTAAATAACATATGCTATATTTTAAATATATATTTTTTAAAATAATATGACAAATATATATATATATATTAAAAATAAAATAAAGATGGTATGATTAAAATAATAATTCAAATTTAGTAATTAATGAATTGACGATTAAGTTTTGCACATATATATTTTAAAATAAATTATGACATTTATTAGAAAATTAATTTCAACTTTTATCTTTTATCATTTAATTGAAAAGGACATTCAAACTATTCTAAACGTTAAATAAAAGTCAAACTAAAAATTTGTGTTAATCTTTATATATGTAAAAGTAAGACCACCTATACAATTTTCTCATTATAATAAAATTTTAAATTAAATTCTTTTGTAAATGTAGTTTTAAAGGAAATAAATTTAATATGGCTAATTAATGAAATAAACGTAATGTTTTTATAAAAAAAACGTTACTAATTAATATACAATTTTAGCTATATTTATAAAATAACATATGTTATGGTTTTATTATAGATATATTAAATAATATGAAAAAATTAAAAATATTAAAAATTAAAAATAGAATGAAGATAGATTGATTAAAAAAATAATTTAAATTTAGTTGATAATGAATTGAATATTTATTTTTGCATATATATGTTTTAAAATAAATGATGATATTTATTTGGAAATTATATTTCAACTTTTTTTTATCATTTAATTGAAAAAATTCAAATTATTTTAAACTTTAACAATAAAAAAAACTAAAAATTTGTTGGAAATGTTGAATAATATAATAAACAAAACAATATAAATATTTTTAAGATTAATAATAATATTTATATTCCTATAGAAACACAAATTATATTTTAACCATTAAATAATACATTAATTATATTATACTATATTTTATATATACTAAATTAGGTTATATGCATGCACAAAATCATAAATTTATTTTTCTTATATAAAATAAGAAAATTTTCTAAGTTTATTAAATTAAATTTAATTAATTAAATCTCGTGTATTACACGGGTTTTACTAGTGTACGTGTATATATATACACACACCAAAACTCATGTACAGTAACACTTAAATCAGAAAAAAAAAAAAAACATATTTACAAGTGTAAAAGACATACTTAAATAATAATGTAAAAACATACATATAAAACACGTATATTCCGCTTATTCTATCGATCTTCAACTTTTATGGAATCAAGTTTCGAATAACTGGTGTTGCTGCAGGGTTCATGCACAACCAATATCAAGAATACTTACTTATGGGCACAAGGCAAAGTGGATTCTTCTTATGCATAGTAATCCCAGGCAAAACCTGAGTGTCAATATCTTCTTTACTCATTCGAGCTGGCAATTGCCAGTCGAACGAGTAAAGAAGATTAGCGAGGGCCAACTCCACTGTCGCAAGCCCCATTGATATCCCGGGACATCCCCTTCGCCCAGCTCCAAATGGAATCACCTCAAAATCTTTTCCTATGATATCAATAGTAGCATTCAAGAATCTCTCGGGCTTAAACTCTTCCGGGCTTTCCCAATAGTCGGGATCTCTTGCAATCGCCCATGCATTTATGTATACTGATGTTTTTGCAGGTATAGTGTACCCTTGGAGCTCGCAGGTTTCCAGTGTTTCTCTTGGCAATAGAATCGGAGCTGGAGGGTATAATCGTAATACCTCCTTAATCACTGCTTTAAGATAGGGTAATTTTGGAAGATCATCTTCACTTACTTCACCTTTTTCACCAACCAACTCTCTGATTTCACTTTGCAGTTTCTTCATTGCTAATGGGTTTTTTATGAGGGCTGTCATGGCCCAGATTATTGTAGCTGCTCCTGTGTCTGTTCCAGCAATGAATATATCCTGTAATATTAAACAATAAATGGTGTTTGTCAACAATAAACTAACAATTAGGAAATTGTTAAACTGGCCTCACATGAATCAGTTTTGCAATTAAGTCATGTAACTTTTAAAATCTTTTGCAAGTTTTGTTGGACTTTTATGTTCCAAGGGTTGCTGACGGTTTCATGTGCGACGTGGTCGGACATAGTTGTGTCCCAGGACATGGAATACATAGCTCTAAAAAAACATACTTATAGATAAAACAAACGCATATTTATTCGACCGTACGTGTCCTGGGATATGACCATGCACCACACACCCGTTATTGTTCTGTCGCGTGTGACCAAACAGTATCCCAAGACAAGACAATGCGTTAGACAAAAAATTACATACTTAGAGTTGAAAACAACATACTTATACATCGTTGTCCTGTACGGTCAACTATATCCTGAGATATGATTGAAAACTAGAATACAATTGTGCGCAAAACCCATCCCATGTCATATAATTATATATGAGTTTTAAAGATGTTTAAATAACCAAATTGGTCCCTGACTTCTGGGTCTTGGTATTTTAAATCTACGGTGAATCAATTTTTGCCATTAACTTTGCAATTTTAGTCCTAATGGGTGGTTTTGATAGAATTCTGCATGTGGAGCATCCGAAATTCTTTATTTTCGGACACTATATTAATGAAGTATTCTATATAAAAAAAAAAGGTGGGCCCCAACATATTCTTAGTTACATATCATTAGATGCATTACTTGGTCCACTCGTCACACAGAGCCACGTCATTAAAATAGTACGAATTTCAACTCACATTAATGACACAATGCAAAACTTCTTCAAAGCCCTCAATTCATGACTATAATTGCTAACATGCTAAAATATCTCGCGCATTTAATTGCAAAAATCGATTTTTATGAGGTTTAAATTTCGAAGGAGTTGGTATCTTATGAGAATCTCATGTGCGACCGCACATGCGGTCGTGTCTTGAGACACGGTCGTAATCTTGAGACATGATCGATCGTGCCCGAAATCACATTATTAAAACTATAAAAGACATATTTATAGCCAAAATCACATATTTATATCGATCGTGTCCTGTGATACAACCGTGCGCCACTAACTGCTACTATATTTTTGCGCAAGGCACGATCGTGTTTCAAGACACGGTCGTGCGCTACCAAAAAGATCACATACTTATTAGTAAAAAATCACATACTTATAGTTAAAGAAAACATACTTATATACACCGTGTCTGAACACAGTCGTGCACGGTCGACCATGTCCCTAGACACGACCGTGCGCGAGTGTGACGGTTGGATATGAGTTTTGTCGTTTTCCAAGATATCAGTATTAATTTGTGTGACCATTTTTACAATTTTCTTATTCTAACAAAGCTGCTAATTTAATATTGAAATTGCAAATAAAAGTTATTGAACTTAATTATAAAAAACTAATTCATATAGCTGGGATTAAACTGTCAAACCCCAATATTTATCGTTAGACTTTTAGCAATTTCCTCGACTAACAAGTAAACAAACATTAAAATTAGTGAATCAAGACCTCATTATGGTACTACATATACACACGTGAGAGTATCATAACATGCGTTGTACATTGAAGATAAATTTTTTAATTTAAAAATGTTACTATTAACCTTAATTAATAACTTTTTATAAGGATATATAATCTATTTTAAATTAAACTTTAAAGAAATGTATAGTAAATTAGAGTTCTAATATAATAAAGTTATATTAATAATAGAAGTCAATATGTTTTTTTTGTTTAAATTCTAATGTATAATTATTTAAATATAGATATATAAAAGAATTAATTATTTTTCCATTCATTAACCTCCTTCGGTTAATTTTACCCATCATCTTTCGTGTTGCCGATTTTTCCCCTTCCCATTTGAAAATCGGAAATTTGACCAAAGTTCAATCCGAACAGCTAAATTAAACTTAATTCGCATGTGTTAGCATGTGACACCCTACAATGACAGAGAACTCTAATGGATAAAATAGAACACATAAGTTACCGAACTAGTACGCAACACCCTGAAATGACATAAAACTCGAAAAGTTAATGGACAACATAAGTTATTGGACAAAAATAGCTTGAAAATTAGGGTGCACGTGCGAATTTAGCCCGATTTGACTGTTCGGACTGAATTTGGATTAAATTTCCAAATTTTCAGAAAATAGAAGGTAAAATCACCCGCTTGAAAAAATAATAGTACCCGAAGTGAAAATTGAATGGGTTAAAAAAATTATTAATTCACAAAAAGATACTAACCATGAGTATTGCTTTCACATGATCCCATGTTAGATCAATGGAGCAAGACCTTTCTTCCTTGAGCTTAATCAAAATGTCGAGGATATTCGGATTTTTTGGCTCCACCCAGCTGGGATCCAAGTGCTCATCAATGAGTTCTACGAAGAATTTATCCAAAGCTTTGCAAACCCTTTCAAGACTCCCAATCATTCCAGACAGTTTATCAACCCAACCAAACCAAGGCATGTAATCGGAGACGAAGAATCCACCCTGCACGGCCTGAGATTCGATCATAAGTTCATCGAACATCATTCTTCTGCTTCCATCGTCATCAAGAATCTTACCAAACGCGGTCCGACAGATCAACGTGCCCGTTAGAGACATCATCATCGAACTCAGATTAGTAACTTCACCCAAACTTGCAGTAGCAGACAAGTTCTTGATCATGGCAGACACTTCTTCTTCTCGTATGGGTCGAAACGACTGCACTTGCTTGTTGCTCAAGAGATGGACGACACATATCTTCCTCAGCTCCCTCCACGAGTCGCCGTATGGGGCGAAGGCCACGTCCAAGCCATTGTAGGATAGCTTGTGCTGTCCCAGAACCTTGGGCCTACTGCTGAATGTAAGGTCGTGTGTTTTGAACACTTCTTTCACCAAATCCGGTGACGAAACGATGATCAATGGAACTGATCCGAGCTTCATGTACATTAGAGGGCCATACTTCTTCGATAGCTGCCATAGATGGATGTGTGGAGTGACGGTGCTGAGCTGGTGAAGGTTTCCGACGAATGGAAGCCCCGGTGGGCCCGGCGGGCGTCGAGATTTACGTGTTCTGTGTGTGTGGAAGATAAGGAGGAGGAGGGAGACGACGAAGACAAGGAGATAGAGTACAATCATTTTCGTTTGTGTTGATCTTGTGTTAATTGATTTACGTTTATACTTATTTGGAGATAGAGTACAATCATTTTCATTTTCATTTTTAATATTTAATGAGGTGGACAGAGGTATTTTATTACTAAATGTGTTTCTAGAATTGTGAATTTAGATATTTTTGGCATGGCCATGTTGTGCAGTTCTTTGGAATGCTCCTGACTAAGATGTTTTGTTCCATTTGATATTATATTTCCTATTACAAATTAATCACCATACGTCATATGTATTTAATGACATCATTAATTTACATGTGATGTGTATTAATTATTATGTAACATGAGATGTAACATCAAATGTAATAAAAGATCCAGATTCGAATGGTCCTAGATGTGTACATGGCTATTCAATTTTGGTTTATTTTTTTGATCAGGTTGAAATTAAGTTTGGCAAAATAATTTTTCAATTATCGATTAAAGAAAAAAGAAAATGAGGATACATTATTTGGATGTATCACATGTGTCCCTCGATCGAAAATAAAATTAAGCAATGTACGACACGTAATGTTTTTTGATGTTTGATATAGTATATGCATGTCATATATTGGAAAAACTCATCTTTCCTTCTTCACCACAGCTGTTGTTTGTTTTAGTTCTTTATAAATTTATTTTATCAATTATGGTCTTATAATTAAAAGAGTTGTCCAATATTAGCCCTTTTCAATCGAATTTTAGATTTTTCGGACACATTCTAACAAGTGCACCGCACTCATACACAATTCCATGTTTTAGGCTTATATGTCAATTTTTTTTTCCTAATTTTCAATTCTTTTTATATTATTTTCTTAACTAAAACGGCACACCCATCAACACTATTATAATTAAAAGAATTGTCCAATATTAGCCCTTTTCAATCGAAATTTAGATTTTTTGGACACATTCTAACAAGTGGCACCGCATTCATGCACAATTCCATGTTTTAGGCTTATATGTCAATTTTTTTTTCCTAATTTTCAATTCTTTTTATATTATTTTCTTAACTAAAATGGCACACCTATCAACATTATTATAATTAAAAGAATTGTCCAATATTAGCCCTTTTCAATCGAATTTTAGATTTTTCGGACACATTCTAACAAGTGCACGTACTCATACACAATTCCATGTTTTAGGCTTATATGTCAAATTTTTTTCCTAATTTTCAATTCTTTTTATATTATTTTCTTAACTAAAATGGCACACCCATCTTGTGTGAGACCGTCTCACGAATCTTTTTCATGAGACGGGTCAACTCATGACCCACACTTAGCAATTCATATGAAGATAATATAAAAATTAATTCATTTGCTGGAAAAATGACTGAAAATTTTGCAATCGGCAAAACATAGAAAGACTGGATTACAATCTAAAAAAAAAAAAAAGATTAGGTTGCAATTTGAAAAAAGTCGATAGGTGGAGTTGTTTTTTGTAATATACCCTTTAAAATAAGTACTTAAAAATAAGATGAGAGATACTAAATATATAATCCCTTATTTCATCTAATTATCTATTTATTTATTTTATTTGAAATTTCTATACAATAAATATTAAATTGAGTATCATAACTGATTTCTTAAATTAAATATTTATTTATTTGTATTGAATTTCTTAAAATACAATAAATAGGTTTATTTATTTTTATGTGTATTGAGTTTCTTAAAATACAATAAATAGGTTTATTTGTATTTATTTATTTGTATTGAGTTTCTTACAATAAATACAATATGAAAGCAATTAATAGGTTTCTTAAAATAGTAATTATTTAATAAGTAGATAATTTATTGCAGTTATTTTTGATAAGTTATTCTGCTTTATTTGGATAATTTGAAAATGAGGATACTTTATTTGGATGTATCACATGTGTCCCTCGATCGAAGATAAAATTAAGCAATCAATGTACGATACGTAATGTTTTTTGATGTTTTGTATAGACAAGTTTGCATAGGATATAATGGATATATCACATGTCTCACTCGATCGAAGATAGAATTCAGCAATCAGTGTAGATCACTTAATGTTTTCTAGTGTTTGATATAGTCAAATATGCATGTCATATATGGGAAAAACTCACCTTTCCTTCTCCACCACAGCTGTTGTTTGTTTTAGTTCTTTATAAATTTATTTTATCAATTGTGGTCTTATAATTAAAAGAATTGTCCAATATTAGCCCTTTTCAATCGAATTTTAGATTTTTCGGACACATTCCAACAAGTGCACCGCATTCATACACAATTCCATGTTTATGTCAATTTTTTTTCCTAATTTTCAATTCTTTTTATATTATTTTCTTAACTAAAATGGCACACCCATCAACACTATTATAATTAAAAGAATTGTCCAATATTAGCCCTTTTCAATCGAATTTTAGATTTTTCGGACACATTCTAACAAGTGCACCGCACTCATACACAATTCCATGTTTTAGGCTTATATGTCAATTTTTTTTTCCTAATTTTCAATTCTTTTTATATTATTTTCTTAACTAAAATGGCACACCCATCAACAATATTATCTGCCACCTCATGAAAATAACTTAAGATAAAAGGAAGAAAGAAATTAAAAATAAGGTGACATAAAAAAATCATTCCCAACTTAACGGCAGAACCCCTCCCCAATTTCACCTCCTCCGTCAGACTCAAGTCCGTGAAGCGGGTACCAATACCTAGTCAATTAAGATTGTTGGGGAATTAGGGTTCTTGAGTTTGAGGGTTTTTGGAGGAGATTTTACGTTTTCTCCTCTCTTTTTGTTTTTGTTTTTGTTTTTGTTTTTTGTTTAATTGACTATATTTTTTGTTTTCTTAATTAAGTTTTATGTTTCCTTTTCTATTTGAAGTGGAAATATGATGTGGCATCTCATTGTAAATACAACAAAATTCGCGTTCGACCGTTGCACGTGTGACGGAATTCCAGATCACATACTTATGAGTGTAAAAGACATAATTCTAAAACTCATGTTTATACATGTAAAAACATACTTATAAAACACATACTTATAGTTGAAAAACACATACTTATACATATAAAAGACATACTTGAATTCTGTCGCACGTGAGACGGTCTCACAAGAAACCAACTCTTGTAAATAATGGTTATGAAATTATAGGGAAAAAACCTTTTTTTCTTACTTTCTGAGAGCTACTTCCCCTTTTTAGTTCAGTATAAATTCAAATTATCAATTTTGTTCCTTTAATTAAAAAAATCGTCCAATTCTAGTGTCAACTCAAGGCTCGATATGAGATTAACTAAACATAATATTTTGAAATCATTAACTAACTAGTAGTGTACCCGTGCGTTGCACAGTGTGTTATATATATAATTATTAAAAAATATAATAACATATAAAATGTAATGATTATTATTTTAACAAAAATATATTGATACTTTTTTAATTTGCATTAGTATAAAGCTAGGTATTTTAACTTTAAATTTATGTCATTATAAATAATTATATTCGAAAATATTAGAAATTTGAAACATATAAAGTAATATATTAATCTATGGATTAAACAAACAAATAAAACAAATTTGTGTCAGAATATTACATGGGTAGTGAAATTTTAAAAAATAAATTTAATATCTAAAAATAAGTTATATGTATTAGAAACGTTGTGATTTAAGTATTGAGATAAATAAATTTATATTTTATTGGCATTTATAACTATAAATACACACGTATTTTAATAATTTTTTTGGTTCAACGCCACATATAACTCCTTTATTTTAAATCAAATAAAAAATTATATATATCAACTTATCAAATACATGAAAATCTCTCTTGCTATCTATTTAAATGAAACAATTCAAAATTGGACTTAATCTACACATTTTGAATAAAAAAATTATGAATAATAATTATAAGATTGATAAGTCAATATATCAGGGACTAAGAATGATGAAATTTTAATTTGTGAAAAATTAGAAAAATTACCTCTGTCCAATCCCTTATGTCACCTCAATTAATCAGAATATAATATAAATAAAATTTGACAACAAATAAATATAAAATAAGAAAGATAAAATAAAATATTTGTATATTTCAAATGAATAAGTTGGTTAACTTGCAATAATAATTTTAATCTAACTTTTTCTATTTGATATATTTTATATGTGTAATCTATTAGGTACACCTATAATATTTTTTTATTTCTACATTTTAATATCAATTTACAATAAATTAATACTATATATCATAAAAACGTTTAAAAATGAAAAATTATTGAAGCCCACACACATACATTTCCATATTTCTGTTTGATAAATTTTATATGAATATTAAATTTAAGATCATTAACTAATGATTGATTTTATATATTATATATTTAAAATTGATTTAAAATAGGGTAAATTACAAAAAACATAATATTTTAATTTGTGAAAAATCAGAAAAATTACCTCTGTCCAATCCCTTATGTCACCTCAATTAATCAGAATATAATATAAATAAAATTTGACAACAAATAAATATAAAATAAGAAAGATAAAATAAAATAAAATATTTGGATATTTCAAATGAATAAGTTGGTTGCAATTAGATAAAAAAATATATATATTAGGTTGCAAGGTGAACAAATTAATCTCCATTTCGCCAGAAAATTTGCAATCTACAAAACCACAAAAAGACTGGGTTACAATCTGAAAAAAAAAAAAAAAAGATTAGGTTGCAATTTGAAAAAAGTCGATAGGTGGAGTTGTTTTTTGTAATTTACCCTTTAAAATAAGTACTTAAAAATAAGATGAGAGATAATAAATATATAATCCCTTATTTCATGTTATTTATCTATTTATTTATTTTATTTGAAATTTCTATACAATAAATACTAAATTGAGTATCATAACTGATTTCTTAAATTATATATTTATTTATTTGTATTGAATTTCTTAAAATACAATAAATAGGTTTATTTATTTTTATGTGTATTGAGTTTCTTAAAATACAATAAATAGGTTTATTTGTACTGAGTTTCTTACAATAAATACAATATGAAAGCAATTAATAGGTTTTTTAAAATAGTAATTATTTAATAGGTAGATAATTTATTGCAATTATTTTTGGTAGAATATCCTGCTTTTATATATATATATATATAGATGTAACACTATTAGGTATATATGTTATATATAAATATACAGTAGGGTGACATATGACAATTATGGTGCTTAATATAACCTTGACATTGAATTCATGATGTACTGATCAAGTGTTGAAAATGCATTATAAGTTAAAATTAATCATCTGAGTTTACTTAGATTGGCGGCCTAATCTGTAATTATGTTTTAGATTTGATTGAGAAAGCTTAGAACATGCTTAAGAGTTTTGAGATATTATAAGCTCTGGAAGTTCCAGGTAAGTACATCTCTCACCTGCAGTATGAGTAGTTATATTTTTATTAATTATTTTGATGCAAAATTTACGTGGATGGTTATTGATGTTTTCTATGAGTATGTCTGAGTGATTGACTAAGTGATGAGCATATGTTTTAATTAATATGCCTGAATGAGTGGCTAAGTGATGAGCATATATGTTTCCTGTGAGTATGCAGCTTCCATTTGTTTGATTAAGTGCAAGATGTGAGTTAAGCATATTTTTATGAAAGTGAGAAAAGTATATTTTTGAGAAAATATATAAATATATATATAGTTATTTTTTTATATATTTTTTAAGACTGGTACCGGGCACCGAGATCGCCCACGAAAAGAGTTTAAGGGCCTCGAGACCGCCCTATGAGTTTTGAGTTTGCTCCGTTTGGATTCAGTGGCTAGCTACCCCGTATTCTTCGGAGTTGTGCACATTGGTACCATGTTTGGGCCCACAGTGCATTATTTTCGAATATAAGAGGTTTATTTATTTTATTAATTGAACTTTCTATTGTTTTTCCAAAAGTTGCGATGAACGAAAAATGTTTTGTGAGATTAGGTGATGTACTTGCTAAGCGTTTCACTTATAGTATTACCTCATACTGCAGATTAAGGCAAGGGTAATGTGATGCAAGGAGCAGTGCTGAAGTGTGATGGGTGGTGATGGCGGAACCTCGAAATTGGTTTAAGATTTTTCATAAGTTTTAATTCGTTATGATTAGATGCTAAATTTTGATTCCCAAATGTTTTATACAAACTAAAATGTCTCACATGTTTCTTAAGAAAATTTGTTTCCGCTGATTTTGTTTTAAGAAAAAAAAATACCTCTCATAATTCTTAACGAAAATTTTCATACTTATGGAATGTTATTATTAATTTAGTAGAAGCAATAACCTTTTTAGAAGGGGGTGTTACATATATTATATAGGTCATAAGTTAAATAAATAATTTTGAAGGTCAATATTATTTTTGAAGTTCACAATTTTTTATACTTATCAACAAATAACTAAAACTTGAAATTTATTTTCCACATCACACAGGTACCAAAATGAGGTTGAAATATTATCATAACTTGAATATAGCATACAGTAATATCAACATTTAATATTCTCATTATGCATAAGTTATTGAAAATATATTTGTACAAAAAAAAAAATATATGTACAAGTTTTTTTCAGGTTAATTATGACAAAACCAATTAGTAAATTATATGTGTAGTAGATTAAATTGAAATAACTTTGAAAACTATATTATTTTTTTGTTATACCAAAAAATACTAAAACACTTGAAAATTATTTGCTACATCATAGGTTAGCAAATGGGGTTAAAAAATTATCGGGGATTGATTATAACACACTTTTTCACTCATTTTAATAAATTATTGAGTAAATATTTGCACAAGTTTTTACCAGGGTAATTGTAACAAATAATATTCCTAAAGTAGTCAAACAATATATGATTAAAATAAGAAATATTTAAAATTCATAAATTAAATGGGTAATAGATTAAACTAAAATAACTTTGAAGAACAATATGTTTTTTAATGAATAACATTTTTATTTCAAAAAATTACTAACACTTGAGGTTTGTTTATCCATGCATTACATGACTACCAACTGAAATTGAAGTATTATCGAGATTTTTTTTTCCCGTGAAATACCATTTTTCACATTAAGCTTAAAATATTTACATTTTATGATGTGTGTCACACAGATAATAAATTAATCGAAATGTCCAGTGAAATTAATTATTTTTTCATATCAAGCATTTTTATATCAAAATATACAAATAGTAAAATTTATATACTCGTGCATCACACGACTTATACTAGTAAATGCTATACTAATACAACATAAATGTCACATCTTAAAACAAAGAAAACAAAAATTTGAAATTCTTTCTCTTTTGTAAGTGAAAGAGTGGAATAGTTTTGAAAGCAACAATAAAATAGTCAGAGTACACGGTGTTGTCAATGGTGTTGACAACACCAACGTAACACACAGCGAAAAATAAATCGAAAATGAAATATGCAGAACACAAATGATATATCCACGAGTATACAAATACTCGTGGAATGCCTTCAGGGCGAAAACTTCTTTATTGATCTTTCGTATGTATACAAGGAGATAGAAAAACCTCTAGAAGAGATTCTTCCGTATAAAGACTCAATATGTCCTATGGAATGAATATGAAGACTAGGGACGTATACAAAGACTCTCAACAGCTCACTAAAAATCTCTATCCCTGCGAAAACATTCATAAGTATGCAAACTCGATGACCTAAAGAAAATAAGACAGGACAGTGTCGTCTCTGGTGTGAATAACACAAAGCCCGACACTATTGTGCTGCAGGTGAATAGACTCGAAATTCTTTCTTGTTCGCTCTATCAAATCTTCAGAATTCTTCTTCTATTTATAAAGCTCTATGCAGTACTCCACTTACTTCATGCATTACTCCACTTCTTGTTATGCTCCATGATCTCCATGATCTTGATAAGAACTCAACTCCACTATCTCCACTTTCTTGGACTTGTTCTCTTGACTTCTTCATGTATCGACTTGATCAACTTTTCCCCTCTCCATCTGCAGGTTGCTTTTCACTCTCAAAGCATCGGTTTGACTCCTTCAAATATCACATGTTTGATTCTTAATCTTCACGTTCCATCCCATCAAGAAAAGAGAGAAATAACAATTTCCCTAAACTTAGGAATAGTTGTTAGTAAAAGATAGGATTTACAAATTCAAAAACACGTGAGTTAAAAAGTCAAATCTTTAAGAGTGATAAATCAAATCTTTTTCAAACAAAATCAAATCTAACAAATCTAATTTGATTAAGGATAAAATAAGAAAAAGGAAAAAATAATTAATTGTTGGAAAATCCAACACTAACAATCTCCCTTTTTTTTGTTTTTTCAGCTCAAAACCTAAATCAAATAGATTAGTCTCCCCTTTAAATAAATCTCCCCCTTAAACCATAAATCAAATAGATTAGTCTCCCCTTTAAATAAATCTCCCCTTAAAAAAATCTCCCCCTAAAACCTGCAATCACAAACAATCACAAAGAATTAAGGATTAATCATTCAACACAATCATGAATTACTATATCTTCTCCCCCTTTTTGAGCTGAAATTAGCTCATCAAAAAAGTTCATCATTTTCAATATGAAGCCTTACAAAATGTATATCAAAAGAGATGTTGGGCCAAATGTTGCCAACCGAAGGATCAACATTCAGTGTATAAGGTGAATCACAAATTCAATTGCCAGTTAAAAATTTCCTTGGCACCATCATCTTAGTTAACCGTATCTTGAAGCAAAGGGCTTTAAGGACAAATAAAAGTAGAGAGAGAAAGGTCAGCCATGGATTAGAGCTTTGAAAAAAAACAGAGATGGAGAAGAAACGAGGAGAGAATAAGAGGGGATCGATTTCGGGAGAGAGAGAGAGAGAATGATTGACTTTGAAGAGAGAGAAAGAGATTTGAAGAGTTGGAGAGAGAGAGAGAGTGCACGCAAGGTGAGTGGAGAAGTATGCCCGATATTTTAATTTAAAAACAAACCTGAGTCTTATGAAACTTTTGAAACAATTGAAAAATATTAAGAGATTTTAAAAGATATGGAAATAAAGATAAAATCTCAACAAATTTTTCACAAACATATGAGTCACTAAATTCGAATTTGAAACAGAAATTGGGTCATCCAAAAATCAAATATATCCACTAGAAATGAGAGAGATTAAATGCAGAAACCTAGGGATGCTTAAAATTTAAAATCCACAAAAATCTGCACAATGTACCAGACCGGTGTTGTCCCTGGTGTTACGTAACACTGCGATGACACCGTTAGAAATTTTTTTTGCTCTTAAACAAATTTCTTTCGTGCACATAAATTAAATTCACACAGACCTGATCTCAACAAACCTTTTGAAAAGAGAGCACTGTCGTAGCGAGTGCCACACTTCTAGTTACTCGGTTGTGAGATCAAGATTTTGATTCGGTTATGGTATCTCTTACACCTTTTGACAAGGAAGCATTGTCGCAGTGAACGTCGTGCCCCGAGTTACTCAATGAGGTCACACAACATTTTTTAGCAAGTCACTAGGCTGCCTGAAAAGTATCGTCATCGCGAGCGCCGTGCTCCAAGTGCTTCGTGACTTTTTATCATTTTTTCGAACAAAGGTGCACTTTATATTATGAGCCTTTACCAAAATAGGTGTCCAAGCAATTTTTTACACACAAGGAACACACTAGTCAGGTACAAACATGCACACATATGCCTAGAAAGCCTAAAATAAAAATCGCATACTAAGGGTGTTAAGAGTGGTGTGAACAACATGGACTGTAACACCCGCAAACAATTCATACACATTCAAACAATACACAATCCGAGAGACTTCTTTAAGGATGAAAATCTCTCTAAATCTAAGGCTTTGGTAAATATATCTGAAATTTGATTCTCAGTGGATACATAATCAAGTTGGATTAACCCTTTTTCTACTAAATCTCGAATAAAGTGATGCCTAATGTCTATGTGCTTAGTGCGTGAATGTTGAACTTGATTTTTTGAAATATTAATTGCACTAGAATTATCACAAAACAGGCTCAAAGATTTATTTAAAAATCCATAATCATCAAGCATTTGCCTCAACCACAAGAGTTGAGTACACCCACTACCCGCGGCTACATACTCGGATTCGGCGGTGGACAAAGAAACACAATTTTGTTTTCTACTATGCCATGATACAAGTTTTTTTCTTAAGTAGAAACATCCACCACCGGTACTCTATCTATCATCTACATCCCCTGCCCAATTGGAATCGCTAAAGCCTACCAAATTAAGGTTAGTATCTTTTGTGTACCAAATACCCAAATCGATCGAACCCGAAACATACCTTATGATTCGCTTCACAGCCTGAAGATGAGAATTTTTGGGCTGAGATTGGTAACGAACACACACACCAACACTATACATGATATCGGGGCGGCTAGTGGTCAAATAAAACAAGTTGCCGATCATCGACCTATAAAGGGTGTTGTCGACACCATCGGCAACACTGTCTTTTGACAGCTTTTGTGAAGAACCCATGGGGGTTTGCATAGGCTTAGAATTTTCCAATCCAAAGCGAGATACTAAGTTTTTGGCATACTTTCTTTGTGAAATAAAAATTTCATCCTTCATTTGCTTCACCTGCAAACCTAGATAGAAAGTAGCTTCCCTATCATACTCAATTCAAAAGTGGATGACATTGCTTGGACAAATTCATCAAGTTCACTTTGAGAGGTAGAACCAAAAACAATGTCATCTACGTAAATTTGAGCAATCATAAAACTTCGATCGTTTCTCTTAACAAAAAGAGTTTGATCGGCCATACCTCTTATGAATCTAAACTCGAGTAGAAACGTAGTCAAACGACCATACCAAGCTCTCGAGGAACTTGTTTCAAACCATACAAAGCTTTCTTGAATTTGTAGACATAATGGGGTTGAAAAGGATCTTCAAAACCTTTCGATTGCTCAACATAAACTTCCTTATCCAATAAACCATTCAAAAATGCTCCTTTAACATCCATTTGATAAAGAGTAATTTTTAAATAACAAGCATTAGCAAGAACCAACCTAATAGATTCAATTCTAGCAATGGGTGTGAAGGTTTCATTGTAATCGATGCCTTCGACTTGAGTGTACCCTTATGCTACTAAACGTGCCTTGTTTCTTACTATATTTCCCGACTCATCCATTTTATTCTTAAAGATCCATTTAGTTCCAATCACATTAGTATCAGTGGGTCTAAGAACAAGAAACCAAACATCATTTCTAGTAAATTGTTCTAACTCTTCTTGCATTGCTTGTATCCAAAAATTATCTTTTAGAGCTTCAGAAACATTTTTGGGTCCAATTGGAGAGACAAAATAGTAGAATTTTACCTCCGAATACGTGGTTGACATACAAACATGTCTTAACATTTTCTTGTAATTCACGGGATCTTTTCTACGAGTTCGAACACCTTTGTTTACTCCCCCCTATCACCTATGTGGTAGGGTGATTTTTTCTGATACGAACAGGTGGATCTCTTTTAACTGGATCAGTTAGATCATCATCACTTTCATTAGATTCTGGTTCGGCAGGTATTGTCACTGGTGTTGCCTCTGGTGTCATAACACTAGGGGCAACATCAGTATTTCCAATTTTACGAACAACTGGAATTTCGATCAGATCAGCTTCACGACATCTTCATATGACTTACCTGTAAGATCAGAAAAAAACATCAAACACACCATTAATCGATTCTTGAATAGTTCTCGATCTTAAATTGAAAACACGATAAGGGTGACTATTCAAAGAATATCCGAGAAACACGACTTTATCACTTTTTGAATCAAACTTGGCAAGATTATCACGATCATTTAAAATGTAGCAAAGACACCAAAAACATGAAAATGTTTAAGATTTGGTTTTTTTCCTTTCACAATTTCGTAAGGGGTCATTGTGCAACCCGGTCTTAAAAAGACTCGATTGCCTATGTAGCAAACCGTATTCAATACTTCAGCCCATAAACGTCGTGAGAGGTTTTTAGAATTGAGCATAACACGTGCCATCTCTTGCAAAGTTTGATTCTTTCGTTCCGCAACTCCGTTTTGTTGAGGAGTTTTTGGAGCCGAAATTGATGTTCAATTTCTTTCTTTTCACAAAAATCAACAAACAATTTATTTTCAAACTCCTTACCATGGTCAGACCTGATACTCAAAATTTTAGAAGAAAACGAGGTCTTAATCCTAGTGTACAAAATTTTGAATTGAGAAAACGTATCAGATTTTTCACAAAATAAAATCCAAGTATACCGGGAAAAATCATCAACAATAACATAGGAATACCTCTTCCTCCGAGACTTTCAACTTCAACTGGTCCCATTAAATCCATGTGTAAAAGTTGAAAACAATGAACCACACCTTAGTGTTGTCCGTGGTGTGATGTAACACCTTGAGGAACACGAGTCTATTTACCTTTAAGGCAGTCCCCACAAACTATCTAATTACCATTGTGATTCATACTTGGCAGACCTTGTACAGCCTCATACTTCATCAATTTTTGGAAAGTTCGAAAATTCACATGGCCTAATTTTTGATGCCACAAAATCATGTCATCGAAATTAGCCTCTTACACGTGACCTTATCTCCAACAAGATAACAAGTGTCATGAGATCTTGTACCTGTCATGATACACATGTTAGACTTATCATAAACTTCAGAAGAGTCTTTAGTAAATTTTACCTCAAGGTTGTCATCACATAATTGACTTATGCTAATTAAATTACCCATAAGACCATCGACTAAGAGAACATTACACAACATGAGAAAACCTGGTAGATTAAAAGTTCTTTTACCAATTATTCTGCCCTTAGCACCTCCTCCGTAAGTAATAGATCCTTCGGTAAGAGGCACAAAGTTACACAAAAACTCTTTGGTTTCCCGTCATGTGGCGTGAACACCCACTATCAAAGTACCAAGAACCTGAAATGTTAGTTTTAAGATAAGTGAAAACAACTTGGCAGACTTGAGCAGTTTGTTTAGGAACCTAAATTTTCTTTCCAACAGTGGTGTTACGGGTGGTGTTACGTGACACCGGAGATAACACCAGACCACTGTCTCGATCATTTTTAAATGCTCGACAGAATGGTCTTATATGTCCAGGTCAAAAACAGTAATGACAAACATCTTTTCTTTTCCTAAGACCTGAAACGGAGGATTTTACGGACTCTTTTGACTTTTCCTTCACAAAATTTATCTTTACATGTGAATCGTAAAAGAGGTTTGGAAAAATATTTTCAACAGTTTTATTTGATTCAATACCTGCTTTTGTGGAATTACCTGATCCCATGATTTCACTTGCCTTGGAAGAACTCGAGTTCCATTTTGCAATTAAGGATTCCGTCTCTTCAAGCTTTAATTGCACATTTCCAAGTTCTATGTCCTTCTTGGTGAGAGCAATTTCCAGCTTTGCAACTGAGTTCTTCAACACATCATTCTCCTTGGATAAAGCTTCATTTTCCTTGGATACGACTTCTACTAGCTTGCATTGTTTTTTCTATTCCTTAAGTAAGGAGTTATAAAGACCATGAAATTCTTCAATGACTTCATCATTATCTAAGTCGTCTCCAGCAAGAGAATCTGTATCATCACAAACAACATTAAGGCAGGTTGTGTTAGTAAAATCGAACAATTCATACCTCTGTGGTATTGTCTTCGGTGTTATCTGTGGTGTCATGACACCAGTGTTGTCAACACCGTCTGTAACACCCTTTGCGATTTTTACAATCAGGGCCGTGGAACTTTCAGTTTCAGCTTCATCATCATCCTCATCGTCACTCATGGATACCCAATGATTTTTCAGACCATACTTCCTTAGAGTATTAACACATTCATTAGTATAGTGACCCCATCCCGAACATGCATGACATTGAATGGTATCGAGATGTTTGAGATCATTTCATCCATGGTCTGAAGTTGGTTTCCTAGGATGATGTTTGGGCTGAGATGATGATCCAGTTTGCTTCCATTGGGATCGATCAGAGGATCGAATGAACGACTCTTTTCCTTTCGAATGGGGCTTCTCATTGTTGAACTTTCTTACCATGAAGTTGAATTTCTTGGTCAGCATAGCCACGTTCCGTCCTTCGGTGATTTCCTCCAATGGTTTATCATCGTCCTCAGATTCTTCATTGTCTTGAGCTTGCAAGGCTATATTTTTAGTTTTATAGCTCGCTTCTAGTTGACTTTGGAGATTGAGGTCAAACGTTTGAAGAATAATTTGAAGTGTATCAAAGTCCATCAAATTAAGATTGTGGACCTCCTTAATGGCGGACACTTTGATATTAAACCTTGGTGGTGGTATTCGAATGGCCTTTAACACGAGTTGCTTGCGTCCAATCAGTTCTTCTAGCATTTGAGCTTGATTCGAGATATCCCAAAGCCTCTCAAAGTAGGTTCCAATATCTTCATTCTCCTCCATGCGCATATTCTCGAACTTGGACATAACGAGACGCAACCTGGCCTCACAAACATATTTTGCACCTTCAAAATGATTTTGGAGAGTATACCAAGCATCCTTAGCATGTGCTGCATTTTGGATCAATCGGAAAACCTTGTAGTCCACAGTTTTGAATATGACGTTGATAGCCTTTTCATTGAAATTAGCACTATGGATCTCTTCGATTGTCCATTCACTTTGAGGTTTAGGAACAAGTTCACCATGCACCTCCTTCATAGGGGAATTATAACCCTCCAATACTGCTGTCCAAGCACGTGCATCAATGGACTTGATCTTCGAGCGTACATGAATCTTCCAATATGCATAGTTGGAGCCATCCAAAATTGGAAGACGTCCAAAGTTAGGATTGCAATAGTCTGTGTCCTTCATGTTTGGATCAACCACTTAGTATGTTAAGTGGAGGCTCTGATGCCAATTGAAAGCGTGGAATAGTTCTGAAAACAACAATAAAATAGTCAGAGTACATGGTGTTGTCAATGGTGTTGACAATACCAGCGTAACACACAACATAAAATAAATCGAAAATGAAATATGCAGAACACAAACGATATATCAACGAGTATACAAATACTCGTGGAATGCCTTCAGGGTGAAAACTCCTTTATTGATCTTTCGTATGTATAGAAGGAGATAGAAAAACCTCTAGAAGAGATTCTTCCGTACAAAGACTCAATACGTTCTATGGAATGAATATGAAGACTAGAGACGTATACAAAGACTCAACAAAAAAAAGTCACAAGTATGCAAACTCGATGACCTAAAGAAAATAAGGCAGGACAGTCTCGTCTCTGGTGTGAGTAACACAAAGCCCGACACTATTGTGCTGCAGGTAAATAGACTCGAAATTCTTTCTTGTTCGCTCTATCAAATCTTCAGAATTCTTCTTCTATTTATAGAGCTCCATGCAGTACTCCACTTACTTCATGCATTACTCCACTTCTTGTTATGCTCCATGATCTCCATGATCTTGATAAGAACTCAACTCCACTATCTCCACTTTCTTGGACTTGTTCTCTTCACTTCTTCATGTATTGACTTGATCAACTTTCTCCCTCTCCATCTGCACGTTGCTTTTCACTCTCAAAACATGGGTTTGACTCCTTCAAATATCACATGTTTAATTCTTAATCTTCACGTTCCATCCTATCAAGAAAAGAGAGAAATAACAATTTCCCTAAATTTAGGAATAGTTGTTAGTAAAAGATAGGATCTACAAATTCAAAAACACGTGAGTTAAAAAGTCAAATCTCTAAGAGTGATAAATCAAATCTTTTTCAAACAAAATTAAATCTAACAAATCTAATTTGATTTAGGATAAAATAAGAAAAAAGAAAAATTAATTAATTGTTGGAAAATCCATCACTAACAATAAGTTACAATACATAAAAGTAATCACACTTGTACGTAAAGATAAACACTTATATAACATAAAAGTTCGTACTAATGCAATATAAATATCACATTTTGAGTTTGAAAGGAAAAGGAACAAGTCTTGTATGAGATCAGAATTTTTTTCGTGAGACGGGTCAACCGATAACTCATAATTAACAATTTATACATTCAATTTATGGGTAATGAGAATCCTTCATACGTTCAATTTATGGGTAATGAGAATCCGTCTCACAAAGACTATTCGTGAGACCGTCTCTTATGAGATTTTTGTGAAGGAAAAAAAGAAAAAAACGGATGCGGTTCGGGGAGAATCCAAAACCAAATAAAAAACAAAAACACTTGTTAGAAGATGAAAAAAGGTTAAAGGACAAAGTAAGAAGTAAAGTAAAAAAAAGACCAGCAAAGCAAAACCTTGTTAGGGTTTAACGATTCATTCTATTTCTCTTCAATAAGGTCAAAATTAAAGCATTCCAACAATTTTCATCTTCATAGTGAATCTGTGGAGTAATGGCAGATGGCGGGGGCGAAAGAGAGACGCTAACACTTGTGGCTAGAAACCCTTGTTTCTCGCTGCCCACTGCTTGCCCCAAATGTCTGCCCGTCTACATTTATCTCAAGTTTTGCAAGATCCCCTTTAATCTGGATTTCAATCTCATTCACCCTGATTCTGGTACTTGTTTCTGTTCTCGCTCGAAATGTTTGCCGTTTCTTCTTTAATTTTGCTGCTGATTATCTTCCTGAAGTTTTTGATCAAGTAATTATGCCTACCAGGTTGTGCATCTTTCTGGGGTTTCAGTATCATGTTGTTTTTCTTCTTATGATTTCAATGATTTGAAATGGTGCTCCAGTCTTGAATATCTCTGAATTCTCGGCAATATGTATATGGCGTTGTAAATTGGATATAAAGAGTTTGATGCACTATTTAAGATACTTACAATATGCTGAGGTTATGCTATGCTTACTTTTTGGTTGTATGAATTTTGTGGAATGTGTTGTTATATGCTGCAATGAGTGTTTCTGGTTCAGATATATTACTTTAGCTTGAATCTGTGAGTCTAAGGTTGATTGAACTCCAGCGTTGCTACTTTCTATGCTTTTATCAAGCAAGAGTTTTAGTGCTGAGACTGGTAGCCGGTAGCATTTTGTGAAGATTGCATTTGAAATACTATACAATATGTCTTTCAGAGAAAAACAGTGATGAACACATGTTTTGCGAGATAATATAGGTTCGATTTTAGTCAGATGTTAGGAATAATGTTGATAACCTGAAGGCTTCGATGTCAGTTTGTTAGGATTACGGTTTGATGAAAATGTTGATAAGCGGTCAGATGTGTTTGTGTGGTTCAGAGGTTGCATTTAGTTAAACAAAATAAATAGTTTAAATTTTGATCCCTGTTATGCTTGAAAGTCTTGTAAAAACCTTTACCAAGAAAGTTTCCTTCTTGTTTAGATTGATTTTTATATTTGACTGGTATTAGTCATTAAAGTAATGGTCATTAAAGTAATGGTTTGACTACCACTAACAGCCTTGTGGCTCCTGTTTGAGAGTTATATAATGAACAGTGGACATGGTGCTATGATATAATATGAAAAAGAAACCATATAAGTAGAAATGATGATTGGACTGAAATATTACATATAAAGAAGGGGGAAAAAAGGATTTTGCTATCAGAATCAGTTTATATAGCCTTTATTTGAAACATTGATCGAACTTTGTTCCTTTTATCTAGTAATGCCAGAGCACTGAACCTTGTGGGCTTGCTTTTTCTTGTTTTTCTGCAATGCATGAATTAGAGTTCAGCTTGGGAAAATTTTCAGACTTCATTTCTTTTCCGAGATTGCTGACAATGTTTTGCTTGGTCTCAGACAGTATCACCTATTTGTGTGTTCACTAAGTTTATTTATTCAGTCTCAAAGGAATAAGCCTTTTACCTTGATTTTCTCCTTTCAACTTTTGAAGTGGTCCCAACCCCTTTTTTTGCCACATATATTCTTCCATTTTCAAATGTCTGTGCATATGGCCTTATGAATGGGTTTTGTTGTGGGTGCTGGCGTGCTGCATCACCTTCCTTTTGTAAAGGTTGGTCTCATCACTTTGCAAATACACCTAACTAACCAAGGGGCTAATATTTGAGTTACATAATCATTTATATGATAAAACTGAAATCATCACTTGAGATCTGCTTCTTGAGTTGTTAAACCGGTATTCATGCTAAGTATATGGTTTTCTTGAGGTTATTCTTATTGTATATCCAGGAGCTTTTTGTCTTGCTTACCTCTTGAGAAAATACTTTGAAGTAAATAAAACTCCTCCAGTTCTGGAACGTACAATATCAATGTCACTAATTATATTTTTTGTATTGGTGAAATACTTGGCACAAAGGATTGAGTATTTATCATGACATAGCCAGTTAGTTTTTAATTTGTAAGGTAAATATATTTCAGAAAATCAGTCTGGTCTTATGTATCAGAAATTGGAATTATTGAACGGGGTTATATGCCTTTTAAAGATTCATAGTTTTACATGGGGCAATCCTGTATGTCAGAAATGGTTTGTGGTTAAGGTATGTGTCTGGATATCTGGTATCAGGTATCAGATTCTAATCCTACATCTAATAGTAATTTTGTAATATGTCTTGTTTCAATATGGTCGTAGGAAAGTAGAAAAATTTAGCCTGTTGTGCCATGCTTGTCCCCATTTCTCGTTCTTCTGTATTTTTATTATAGGTGATAGCTATCTGGGCACTTAGTTTGACAATATGGACCTTTATAATGTCCAACTCTATATTATTAGTTTTCTCATTTTTTATGACAGATAGGTAGTGAAAAAAGGCATGGATCTCCATTCTTCTTAAACCTTTATTCGATGGAAAGGTTCTTTTTTGTGGAGCCAATAAATTTCTATATAGGATTATAATCCTGCTATATTAGCATCACCACAGGATTTTGTTTTGGCTATTTATGCTCTAAAACTCTTTTAAGAACTTTCCATCTTACTGTTACTTGAGCCAGTAGTTTGAATTCTGATAGTTTATCTCGGTGAAATGCTTTGTTTTTCTACCAGATCAAATACCATTTGTTGAGTCTGGTGATTATGTTGCCTATAATAATGAGAGTGGTGGGGTCATTCAGAAATTGAAGGAAGATGGTATAGTGGATTTGGACTCTGAGATCAGTGGTATACCTGAATGGATTTCAATTAAGGCGATGGTTGAAACATGGCTCGCCGATGCAGTCATGTATGAACTCTGGGTAGGGTCTGATGGCAAGTCTGTGCACAAGATCTACTACTCTAATCTCCCCTGGCCAATAGGAAATTTTTCTACGCTAAGCAAGTCTACGTAGTGAAGAAATTACTAGGGATAACATCTGAGAATGCAGAAAGAAGAGAAGAGGAGGTACTTTCTGTTTAGATATATTTCTCTCTAACTTATATTTTACCTGCCTAAGAAAAAAAACAACCAATAAGATGATTATTCTTTGTCTAGATGCATGCACCTTTCTGTTTGCGTGTGTTTGTGTGTGTGAAACATTGATTTAAGCCTGCCTGTGACCCTAGCATTCGCACATGTCTAGATGCTTCATACAAATGCACTTATAGCAAATTTGCTGAGCTTTCAGATTTTGGATGGAACTGTACGTAGATTAGGTCATGAACTGTGCGGCTTACATGATGTTCCTCAGCCTCTGTGTACCCAGCATTTGCACACATTGAGAAATAGAAATGCTTACTTGCATCTCTTTGCCTCAAACTTTATTCTCAGATACTTACATGTATGCATAGTTCCTTTTGCATTTGTGGGCAAAAACATCAAACATAAGCTATGATGCTGTTTCTTTTTGCAGATATACAGTAGAGCAGCCCTGGCATATGGTGCTTTATCAAATAGATTAGGGGATCAGTCCTTTTTCTTTGATAACAGGTCCTTCTTTGTCTCTTCACTTGAATGTTTGCCGTTTAAGTGGAGATTTTTCTTGTTTAGATATGTTAACATGCTGCCTAATGCCATTATGTTCAATGCAGGGCTACAAGTTTGGATGCAGTTTTTCTTGGGCATGTTCTGTTTACCCTTCATGCTTTACCTGTGAGTACTTGAATAGTTATATAACATTCATCGTTATAACTAGGTATTTATATGAGGTGAAGTTGTACTCATCTGGCTCTATGTTTATTCTCATGCATGGGGGAGTTATCATTATCTCCAGACCATAAAGAACTTGTTTACAACTTCTTTGACTTAAATGAGAGGATTTCATATGTTGGAACATAGATTTCTCAATATCGTTTCCTCCCAAAAGTAATAGATTCACGAAAAAATTGAAGAAAAGTTTAAACTAGAAATAGATTAAATATAAGCATGATCATTGTGGCTTACTTCCTAATTTGTGTTTTTTAATATTGACAAGGTACAAATATCCTGCATATCTACAGTTCTCTGAACTTGTGTACTTAATTAAACCCATCAAATTCCGTTTCTCATTTCTGTTAAAGTTAACAGATTCAGCCTTTTTATTCACTATAAGCATGTGGAGTCTGTAGCTCATTTACCCACTATGTTAGAATTCATTTGGCTGCTTTATGAATGTGAGATGTAGATGAATGAACTCAATAATTAAGGATTTTAATGGACTATTTCAACATTATAAGATTCGTATATTGGTGGAAGTTTTTTTTTTTCGCTAGAAAGGGTATTGAATATTGATATATTTGTTTTATAACATGCTTTACAATTTAAATCAGGCTGATTCCATCTTTAGCCATATTCATGGATCACTTGCTTCATTATATAAGTAATCCTGTTGAATGGCATCCTGCATTTTTTGGGTGGTGCATAGATCAGTCAACCATCGTAGCCATAGTCCATAGTTTTCCATGAAATTTTATCTTCAAGTCTTTTTACATTTTTATTAGGGAACAAAACAATTGATTTTTGAGATGACTTCCCCTCGATCTCAATCCCCCCAATGTACATAACAATTCGACATACTCATGTTACATGTCTATGCATATTTGATCGTCTATGAGTGGTTTATATGTACAAACTTGCCTTGCCTAGTTAATGTATTTAAGACGATTGAATCATCAAGTTCTCTTAAATAGAAATATTTTATCCAATGTCTTTCCTGTTTAACCTGTAGTTACCTAATAGGAAACATCAGTTCTAAGAAGCAAGCTCTTGGGTCATGCTAATCTTGTCAAATATGCTGAGAATCTTAAGTTGGAGTATGTAGATGCCAGTTCCCCTGTTCCCCAGTCAGATCCATCTTCATCTGCTTCAACGCGGCGAGGCCCTTCATATTGGAGTAAGTCACTTGAAAGCCCTACATTTCACATTTTATGAAATTGCACATTGTTCTGTCAATCAATCTGTACAAATGGCTGCAAAGTTTGGACTAGCGTCAGTTTCATTCATACTAAAGTTGTCCTGGAAAGATTTTGTAGTGACAATATAGAGTTTGCTAGGTATAACTTTGATAGAAGCAGCTAGATACTGTGTTTATCAACGACTAGATGAAATAGTTTATTGCATTTAAACGAAGGGTTAAATACTTAAATCAACCTGTACTTTTAAGTTTTAATGTTTTTACACTTTGCAACCTAAACTTTATTTTTTTGACAGATTACAACCTGAAGTCCACGAATTTTACAAATTGCAACCTCAGAGGAATTTTTCAGATAAAAATTTTTTTTTTTTTTTGGATATTTCCATAATTTTTTGGGTCATTCTAGAATACCCAAAATTAAATCATTACAACTCATATTTAACAAAAGATTTTTTACCTTTATTGAAGAAATTGATTTAAGGGTAAAAAATAATTTATCAAGTATGAGTTCTAATAATTCAATTTTGGTTTTTCTAAAATGACTAACAATTTTTGAAACATCAAAACACACCCCAATTTGACTGGAAAAATTCGTCGGAGGTTTGCAACTCGTAAAATTCGTGGACTTCAGGTTGTAATCTGTCAAAAAAACAAAGTTTAGGGTGTAAAGTGTAAAAACATGAAAAATAGAGGTTTATTTAAGAGCATCTCCAATGCTAAGTTAGATGTTGACATGGCAAAAATTAATACCCACCTTTTAAGGTAGAGGATGATTGGGGAAGAAGAGGTAGAGGGAGGAGGAGGAGGTAGAGACAGCTCTACCAAGGAAGAAGAGAGGAAGAAGAAAAAGAGGAAGCTGAGGGAGAGTGGGCGGTTCTTTCCACTCTCCAGATTTGAGATATGTTATGGTGCGTGACCTCCACGCTCGCGTAGGCGTGGGGTCCGTGCCATTATCTTTTTATTTTTTATTTATTTAAAATTTTTACTACGTAATTGTTTGTTTGTATCTGATATCCATTTTAATTGTTTTGAAAGAGCTATTTTCCAATGATTTTTTCCCTTGATATTTTGAAAATTTCCAGTGTAAACATATGATCTAATTCAATAATTTTCTATCACATCTTATAATTTTTAATAATCAGTTTCTACATTATCTTATACATCTCTTGATTAAAATGGATAAAGATTATTCGATAAATTATTTCAATTCTTTCGGAGAAAATTCCTTTTCTACAAACGTATTGTTGTTTTTTGTTGTATTAGCCATTTAATTTGTTTTCGATTAATTTAAAATATATTTGTCTAATTTATTCTGTTTTTATTGAATTAAATAAATATTAATTACCTTAATTGAAATATTATGAAATCTTATTATTATAAAAATGTAATAATAAATAGAGGTAAAATAATAAAAATGTATTGAGTGATTTGATAGTAGGACCCATGAATAGTTATTGTTTGGGTAGAAGGGTTGGTGAGGTATTTGTTTAAAGGTAAGAGGTTTTTTAACTTTTGGGGTGGCGCTGAAGTGGCATCATAAAACCTAAATTTTGAGGTAGAAGCATTGGAGATGCCCTAAGTATTTAACCCTTAAACCAATGAATGAAGTTGTGATACATTGCTGGTGAGAAACTTCTGAACCCAAGTTCCATGTTGGAGTATGAGTGGTTATTTTTTCGAAAAATTCGTTGATCTAGTAGTTTATCTCTAGAATAGTAGGTTTGTGTTGGTTTTATTTTTGGGTACACACTCCTCACTGTAGATGTATTGATTGGTCAAAACTCACCGGATATTGCCTATGAATGCCTGACTGGCGATTGGTGATTGAGGCCAGTGTGGTTCTGTGGTTTATCATGATAAAGCCTTAAGCCATGGCCTAGTGACAGATTAGTTAGTGTAGTAATTTAGTGGAATCCTAGAAAATGATGGAGAATTCTTGACTGATATCTGATAATTACAAAAACCAGACCTGAAAGTCTTTGACCATTAAAACACATGATGACTTCCATGTTTAATGTTCTGATGTAACTTTGGCACTATGTTTATGGATTGCACCTATAAACTGAATTTGGTTTCTCAACTAGAGTTAGAGCTCATAATCAATAAGTATGATGGAACATTGCTGAGTTAGAACATTGTGTTGATGAGAAAGACACCGATTTTGTTGATATGTTATCCACACTAAACATGGTGTCGCCTCTTTTTTGGCCCCTTTGTAACATGCTTTTGTACTTGCTCATGGAAGCTGATTTCATCCCTATCTTTCCAAGTTGGTGTAAAATTAAGCTCATCTGCAACAAATGTAGGTTCAAAACCGAAGAGCAAACCAACAAGGGAGAAGACGGAGGAAGAGAAGAAGTTCAAAAGAAGAGCTAAATACTTTCTGGCTACTCAACTTGTTGCCGTTTTAATTTTCCTTACACTCCTTGGTGGATCTGATGATGCTGGCGTTGAGCTTGGTGATGATGATGACGCTTTGGATTATGAGTAGTTAGAGCTAACAAGTCAGATTTATGTTTTCACCGATTACTTTTTCATCTTTCCCAGTTTGAGAATTCGGCATAAATGCAACTCAAGGAATGTTTCTTCGAGGGGGATTTGCTTCTCTTACAATTTTGGCTACAAAATTAAAGGTCATCATAAGGCCTGTGATTAGTAATAAGTGCAACTTTGTGCATTGGCGAAGATAGATCAGTAAACTGATAAATGCTTTGGATTTGAAGCCATATATTTTTGGTGTCAGACACTTTTAGGTCGTCCTATTTTATAATGGCCGTTTTTCTTTAATGAGCTTAGGAAGATTGTAACGGGGGAGAACAAATATTAGAAAACTTGTACAATCTATGTTTGAACCCTGGTTGTTGCAGAAATCTACTCTTTTATAAATGCATGATACAATTTAAGGGGAAAATTTCAATTTTAGTCTATTTAAAAAGTTACTGTCCAATTTTCGTCCACCATAAAAGTGGTTTTTAATTTTAGTCCAATTAAGGTAAAAATCGTCACTATTTGGTCCAATTTTAGCTTAATTGAACTAAAATTGAAAACTGTTTTCATGGTGGACGAAATAGTGATAAAAATTGACCAAATAGTGATGATTTTTGGCTTAATTGGACTAAAATTGAAAACCGCTTCAATGGTGGACGAAAATTGGACAGTGGCTTTTAAATGAACTAAAATTGAATTTAACACACTATTTAAGTGTGTCTGAAAAGGAAATACAACTATATCACGAGGCAAATAATAATTGGATATTACATATAATATTTCTTTTATCAAACTATTTGTACTTTTTCATAGTTTTATAATACAAAACTAGCAGTGTACCTGTGCGTTGCACAGTGTGTTATATATATAATTATTAAAAAATATAATAACATATAAAATGTAATGATTATTATTTTAACAAAAATATATTGATACTTTTTTAATTTGTATTAGTATAAAGCTAGGTATTTTAATTTTAAATTTATGCCATTATAAATAATTATATTCGAAAATATTAGAAATTTGAAATATATAAAGTAATATATTAATCTATGGGTTATACAAAAAAAAAAATTGTGTCAGAATATTACATGGGTAATGAAATTTTAAAAAATAAATTTAATATCGAAAAATAAGTTATATATATTAGAAACGTTATGATTTAAGTATTGAGATAAATTTATTTATATTTTATTGACATTTATAACTATAAATACAAACGTATTTTAATAATTTTTTTGGTTCAACGCCACATATAACTCCTTCATTTTAAATCAAATAAAAAATTATATCAACTTATCAAATACATGAAAATCTCTTTCGCTATCTATTTAAATGAAACAATTCAAAATTGGAATTAATCTACACATTTTGAATAAAAAAATTATGAATAATTATTATAAGATTGATAAGTACTCAATATATCAGGGACTAAAAATGATGAAAGTTTAGGTTGCAAAGTGAACAAATTACTCTCCATTTCGCTGAAAAATTTGCAATCGACAAAACCACAGAAAGATTGGGTGGCAATCTGAAAAAATAAAGATTAGGTTGCAATTTGAAAAAAGTCGATAGGTGGAGTTGTTTTTTGTAATTTACCCTTTAAAATAAGTACTTAAAAATAAGATGAGAGATAATAAATATATAATCCCTTATTTCATCTTATTTATCTATTTAATTTTTTTATTTAAAATTTCTATACAATAAATACTAAATTGAGTATCATAACTGATTTCTTAAATTAAATATTTATTTATTTGTATTGAATTTCTTAAAATACAATAAATAGGTTTATTTATTTTTATTAGTATTGAGTTTCTTAAAATACAATAAATAAATTTATTTATTTTGATTTATATTGAGTTTCTTACCGTAATACAATATGAAAGCAATTAATATGTTTATTAAAATAGTAATTATTTAATAGATAGATAATTTATTGTAGTTATTTTCGGCAGAATATCCTACTTTTATATATATATATAGATATAAATATATTGATATGTAAGAGACGCCTACATATTTGGATTTATACGATTATGTTTCTATCGGGTTGCTCAATATCAGAAGTGTTTATTTTTCATCAATACAAAAAAAAAAAAGAAAAAAAAAAAGAACACAAACATTATATATATGCTCTCACTGAATATACTAAATGATTAGCAATTCGGAGAGTAAGTCTCTTGTGCATCAGGTGCATGGATCTTAGATCCATGCAACCGGGTCGGATCCGGGTAATCCGACCCGCTTTTTTTTTTTTTTTTTCACGCTAACTTTTTTTTTCAATTTTAGTCATGACTTTTAGTTATGTTAAGAATACATTTATGTAATGTGTAAGTATACCTTTAGGTTACGTTAAGGATACCTTTATGCCCAGATTTCATACATTTACGTTAAGTTAGACATACCTTTAGGTTATGTTAAGAATACCTTTAGGTAATGTATATGGATACCTTTAGGTTATGTTAAGGATATTTTTATGCCCAAATTTCATACATTTAATTTACGTCAGACATACCTTTAGGTTATGTTAAGGATACTTTTATGTTATGTTAGAGATACCTTATCCATAAGGTAGTTGTATTACACATTTTGTACACAAAGGTATCTCTAACATAACATAAAAGTATTCTTAACATAACCTAAAGGTATCCTTAATATAATGTAAATGTATGTGACCTGAAGCGAATTCTAAGGGTATCAAATCAGGATTTCAAAGGAACCTAAAATCACGATTTCAAAGGTATCTTTAACATCACCTAAAGGTATTCTTAACATAACCTAAAAGTATGCTTAATATAATCAAAAGGTATTCTTAACATAACTTAAGGTATCCTTAACATAACATAAAGGTATGCTTAACATAACTAAAATATATTCTTAACATAACATGGTATGTAACCTGGAATCAGGATTTCAAAGGTATCCTTAACATCACCTAAAGGTATTCTTAACATAACCTAAATGTATGCTTAATGTATCACACGAGTATTTTAATACTAATTAAGAAATTTAAAAATTATTATTTGTAGAGAAATTATTATTATTATTATTATTATTATTGTTATTATTATTATTATTATTAATCAATAATTTTTAGTTTAATTAGTATGAATTTGAATTTCAATTTTGTGAAAAATTTTAGTTTTCAATTAATATAATTGCAAACATCAACTTAATTAAAATGTTTCTCCAAAATTTCATAATTTACAATTTTATTATGAATCATATTTATTAACACTTTATTATTCAATTATTATTATCTCATTAAATGTTCTGTTATAATAGATTAAATTCTAAATGAGTTAATTTAAAATTAAATTATAATTAAATAGGATTAACCAGAGAGTGACATGTGTCACTCTTGGTTATTCCTTTAGTAGATATAGATATATATGTTATAATTAATTAAAATTATAGTATCATATAAAATGATTATTATTATTATTATTATTATTATTATTATAAATATATTAATACTTTTAATTTCTATAATAGTACAAAATTAGGTATTTCAAACTTAAATTTATGTCATTATAATAATTATATTCAAAAATATTAGAAATTTGAAATATATAAAGTAATATACTAATGTATGGATTAAACAAAAAAATTGGAAAGTTTGAATTGAAAATATAAGATAAATAGAAATGATCAATTTGACCTAATTTGTGCACCCATTAAATACTTAAAAATTTCAATAATTTAAATTTAGTGGCACCCAAGAAAAAGTATGCTATTATATTATATATATGAGTGACACTTGTGTGCCCCGTGGCATGGTGCCCCCAACTTAACCTATTATATAGTGTTATATATATACTCTACATGTACCATATGTATACTCTTTAGGTATCATATCTATACTCTTATATACATATGATACCTATAGAGTATATGTATAACACCAAAAAATGTAACACCTATAGAATATATATATATATATATATATATATATATATAAACACCTGAAGAGCATGTGTATAACACCTAAATTCGTGCCCCTATATGTCCCAGAGTTATATAAGTTTTGTCCTATATATATATAGATATTCAGAAATTATATAAATCACACACACACACACACACACATATATATATATATATATATATAAACTTTTAATGTAATGAAATATTCATTCAGTGACATATAAGTACTCGTTTATTCCGAATCCAATAAAAATATGATATCAACTTAACAAATACACAAATATCTCTCTTGCTATCTATCTAATAGGTTAAATTCAATTTTAGTCCATTTAAAAAGCCACTGTCCAATTTTCGTCCACCATGGAAGCGATTTTCAATTTTAGTCCAACTAAGCCAAAAATCGTCACTATTTGCTCCATTTTTGTCACTATTTTGTCCACCATGCAAGCGATATTCAATTTTCAGTTTTCAATTTTAGTCCAATTAAGCCAAAAATGGACCAAATAGTGACGATTTTTGGCTTAATTGGACTAAAATTGAAAACCGCTTTCATGGTGGACGAAAATTGGACAGTGGCTTTTTAAATGGACTAAAATTGAATTTTTCCCCAACCTAATAAAATAAACCAAAATTGGACTTGATCTAACATTTTGAATAAAAATATTATAAATAATAATGATGAGATTTTTAAATCAATATATCATGTATAATTTAAAAACTAAAAAAATCACCCATATCCAAACCATTAGACGACCTCAATTGAAAATATAAATACGCCAAAAAAATTTACAACTATGTGCGTATAAACTAAAACAATAAGAAGAAACATGTATGTATTTCAAATGAAAAAGTTGTTTAATTTGTAATAACAATTTTTATCTAATACTTTTATAAATATTACTTCATTTTGTTTTGTATTTGTAAACTATTAAGTATACCTATAATACATTTTCATTTGTATTTATTTTATTTCTACATTTAATATCAATTTATAACAAATTAACACTTGTATTTTATCATAAAAATGAATGTTATTAATGATTTCTAAAAATATAAATATTTCATAAATGATAAATTTATTACAGTTATTTTTTGACAGGATATCCCACTTTATATATATATATATATATATATTTATAAATAAGATACTCCTTCAGAATTCATATATTTATTTACAATAAATTTAATAAGAGTTTGGATCCATTACTTGTTATATCTTCGTACGAGCTCTATTCTTTCTTAATATTTTTTATAAATAAAAACAAATATAATATGTATTAGTTTGATTTTTTTTTAATAAAAGTTTAATAAAATTCGGATACTCAACAATTAAGAAAATAAGGATGTAATTTTTCTAAAAGGTTGTAAATGAGAGTTGTGATTTAATTATCTTCAAATTAAAGAAGAAATATTTAAATTAATAAACTAGAAACAACATTATTTGATGTATATAAACAATTTCATGATTGTGTAGTTTATGTGACGTCTTCATGATGCATTTAACACCAAAGAATAATTTTGCATTGCAAAATGAAGGATGTTGTTTTTTTTTTTTTTTGCTAATTTTTGAAAGGATGAGATTAAATTGCTACTTTATGAAAGGTGATAATTTTATTTTGCAATTTCATTTTTAATTTTTGATTGAAAGTCACATGACATGTTTGTTGGACACGTGGAATCCGGTTGCTGAAAAATTCAAAAGTGGTCTAAATTACAACAATGAACAAAAGTTGTGACTTTTTACAATTATTGAAAAGTGGAGAAAAATTTGCAATTTTAAAAAAAATGGTGATTTTTTTTGCAATTAAGCCTACAATAATATGCATAGAAATATTACCTAATATTAGCAATCAAATTATAATATTAATATAATATACACAGTGTGATGCTAAAGTCTTGTATGTGACCATCTCCCATTCCGTGAGACGGGTCAATCTGACCCGGTCAAAAGTCCAGGGTAAGTCAAAGTCAACGGTCAATATTGGTCAATGATCGGTCAATGCTAGAATCCAATGAAAAATGGCTGGAAAAATAGTTTAGTGGTTTAAGTGCAATTCCTAATATTATATATATATATATATATATTTATATATATTAATGTTAAAAAAGTTCAATTGTTTATATGCAAATCATTGTTAGTGTGGCGGTGTTAGTGCAATTAACCCTGTTTCTATTTTATCTTGATTTATTAGTTGTTATTCCTCCTTTATATTCTACTTTAGTACGAACAATGTATTATTTTACATGTATTGATACAATTTTATTCTTGAAAATTAAATATAAATTATACATCCGAGATTGATGTTACTACATATTGTAAGTGTACTTCTTTTTGTAATAATTGTTGCAAATTGGTTTGGAAAAACTGGTGTTCAACCAATCTTTGACTAATTTGTTATAGTCGTTTCATTTCTCAAAAAACGAAAATAAGCTGTAAATTTGAAATCTACCTTTTGATTAGATAAATTTAGAGTATTTATTTTCTCAAATCCAATTTCGGATGAATGAAAAATTAATGTTTATAAGTTGATAACTTAAATTGAAGAGGTGTGAAGGTGCAAAAAGAAATGTGTTTGAATTGTATTGATGCAACCCAAAGTAAAGAGATGCAACCATTTAGAAATGTTGTGAGACATATTGTTTCTTACCAAAAAGTGTCTATAATGAAAAGACTCTAACTCAAACTAAGAGGTGTCTGGTTATGAAAAGACATCCATTCAAACTAAAAGATGTTTATTATGAAAAGACACCATACCTCTTCAACTTCTATAAATAGGCCTCACGTTTTAGCATTTGTTGTCATCTCTTCTTATTGTCTTAAAACGTTCATAATATCGTTTTCGTTCACTGGAAAATTTTTGGATTTATTGTGCTGTGATCCTTAATTAATTTAGTAAATTGTTATATCTTGGGGAAGTTTGTCATAGACCGTAAAACACTAAATACGGGGCAATTTCCATCTTACGGAGAAGGAGTCTAACTCTTGCATCGACTTTTCCTATTTGTTACTTTAAGTCATATTCAAATACACCACTTCGTATCAAACAATAATAACTTCTTTTGAAGTTGAATGCATAATTAAGTTAATGCCACTATGATAGCAACAATTAATAAAGAATTGTTCTCCTGTGCACCAGGTGAACATGCAATTTGGATCTGGTCCGAATCGACTCGGATACCCACACCTTTATTTTTTTAATTTTATTTTTTTCATTTCATGCTGTTACCTTTATCATGTTGTGTGTATGTGACCTTTATGTTATATAATTATGACCTTTATACACAAATGTAGTGACGAAATATATGTTTAGTTCATATATAACTAGCACATATACATGCCTTTCTTCCATAACGTAAACCATTAGAGTCAATCGGATTCGAGAATCGATCCATTTTTCGTTTTTTGTAAATTCGTTTCTCCCTTCCGTTTTATTTATCATTATTTCAACGGAATACAATTTAAATGGGCAAATTAAATTGATTTGTGCGAATTGTTGGATTATTATTTGATTGATTTTATATACTCTAATTTAGAAAAAAAAGGGGAAGAATTTTAGCAAATGGATAAACAAAATTACTATCTTTTGAAAAGAAACTCAAATGGATATAAAAAAAACAGCGAAAAATTAAGTATTCATTAGGAGATTCAACTCTACGTTTATATATATATATATATATATATATATATGTGGACAACATCAATTTCATATATATTTACTTTTCTGATAAGAACAATTCACTATTATGTATTGAATATTCATTATATAAGGTGGGGGTTACCTAATGAATATTGTGAATTATATATTGAAACATATTACTTGTCATATTAATTTATTTGGAAGGTGGGGTTACATATACCAAATGCCTAGGAATTCGATATAAACTTAAATATAAGGTATTGAATATTTTGAATTGTTCAATATATAAGTTTATATATTGAATTCCTAGGCATTTGGTATATGTAACCCACCTTCCAAATAAATTAATATGACAAGTAATATTTATATATATATATATTATGTTATATTTTCAGAAGTATCACATGATACATATAAAAATATAATATACACATTAAAAGTTATTTTTTTTCTCATTTTTTTTTTCTATTGATTGATAATTTAGGAGGGAAAATGATAAATACAAAAATATAATATATACATTAAAAGTTATTTAATTTTTTTCTCATTTTGTTTTTCTATTGATTGATAATTTAGGAGGGAAAATGATAAATTTATAAAATTTACCAACTTCTCCAAATTTATATATATATTTACTTTACTGATAAAAACAATTCATCCCAACCTTATAAAATTGGCATATTTTAATCCTAGCTTGTTATACAGGTTAAGATCTATAATGCTCAACATTTATCAAATTGCCATAAATGTTGGTACCTTATTTGCTGTTGTATGACTATTTGGTTATTCGTAAATTCTTCTATGCACTACGTGCACAGATCTAAATTGATGTAACTAGGTGATTCGACTTGAATCCACGTCCATTTGAGTAATTTTTTTTTTCGTTTAGACTGTTACCATTATGTTATATGAGTCTAACCTTTTATATTATATAAGTGTGACCTTTATATACAAATCATGTGACTTTTATGCTCAGTAATTTTTTTTTATGAACATACATTTATGTGATATTACTCATACCTTTATGTGATATTAGTTGCACATTTTTATGTGCAACTAATCTATCTATATATATAAAAGGACACTTTGGTTCACTCAAGTTGCGCCACGTGTGCTTTTAAGATGAATTTTAGGCTGACAAGTGGCACTCTCCAAGATTGCCACATCAGCTTTACCAAACAGTATTAAAAATATGTTCTTCCTTCACCCCTCTTTTCTCATATATGCAAAGTCTTTCTCTCTCCCACCTTTTGTTTTCATCACTGCAAAGAAATGGAGGAAAACGTCTTGATGAAATGAAGAGTCATCATAAGGAAACACTTCTTAATAGAAACACACTCTCATAATGAATGTACCAATATCTCTCCCTCTTCTCTGCATATCATCTGTTTTTCTCCACTTCTTTATAGCTATATTTGTAATTCTTTTATGCTTTTCATTTTCTGAGATGTTTTAGTGTGCAATTCGGAACTGGACGCTACAGTGAAGGAATTATTCAGGAAAATAGAGAACAAGGAGCTGAGAATTTGAAGTGTTGAGATTATATCCATGGATAGAGCTTTTATGCTATAAGTTTCGACTAACCACAATTCCAGGTTCGATTTCGGTAATGTTCTTGAACCAGATGATGTTATTTCTTTGTTTTATAAAATGGTGAGAACGAACTGAAGCCATCTAGATTTTGATAAAATGTTAAATATTGTTGTTAGATGAAGCAATACTTTGTTGCCCTCTATCTGTTTGATATAAAATGCTTGTAAAAAATATTTTTGGGTTGCATCGCCCTTAATATTGTAATTGAATGCTTTTGCCATCTGAATCAAGTTAAAGCAAATGTTTGTCTTAGAATTGAAAGAGAAGAGTTTAAGAATTGTTAAAAATCCATCACATAATGAAATTTTGTGTTTCAGTGTTTCTGGTTTGTGAACATTAGATCTCTTTACTTTATTTTCTTTTAATTGGTGCGTCCTCGAACATTCTATTTTGTTTGAAGTAGGTCCTTGAATTTTTAGTTATGTTTCAAGTAAGTCCGTCATTTGTGTACTTTCATTTACATTAAATTTGGTCTTAATACAACCCAATAAGATGTCTAACTCACACTAAACTAAGAGTGTATGTATTTAGTTGGTTTTTTTAAAAGAAAATATCAGAATCCATTTTCAACCAAAGTCTGGATCCAATTCAAAATAGGATCTAATGTGGATGAAAGTATAAGGATTTCATTCATATTATAAAGTACATGGACTAAATAAGCTTCTTATTTTTTAATTGATTTTTCTTATCACTAATAGCATGTATCACAAATATAAGTGCAGGAGGGTCATATGGTGGTTGTGGTGGATATAATGGAAGTGCTTCCGTTGTGAACTATGCTTCAGCAGAAAAGCTATGGTGTTGGACATACACATATGTTGGCACTATTTTGGTCATCCCTAATATTTGGAATTTTGGAAGATGAAGAGATCCCTCAATTTTGATTCTGGAAAACATATTATCCATGGAAATAATAATTATGAGGAAAAAAAAAAACAAAGAATAACATCCATGGAATCAATAGCTGATGATCCAAGAGTTTTGAGTTCATCAGGTGTTTGGGACGTTTTTTTTTTCCTTCCATTCTCTCTCTAATTCTCTACATCTTCATCCATTTGTTCTTACAAACAATGAAAATGGATGTCTAAAACCCATGACTTTATATATAACTTGCTAATATTTATTGACATAGCCCAAAATTTCATTTTTGCTGTTATGCGTACTAAACATATCAAGCTTTCATTGAGAAAATCAGATTACATGGAACTCTACTAAGTTTCAAGTATTGCTCATGTTGGTAACCCAGCAGGTACTTCAATCATCATTTTGGTCTTGGTGTTTGGTTTTCTAAAATTTAGAAAGTGTTAAGTCTCTGTTTGAGATATTGCATGATTATTGGGTGAATAGTGTGAATATAAGTCTTTGTTTGAAGGGCTTGATTTAAGATGATTTCCGTGTTTAATACAAAAATGATTTCATGAAGAAAGTTTTGCTTTTTAATTTCGAAGAGGGGCTACGGAACATGTGAATACTTAATTTGTTATTTACCTGAATGAATATGATGGATTATATTATGATCAATTTAAGTAAAGCTACTCTATATTGATTATATGATAGTAAATGCCATTATATATATATATATATATATGAAGAACATGTGAATGAATACATAATTTTTTATCTACCTCATTATATTATGACCTGGACTACTGTTATTTGAGGGGTGGAATTAACCTGGAATTTGTGAACCTAGGCAAATATTGATGTTTTTGTATAGTTTGCATGATGTTTATCCTTTTCTAATTGCTGATGTGATGATTTCTTATGTGATCTGTCACCGGTTCAGATCATTTCTTCTCCTACTGCAAAAGTTAAATCTTCCAGTGAAGATCAACAGTTGGAGATGAGGGAGTTCAGATAGTTCTCTGACAAACCATGTGTCTACTTTTGGTAGTAGCTAATATGACAACAATTTTAGGATCATATTGACTTAGACTTTTGCGAGATTTCTATTACTAATTTAGAGACATGAGCTAAAATAATTAATACCACAAGTGGTTTGATTATGATTTTTTTTCTAGAAAACCTCACCCGATTCATGAATCTATATCTGCTTAAGGTTAAATGAGTTAGTTTGGCTTCTTTCCAACATCAGATATAAGTTTTATAATTTGCATTAATGCTTCTAGCTAAAAGAGATCTAAATATCTTGAAAATACTATTATATGTGCATGTAAAAAGAAAAAAGATTAAAATTATAACTGTAGCATGCAATTCATTTTTATTTTATTACCTTTCATATTCTATTCATCAGTTAACAAAAAAAAAAAATGATAATCACAACAATTATGACATAATATGCGATGCATGAATGAGTTATCGATTGATTAGCAATTGGTCTATTGAATATGTAACTTGATACAAAATACAATAACAAACCTTCAATTCTCGACATTTTGACGACAAACATCAAATGAAAATTAAAAAAAAACAAATGAATTTTTTTTTGTCACAAATAATATTTTAGAGAAAAAAAAAAGAACTATCATATTTGTGCAGAAAATTAGAAACACATGAAAAAGTTTTATATATAGGGAAAAATACTTTTTAAGTTCCATAAGTTGGGGCATGTCAAAAAATGATCGCATAAGTTCGTGGTGTCCCATTTTGGTTACATATCTACGCATAAGTGTCCAATTTAAGGACTCCGACAACTTTTTGTGGGTGCGTGTCCTTCACGTTTTGAAATCCGGCAACTAAAGTCGTCGGAGTCCTTAATTGGACACTTATGCATAGATATGGGACCAAAATTGGACACCATGAACTTATGGATCATTTTTTGACACGCCCTAATTTATGAGACTTAAAAAGTATTTTTCCCATTATATATAAAAATGTAAAATAAACGAATTATCAAGTCCGTGCGTTGCACGGGTTCGAACCTAGTATCACATAAAAGTAAATATATACAAATTTTGTTAATTTTTTTTCTAAGTTAGAGTATATAAAATCACTACATTTGTACATAAAGTTCACATTTATATAACATAAAGGTCTTGCACATACAACATAAATATAACAACTTGAAGCAAAAAAATAAAATTAGAAAAACAAATAAAAAGTGCGCAGATCCGGGTCGACTCGGACCCGATCCGGATTGTATGTGCACCTGGTGCATAAGAGACCAACCCTTGGTTATTTAGTATTATCATTAATTGTGTTATTATATTTTGAGTAGATACTAAGTAAAATTGTCACGACCATTTTTGCAATGTCATATAAATATATAATTTCGTAGAAAATATAATATAAGTAGAGAAAATATAGCATTTTAATAGGGCGTCCAACAATGTACTAAACTTGTGAAATTTTTAGGAATACAAAGCATTTCAAAAGTTAACCCTCGTAAAACAAAGGGTTAAATATTTATAGCAGAAATAAGATTTTCGTTCAGTATAGTACTCATATCATTTATAAGAAGAAATATGTTAGATTTTGATGAAACAAAACATCTATAACTTTTAGAAAATTATAGTACCTCATTTGCGTAATAAGTAGTGTACTTAGTCTATTTCGAGAATTTGTACTGCAATGTATTGTTGCACACTGCAAGAATCAATTCAGACACAACATGAATATAGTGGGCCAACACTTAGAAGTTTTCTGGAGAAAGTACATTGCATGCTGTAAGGAAGTTTGATGAAACAAAGACTAGAGTGCAGCACGTGGAATAAGTTGCAACAATTGAAGATGATGTGCAGAAAGATCAACCAAGCGATCAACACAAAAGATGCTGCATGTCAAGATACGAGGATGAACAACTTCAGTTGTCACTGTAGTTCAAATTAGGTGGTTATGAATAGCGACAAAACTCAAGGTACATAGGACCAATGCGGAGCCGCCACTTGCGCTTAAACAGATTGCAAAAGCTGCGACATGGACAACCGCATTAATGGCTCTACATCATGGAGACAATGACTTAGCATATAAATTGCAGGAGCTCAATATTAATGAACCTGTATCCTGAAGATCAAGAAGATCAATTTGCTGACCAAGGAGATCAAGACAAGGACGATTTGAAGTTCAAGATCATTAATTAAAGATCAACTTGGTGCAGCAAAGAGAGGACATGGACAACGACAATAGAGGATGTATTGCCTTCAACTAACACATTTCTTCACCTATATAAAGAGGAAGAGTGAAGCTGAAAACGTTATGGAAAATATTACAAACAAACATATTCTCTCGAGCTTTCAACAGATCCTTAACTTTCAAAGATCAAGTGTTTTTCAGTCACTCAAACTCGAAGATAGTATACAAGTAACAAGAAGATTTCAAGAAGAATAAGCTTCACACAGTTGAAGAAACCCTTTTATTTTCTTTAACCATTACATGTTGTGTGTGTAGGTTGTTTAGGCGTCCAGAGTTGATAGAATTATATCCTTGTTGTGTGTTTTTAGTCCTAAAAGGATAATACCCTATGTGGGTTTTTCCTGTTTTGTTGTTGAAACCTGTGTGAGACTAAGAACCTTACTAGGCGTGTTCTATAGACAAAGGTTGTTAGATAAAAATCCTGTAAATCAATAGCCTAGTGATTTCCTCCTTGTGAAGGAGAAGAGACGACGTAAAAGGATTACACCATCTTCGAAACTCTATAAACCTCGTGTTCTTTAATTTGCTGCAGTTACCTGCTTTATATCTTATGCTGCATTCATCTATGGCTTATTCATACATGCTTTATCATGCATAATCTTCTAACTCAATAGTTAAAGGTTATTTTTTGTTAGTTGAAACTCTATCAATCTATTTTCTGCAGAGTATTTAAACTCTGAAGTGTTAAGCTGCAGCATTTCCAAATTGTTGCAAACAGCCGCTGAGTAAGAATTGCTGCAATAGTGATAACTTGCAGCAATTTTGCTAAAGAGAGTACAATTGAAAACTCGGTAGAGGTTCATTCAACCCCCAACCTTTGAACCTCTTGGGACCAACACTTCATATCTTTCTTTTAGTTGGATTTGTTTGATACTATCCCACAAATCTAATAATGTAAGATATGATATATATATATATATATATATATATATATATATGTGTGTGAAAATGAGTTTAATTTGTTCACATACTTAATAAAACATTGTATCACAAATTAATGTATATATATGTATAGAGGAAATGTGCCAAATTACACAAAAAAATTTAAGGAAATAACTTTTTTAACATCCAACACTTTGATGTGTACTTTTCTATCACAAAAGATAATAAAGTGACCTTTTCTACACTATTTTGACTCGGTCATAGATAAATGATTGATTAATGATCGAGTGATGATATATTCAATTAATGTATATATATGTATAGAGGGAATGTGCCAAACTATACAAAAAAATTTAAGGAAATAACTTTTTTAACATCCAACACTTTGATGTGTACTTTTCTACCTCAAAAGATAATAATGTGACATTTTCTATACTATTTTGACTCGGTCATAGAGAAATGATTGATTAATGATCGAGTGATGATATATTCTATTTATTTATACTATTATATAACAATTGATTTATCAACAAATCATATAAATTGATAAAAGTAATTAAATTGGTTCGATTTTTTTTTCAATTACTCGAACCACTATGTCAAATACATAGTGGTTTGATTAATTGTGTATTAAACCAATTTTTGTTCAATTACTCGAACCACTATGTCAAATACATAGTAGTTCGATTAATATTTTTTAAAAACCAATTTTGTAGGATTTACTCGAACCACTATGTCAAATACATAGTGGTTCGATTAATAGTGTAAAAACCAAATTTTTTTTTCACTTACTCGAACCACTATGTCAAATATATAGTGGTTCGATTAATTGTGTATTAAACCAATTTTTATTCAATTACTCTCGAACCACTATGTCAAATACATAGTGGTTCGATTAATATTTTTTAAAAACCAATTTTGTAGGATTTACTCGAACCACTATGTCAAATACACAGTGGTTCGATTAATAGTGTAAAAACCAATTTTTTTTCAAGTACTCGAACCACTATGTCAAATACATAGTGGTTCGATTAATATTTTTAAAAACCAATTTTGTAGGATTTACTCGAACCACTATGTCAAATACATAGTGGTTCGATTAATAGTGTAAAAAACCAATTTTTTTCAATTACTCGAAGCACTATGTAAAATACATAGTGGTTCGATTAATTGTGTATTAAACCAATTTTTGTTCAATTACTCGAACCATTATGTCAAATACATAGTGGTTCGATTAATATTTTTAAAAACCAATTTTGTAGGATTTAGTCTAGAACCACTATGTCAAATACATAGTAGTTCGATTAATAGTGTAAAAAACCAATTTTTTTTCAAGTACTCGAACCAGTATGTCAAATACATAGTGGTTCGCTTAATAGTGTAAAAAATCAATTTTTTTTCAAGTACTCGAACCACTATGTCAAATACATAGTGGTTCGATTAATTGTATATTAAACCAATTTTTGTTCAATTACTCGAACCACTATGTCAAATACATAGTGGTTCGATTAATATTTTTTAAAAATCAATTTTGTAGGATTTACTCAAACCGCTATGTCAAATACATAGTGGTTCGATTAATAGTGTAAAAAACCAATTTTTTTCAATTACTCGAACCACTATGTCAAATACATAATGGTTCGATTAATTGTGTATTAAACCAATTTTTGTTCAATTACTCGAACCACTATGTCAAATACATAGTGGTTCGATCAATATTTTTTAAAAACCAATTTTGTTCAATTTACTGGAACCACTATGTCAAATATATAGTGGTTCGAGTACTATAGTATTAAAAACCAATTAGTGGTTCGAGTAAATTAGTGGTTCCACTATTTGACATATGTATTCGATTAATTAGTGGTTCGATTAATGCTTCCACTAGTGGTTCGATTAATGTATATATTTTAATTCACTTTATATAATTAGTGGTTCGATTAATGTATATAGTGGTTCAATTAATGTATATATTTTAATTTTTTTTTGTGGTTCGAGTAATTTTATTTTATTTTGTAGTAACTCAAATGTTGTCACAGTATATTTTACTTTAATTTCCTTTCATTTCATAGTCAAATGTTCACATGTTGGATTTACTGTTGATTTGAACATTCATTCACGGGTTGCTCAAGTCTCATCTATTTAAGTTAAAATGAGTTTCCAACACTCATAGATTCAATTTGACAAAGCCGTGAGTTAGACAAGGTGTGAAGAATTTGAACAATTTGAATAATTATCAAGTAACTTATCTCTCTCTTGTTTTTTATATCATTTGTTTTGAATATTTGCATCATTTAAAATTATAGGTAGGGGCTCATTTAGGTTTCTTGTTTCAATTTATAGGCAGTGGCTAATGTAAATTTATATTAGGTAAATGTTTGGGTTTCTTGTTTGATCATATGTAGCTATAGTTGTCCGTATAACAAAGTAAGTAAGTATTTATTAAAATAATGGAATTAGTGGAATTATTACATTTTAAGAGTTCTCATTTAAAGAATTTTACAATGTATATTATTAAAAATTCATGTGCTTAAAAAGGTATTTTAATATTAATAATTCCAATATATAATTCTAATTAAACTATGCAATTTAAATAGGTCGTTTAAACGATGAATTTTAATAATTCCACTCTCGAACCATAATTAAATTCAGTCCTTTAATTGAATTATATTGGATCGATTTATCTAGGCATTAATTTGATTGTTTTAATTATTCAAATTCCATTCCATTTTCAGATCATATTATCAAAAATGTCTTATTCGGTGGTGATTTCGTTTGGAGGCCATTGGGAAAGTATTCAGTATGTAAATGGCTCCCAAGAGTTGATCAATCTTCCAAGACTCACGTACATGGATTTATTGACCTCCATTCATGGATCGTGCTTGCCGACTTCAATTCTTGGGAATATGTGATTCATGCGCTAACTGAGTGTAATGGCAGATTAAAGAAAAAGAAAATCAAGTCTGATTTTGATTTAGAAGATGTTTTTTTTATAAGGATGATTCTATTTTGGTTGTTTTCGTTTCCCTAAAAAAGATTATCTTGGATTATCCGCGGGGTTGTCCTAGCAGGATCAACAAGCTTCAGTGGATGAAGAGCAAGAAAATCAAGGTTCTCAAACTTTTTTTCCATTCAGCTTTGAAACTCCTTCGAGTTATAATGGCAAGAGTGTACATGAATTCAACCATGTACCTATTCCTACTGGACTCCATAACGACGAATAATTTCACTCAAAATGGGATTTAGCCTTTGGGAATCGAACTACTGAAGCCGATATGTCTTCAAATGAGCGTTGGGCACCCCGATCTTCATCATACGAGAGAGACAATAATCTTCAGTTTCTCGACCTGAATAGTCCTGCCAAGGGTTTGACGAAAATGAACCGAATCATGGAGATGACAGAATTTCCGCTGATGACGATGAAGCTGGTAAAAACCATTTATATATACCATATGTAAATACAGAGTGATCTGAATTAATTATTTCACATCTTATTAATTGTACTGTCCACATTTTTCCATCAGATCGAGAAGATTGCTTTGCGTTAGATGAAGATGTAGACACAACGTTGGATGAAGAGCAGCGCGAGGCTTATGCGGAATTTTGTGATTACACAATGCAGCCGGAATGATATATTCCCGATATGGATGGATTTGAAGAGCCAGAATCAGGTGATCTTTTACACGTCCTGCATGGACTTGAAAAAGAATCGGTGTATAATAGTAAGTCTGATTTGAAAAATGTAGTCGGGATGTACCATTAGGAGAATCAGGTTGAATATCGGGTCCAGTATTCGAATAAGCACAGGTGGAATGTTAAATGCAACCATGGCGGGTGTCGATTCGTACTTCATGCATCTGAGAAGCACGGGATCTGGAAAATCTCGAAGGTTGTAATGCCGCAAAATTGTGAGCATGGCTTAAACAACCGTGGATCCCGCAGAATCCCTTCCACGGTGATTGGTGAATACTACGTTGAGCAAGACATAAAAGAAAATTCCAATCTTGTAACGAGGGATATGATTCGAGAAATGGGTCAACGATACGGGTTGAACATCAGCGTGAAAGTCACAAGAAAAGCGAAACGTCATGCTATGTACAAGGCTTATGACGATCCAAAACAATCATTTTGCTTGCTTCCATTGTATTTACATGAGTTGGTGGACGTCGATCTTGGAACTTACACTGCCTTGGAAACACACCCGTCATTATTGCCGAAAATTTTCATACGTATAGAAGGTTATTAATAATTTAGTAGAAGCTATAACCTTAGTAGAAGGGGGTGTTACAAATATGATATCAGAGCCAATTTCCGGCCTTCCGTCATGCCTTTTCTAAATGTTGAATTTGTTTTCTATATTTGGCTATTTGCTCATTTAATCCTCTACTTTGTCAGCTTGTTTCATTATGTATGAAATTAAATACCTTTTCATATATTGTCTTTTATATCATTTCATCTATATATATTCAAGAGAAATGTCATCATTTCTAATAGGAAGACAATATTTCTTAGTATAGTGAAAAACACCCTTAAAATATCAAGAATTATAATATATGAGGGATTGAAAAAGTCAATCAATAATTTGCATCACTTTCGTCACTTAATTATACATACATATGTATTTTTAATTAAGACTAGTAACGTAGTGAAAAATTAATGCAATATATGAATTCTTTTAGGAAACTTTGTGCAATTTGAATTAGAAGATCGAATTTCAAACTTTGCCAACCATTTGTAAGTATTGAAAATGTCACTTAAATCAACAATTAAGAAATGCAACACTAAAATTAATAAATGCAACCGATACTATTTATACACCGCCAAATTAAACGCTTATATGTATGATGTTAAATATTTCAAAACCTTTTGTGATAACAAGTTCTCATTTTGTTGAGTTGACATATATAATTCATATATAGGATATTATTAATCATGTCGCCTCAAAATCACTCTCACTCTTTTTTGAAGCCCTGTAAGCAAATGAGTCATGAAAGATTGAAATTATTCAATTGACTCAAATGGGGCTCATCAAAAATTTTACGAGTTAGAGTAAACACATTCAATAATTGATGGGACTCTTGTAACTAGATTGCATTCTTGAGCTTACACAAATCTTTCGTCTTAAGATTTGTGGTTTGCTCCATATATTCTCATTTGTCACCTTCCTCTTGTCTCTATCGATTTCAGGAAAGTTGAGAAACTTGTTTAGTCTTTCTTTAAATATTTCTAGAGTTGGCCATAAAACTGTATTTCCTTGACTTTTTTTGATGGACAACTATACCCACGTCTACTCCACAAATGGTGGAAAGCTCATCCGCATTCTTGATCAAACCATCCTCCCTTTTTCTAAATGTGGCATTTCTCTTGCCATCATTGGTTATTTGCTAATGTTTAACCCTCGTCTTTGTCATGTTGTTTGATAATGGATAAACTAGTTTTTTTCCCTAATGTAGTTTATCATAAGAAATATTGATTGTTCCCATCAAAGTTGAATGAATTTGTAAAAATCCGACAATTAAGTGTCTAACACTGGAAAACGCAAAGTTAGTGCACTAAGATTGAGCAAGACCTAAGTTGCTGGACTAAAATTGATATTTTTTCCGTAAATATTTGTATCACAAAGCTATATCAATGACACTGTTAAAAAATGTGTGTTTTTTCCTTATAGCGGTTATAATATTCGAGTTGTACAAATGTTGCACTTGTCGTTATTATCCACCAATATCATATTTTGTCATGATACTTGAATTGTGTCTTTTATGTGCATTTTGGGTAAAACAAGAGATAATATTGTTTCTATTTATCGTGATTTATTATGTAACTTCCATTTTATCCTACAGACATATGAAAATGTATTATTGTATATGTATTAATGGTAAATTTTGATTCCTGACAAATATGTATAAATTTTATACAACTTTACAATATACTAAAAGTATCAGATATAAAATTTTCTTTTGTAATAATAATTTTCTTTGGGGGTATAACAAATAAATTATTAATATGACTTTCATGTCAACATTAAATAAAATGCAATTTTTCATACTAATAATTAATCACAATAAAGTAATATCAAAAACTTACTTGCAACACTAAAATATTTGAAACCCTATAATCAGGTGAGCCGTGATTGAGTACAAGTTATTCAATTGACTCAAATGGAGCTCATTAAAACTTACAAGTTAGAGTCAACTCACACAACAATCCATGAGACTCATTTAAGTCAGTTGAGTTCTTAAATTTGGTCAAATCTTCGGTTTCAAGGTTTTGTTACTCCATGCATTTTTCACTTGTCAAATTTCCTTTAATCTCTTTTGATTTTGAGAAAGCAAGAAACGTGACTACACTTTCCTTTAAGATTTTCGGAGTTGGTCATAAGATTGCATTGCCTTACCTTCTTTCAAGCACAACTATGCTCATATATCCATTTCACAAAGGATGGAAGAGATCATTTTCTTTTTTTGAGCAAACCACTTATCATTTTCAAAATGTTGCATTTGTTTTTCTATAATTGGCTATTTGCACATTTAATCCTCTACTTTGTCATCTTGTTTAATAATGTATGAAAATAATTATTTTTTCATATATAGTCTTTTTTCTCGTATCATCTATATATTTATTCAAGAGAAATGTCATCTATACTATAATAATAGAGGAATAGTTAGGAATATTTACATAAATGTCCTTTTCCCCCAAAAAAGTGTCACATCAATAATTTTTATCTTTTTCTTATTTTGCATTTTTTATTATTTAATTCATTTAATCCATATTTTAAATATTTTTTAATAATACAAATATATTAGTTTAATAATTTTTATCTTTTTTTATTTTGCATTTTTATTATTTTTATTGTATTTAATATTGTATATAGATTTGATTTTAGTATAAATATTGTATTAGTTTATGCTTATTTTTTTGATCTTAATTAAATTAATTTTTATTGAATAATTTCTTAAATACCAACAATAGGTATTGTCCAAACAATAATTAGAATAATTAGGGATAATTGATATCATAATTAATAAAAATTAATAAATAAATGTAACACCATTAAAGATGTGTGTACATACATATATGTATATATATAATATGTATTTAGTGTGAAATTATATGTCATCTTAAGTATTTTTTAAATTGATATTTGTATTTTATATATGTAATATCATTTAACACTTTATCCTTTATCGATATATTAATGATGAATTGAAGATATTGTTAAATATAAAAATATAAAAGGCTAAGAGTTAATATCATTGAATTTATTTTAAAATAAAAGGTTAAATTGTTAAATATAAAAATATTAAAGGCTAAGAGTTAATATCATTGAATTTATTTTAAAATAAAAGGTTAAAAATATATAATATATTGATTGTGCTTGCATCAAGTTCATACTTAAATTTCTAATTTTATTGTGTATTGTTTCTATATATACATACTCACACACACATATTTAATTTAAGTAATTGAATTTGATTTTTAATTTTTAATTTATTTTATATATAGTTTTTAATATATCTAATTTAAGTGATTGATGATATTAGTTTGTAACACATGTGACAAAAAAAAAAGTCTCAATTAGAAATGTAGTGCATAATGAAGTTTTTCAAACCTTATAAACTTTGCAAGTAAAATTTCCAATTTTTATTTGAAGATCATGATTGATACTTATCTTTTTAGTATTAATCATGAATTAGTGAATTGAATATGTATAATATCGATAGGTTGTTGTGAATTGAATTATTTTAAGCTAATTTTAGATTTCCTTAGTTATTAAATATTATTCTATCTTGTGTTACTAAAATTATTTATATTATATTATCAAATAATTAATATTTAACGACATTATATCATAGACTGCTCATCGCGCGGGGGTAAAAACTAGTCATTTGTAATAGGAAGACAATATTTCTCAGGGGAAAAATACTGAAGTCCCATAAGTTAGGGCGTGTCCAAAAATGATCCCATAAGTTCGTGGTGTCCAATTTTGGTCCCATATCTACGCATAAGTGTCCAATTTTGGTCCCATATCTACGCATAAGTGTCCAATTTAAGGACTCCGACGACTTTTTGTGGGCGCGTGTCCTTCACGTTTTAATATCCATCAACTAAAGTCGTCGGTGTCAAATTGGACACTATGCGTAAATATGAGACCAAAATTGGACACCACAAACTTATGGGATCATTTTTGTACACGCCCTAACTTATGGGACTTAAAAAGTATTTTTCCCTATTTCTCAGTATAGTGAAAAGACACCATTAAAATATCACGAACTAATATATGAGGAAAGAAAAAAGCCACTCCATATTTTGCATGAATTTTCTCATTTAATTATACCTACATATGTATTTTTGATGAATACTATTAACGTAGTGAAAAACTCGTGCGATATAGGAATTCTTTTAGGAAACTTTGTGCAATTTGAATAATTAGGAGATCGAATTTAGTACTTTGCCAACCATTTGTAACTATTGAAAATGTCACTTAAATCAACAAACAGAAATGCAACACTAAAAGTAATAAATGCGAGCAATACAATTAATACACCGCCAAATTAAACGCTTATATGTATGATGTTAAATATTTCAAAAAACTTTTGTGATAACTAGTACATATTTTGTTGAGACGACATACATCACATATAAGATATTATTAATCATGTCGCCTCAAGTACACTCTCCCTCAAGAGAAATGTCATCATTTCTAATAAGACAAATTTCTTAGTATAGTGAATAAAACACCCTTAAAATATCAAGAATTATAATATATGAGGGATTGAAAAAGTCAATCAATAATTTGCATCACTTTCATCACTTAATTATACATACATATGTATTTTTAATGAATACTTATAACGTAGTGAAAAACTCATGCAATATATGAATTTTTTTAGGAAACTTTTTGCAATTTGAATTAGGAGATCGAATTTCAAACTTTGCCAACCATTTGTTAGTATTGAAAATATCACTTAAATCAATAATTAAGAATGCAACACTAAAATTAATAAATGCAACCAATACTATTTATACACCGCCAAATTAAACGCTCATTTTGTTGAGTTGACATATATGATTGTCATATATAGGATATTATTAATCATATCACCTCAAATTTACTTTCACTATTTTTTGAAGCCCTTTAAGCAAATTTGTCTTGAAAGATTCAAATTATTCAATTGACTCAAATGGGGCTCATCAGAACTTTTACGAGTTAGAGTAAACACACTCAACAATTGTTGGGACTCTTGTAACTACATTACATTCTTGACCTTACACAAATCTTTCGTCTTATGATTTGTGCTCTGCTCCATGTATTTCTCGTTTGTCACCTTCCTCTTGTCTCTTTCAATTTCAGGAAAGTCGAGAAACTTGTCCAGTCTTTCTTTAAAAATATATGGAGTTGGCCATAAAACTGTATTGACTTTTTTGATGGACAACTATACCCACGTCTACTCCACAAAGGGTGGAAAGCTCATCCACCTTCTTGATCAAACCATCCACCCTTTTTCTAAATATGGCATTTCTCTTACCATCATTGGTTATTTGCTCATGTTAACCCTCGTCTTTGTCATGTTGTTTGATAATGGATAAACCTAGTTTTTTTTTTTTTTATCTCTAATGTAGTTTATCATAAGAAATGTTGATTATTCTCATCAAAGTTTAATAAATTTGGAAAAATCCGACAATTGAATGACCAACACTGGAAAACGCAAAGTTAGTGCACTAAGATTGAGTAGGACCTAAGTTGCTGGACTAAAATTGATAATTTTTCTGTAAATATTTGTATCACAAAGCTATATCAATGACTCTGTTAAAAAAAGTTGTTTTTTTTTCCTTTTAGCGCTTATATTTTTCGAGTTGTACAAATGTTGCACTTGTCGTTATTGTCCACCAATATCGTATTTTGTCATGATACTTGAATTGCGTCTTCTATGAATTGCGTCTTCTATGTGCATTTTAGGTAAAACAAGTGATAATGTTGTTTCTATTTTATCGTGATTTATTATGCAACTTCCATTTTAGGAAAGTCAAGAAACTTGTTCAGTCTTTCCTTACAGATTTCTGGAGTTGGTTATATGACTGTATTGCCTTGGCTTCTTTGGTGGACAACTATGTCCATATCCACTTCACAAAGGAAGGCTGTCAGAATTTGGTCGTCATGTCAGATTTTACGGCTGCTATGTTAGAATTTCTGACGACTACATAAGATATTTTGGTTGTTCTCATCAAAAAATGAATAAATTTGGAATAATTCGACAATTAAGGGACCAACACTGTAAAACTCAAAATTAGGGCACTAAAATTGAGCAGGGCATAAGTTACATGACTAAAATTCATATTTTTTTCCGTAAAACATTGTATCACAAAAATATATCAATGACACTGTTGAAAAATGTTTCTTTCCTTTTAATGGTTATATTTGTCCAATTTTACAAATGTCGCACCTGCCGTTATTGTCCCAATATCGTATTGTTTCACGATACTTGTACCGTGTCTTTTATGTGCATTCTAGGTAAAACTAGAGAATATGTTGTTTCAATTTTGTCATGATTTATAATTTGTTATTCAACTTCCATTTTACCCTACTTTCATATGAACAAGGTATTATTATATATGTATCAATGCTAGATTTTTATTCCTCACAACTATGTATAAATTTTATACAACTTTACAATATATTAAAAGTATCGGATATGGGCATTTGTTTTGTAATAATAATTTTCTTTGGGGGTAAAACACATAAATTGTTACTATTACTTTCATGTCAATATTAAATAAAATGCAATTTTACATTGTAATAATTCAACACAATAAAGTAATATCAAAAACTTAGATGCAACACTAAAACACTTGAAACCCCATAAGCATGTGAGTCGTGAATGAGTACAAGTTATTCAATTGACTCAAATGGAGCTCATACAAACTCTTACAAGTTAGAATCAACTCACTCAACAATTCATGAGACTCATTTAACTTAGTTAAGTTCTAAACTTAATCAAATCTTCGGTCCCAAGGTTTTGTTATCTACTCTCCATACATTTTTCACTTGTCACATTATCTTTAATCTCTTTTGATTTTGAGAAAGCAAGAAACTTATCTATACTTTCCTTAAAGATTTTTGGAGTTGGTCATAAGATTGTAAGGCCTTAGCTTCTTTGGTGCACAACTATGCCCATATCCACTTCACAAAGAATGAAAAAAATCATTTGCTTTCTTGAGCAAACCACCTATCCTTTTCTAAATATTGAATTTATTTTTCTATATATAATAGGCTATTTTCTCATTTAATCCTCTACTTTGTCATCTTGTTTAATAATGTATGAAAGTAAATATTTTTTCATATAGTCTTTTATCTCATTGCATCAATATATATATTAAAGAGAAATGTCAACATTTGTAATAGGAAGAGAATATTTCTCAATTTAGTGAAAAGACACCATTGAAATATCAAGAATTATAATATATGTGGAATTGAAAGAGCACTCAATAACTTCCATGATTTTCATCACTTAATTATACATATACATGTGTTTTTTATGAATACTAGTAACATAGTGCAATATATGATTTCTGTAAGGAAACTTTGTGCAATCTAAATTTGAAGATTGAATTTCATACTTTGCCAACCATTTTTAAATATTGAAAATGTTACTTAAATCAACAATTAAGAAATGCGAAACTAAAGTTAACAAATGCGACCAATACAATTAATTCACCGTCAAAATAAATCTTGTATTTATGATACATATTTCAAAAACTTTTGTGATAACAAGTACTCATTTTGTTGAGTCGACATACATGATTATCACATATAGGATATTAATAATCATGTCACCTCAAGTTTACTCTCTCTCTTTTGAAGCTCTTTAAACAAATGAGTCATGAAAGAATTCAAATATTTCAATTAACTCAAATGGGACTCATCAAAACTCTTACGAGTTAGAGTAAACACACTCAACTATTGTTGGGACGCCTGTAACAAGATTGCATTCTTGAACTTACACAAATCTTCAGTCTTAAGATTTGTTATTTGCTCCATGCATTTCTCGTTTGTCATCTTACTCTTGTCTCTTTTGATTTTAGGAAAGTCAAGAATCTTTTGCAGTGTTAGCTTAAAGATTTCTGGTGATGGATATAAGACTGTATTGTTTTGGCTTCTTTGATGGACAACAATGCCCATATCCACTCCACAAAGAATGGTTGTCAGAATTTGGCCATCACATCAAATTTTGCGGCTGCTATGTCAGAATTTCTGACTGCCACATAAGAAATTTTCGTTCTCATGTAAAATGACTAAATTTGGAAAAATCTGACAATTATGGGACCAACACTGGAAAGCGCATATTTAGTGATACAAATGTCGCACTTGCCATTGATGTCCACCTATATCGTATTTTGTCACGATACTTGTATCGTGTCTTTTACGTGCATTGTGGGTAAAACTAGAGATAATGTTGTTTCTATTTTATCGTGAATTATTATTTGTTATTCAACTTCCATTTTATCCTACTTTCATATGAACAATGTATTATTGTATATGTATTGATGGTAGATTATTATTTCTTACAACTATGTATAAATTTTTTCAACTTTACAATATACTAGAAGTATCATATATATGATTTTCTTTTGAAATAATAATTTACTGTGGGGTATAAAACATAAATTGTTACTATGACTTTCATGTCAATATTAAATAAAATGCAATTTTTCATACTAATAATTCTGTAATATCAAAAACTTACCTGCAACAGTAAAATACTTAAAACCCCATAAGCATGTGAGCCGTGAATGAGTAAAAGTTATTCAATTGACTCAAATGGAGCTCATAAAAACTCTTACATGTTAGAGTCAGCTCACACAACAATTCATGAGATTCCTTTAACTCAGTTGATTTCTTAAACTTAATCAAATCTTCGGTCAAAAGGATTTGTTATCTACTCTCCATGCATTTTTCACTTATCAAATTTCCTTTAATCTCTTTTGATTTTGAGAAAGCAAGAAACTTGTCTACACTTTCCTTTAAGATTTTCGGAGTTGGTCATAAGATTGTATTTTCTTAGCTTATTTGGTGCACAACTACGCTCATATCAAATTCACAAAGGATGGAAAATATCATCTGCTTTCTTGAGCAAACCACTAACCTTTTCAAAATGTTGCATTTGTTTTTCTATAATTGGATATTTGCACATTTAATCCTCTGCTTTGTCATCTTGTTTAATAATGTATGAAAGTAATTATTTTTTCAAATAGTCTTTTATCTCGTTTCATATATATATATATATTTAAGAGAAATGTCATCATTTGTATAGGAAGACAATATTTCTCAGTATCGTGAAAAGGCACCATTAAAATGTCAAGAATATATATGAGGAACGGAAAAAGCCACTCCATATTTTGCATGATTTTCATCACTTAATTATACATACATATGTATTTTTGATGAATACTAGTAACGTAGTCAAAAACTCGTGCGATATATGAATTCTTTTTGGAATCTTTGTGCAATTTGAATTAGGAGATCAAATTTCATATTTTGCCAACCATTTGTAACTATTGAAAATGTCACTTAATCAACAAAAAGAAATACAACACTAAAATTAATAAATGCGACCAATACAATTAATACACCGCCAAATTAAACGCTTATGTGTATGATGTTAAATATTTCAAAAAGCTTTTATGATAACTAGTACTCATTTTGTTGAGTCGACATACATGATTATTATATATAGAATATTATTAATCATGTCGCCTCAAGTTCACTCTCCCTCCTTTGAAGCCCTTTGAGTAAATGAGTCATGAAAGATTTAAATTATTCAATTGACTCAAATGGGGCTCATCAAAACTCTTACGAGTTAGAGTCAACACACTCAACAATTGTTGGGACTTTTGAAACTAGATTGCATTCCTGAGCTTACACAAATCCATGTATTTCAAGTTTGTCACCTTCCTCTTGTCTCTTTCGATTTCAGGAAAGTCAAGAAACTTGTGCAGTCTTTCCTTAAAGATTTCTGGAGTTGTTTATAAGACTGTATTGCTTTGGCTTCTTTGGTGGACAACTATTTCCATATCCACTACACAAAGGAAGGCTTTCATAATTTGGTCGTCACGTCAGATTTTGCGGGTGCTATGTCAGAATTTTGACAACCACATAAGAAATTTTGGTTGTTGTCATCCAAAAATGATTAAATTTGGAATAATCCGACAATAAAGGACCAACACTGGAAAACACAAAGTGAACTAAAATTGTGCAAGACCTTAGTTACCGGACTAAAATTCATATGTTTACCGTAAAACTTTGTATCAAAAAATTATATCAATGATACTGTTAAAAAATGTTTATTTTCCTTTTAATGGTTATATTTGTGATTTGTACAAATGTCGTTCCTGCCGTTATTGTCCACCAATATCGTATTTTGTCACGATACTTGTACCGTGTCTCTTATGTGCATTTTGGGTTAAACTAGATATAATGTTGTTTCTATTTTATTGTGAATTATTATTTGTTATTCAACTTCCATTTTATCCTACTTTCATGTGAACAATGTATTATTTTACATGTATTAATGGTAGATTTTTATTTCTGACAACTATGTATAATTTTTCCAACTTTACAATATACTAAAAATATCAAATATATGTTTTTCTTTTTTAATAATAATGACTTAAATTCAGGAGTGACCCTGTTGGATAGGGGTTTGGCCGAATGTGTCCCACGATCAATCAAATTAGGCCAATACAAATCTACCATCAAAAACTAACGGGACAAAGTCACGTGATACACATAATGTCAGTTAAATCAAGAGGAGTCAGCCAAAGTGGGGTCAAAATCCCTAAATTCAGTTAGAACCCTAATCACACCCCCAAAATCACACCCCAATTTCCCTAAATCGCATCCAAATTCTGAAGTACACCGAAGACTGAATCGCTAGCAGGCCCATTTGCTAAAGTTCAAAGCAGGAACCTTGAAGTTTGAGTGCAAGCCATGGCCATCGCCCCAACTCTATTCTTGTCGGAGCCAACCCTTAAATGGAGACGCCACTCGCTATTGCCTCTGCGGACTTCCTTCCCTTGAATCCAAATTCATAAGGATTCCATACACCTCAGCTTCAAATGCTTGACAATCAACAATGGCGACAAAATGGAAATCAAACAAAAACCAGTGGCCAAAGCATTGCAGAAACCCGCGATGGCTTCTGTGCTCGTCGCCCTACTTTTGATGTACGATCCTTACTCTGCTTTCGCTTCTTCTGGTGGACGGATGTGTGGAACCTCCTTCCCATTGTTTTCATCTTCTGATTCTGATTCGGATCATCATTATCGTATTCATATTCATCAATGTCGTATTCAGAGACCTCTCGAATAAGGACACTTTCTTGTGTTGCCCTTCAACTTGGCTTGTATTACTACTGCTATTCTGCTACCTGTGCTAGCAGTGTTCTCAAGCTTCAGGTATGGTTATATGTTCATTCAGCGCAACTAGTTCTTGTTTTTTCAGAATTTTGTTATTGCTTTTCAATTTTGTTGCATACAGAAGCATAAGAGATGCAACTGTGATCATTTGGTCTATATTGGAAACAATGGATTTTAGATGATAGTAATTGGAAGCATAGATACTTTAGATGCTTGGCAGATCTTATCAGGGTTATTTTATGTTAGATTCATGAATGATAATGTTCGATTTCCCCCCAAAAGTTTACCTAACGTTTTCCGTCCATAATAGCGAACAAGGTCGTTATTAATTTTTTTTAGGCTGTTTCTGAAACCATAGGGTTGTTTTCGGCTAGGGACCATTCCTGAAGGGCCACTATAGAATTTAAGCCTAATAATAATTTTACTGTTGGGGTATAACAAATAAATTGTATTGCCTTGGCTTCTTTGGAGCACAACTATATGCCCATATCCACTTCACAAAGGATGGAAAAGATCAATTGCTTTCTTGAGCAAACCACCTATCCTTTTCTAAATGTTGAATTGTTTTCTACATTTGGCTATTTGCTCATTTAATCCTCTGCTTTATCATCTTGTTTAATAATGTATGAAAGTAAATACTTTTTCATATATTGTATTTTATATCATTTCATCTATATATATTCAAGAGAAATGTCATCATGTCTAATAGGAGGACAATACTTCTTAGTATAGTGAAAAAACACCCTTAAAATATCAAGAATTATAATATATGAGGGTTTCAAAAAGTCAATCAATAATTTGCATCACTTTCATCACTTAATTATACATACATATGTATTTTTAATGAATACTAGTAACGTGGTGAAAAACTCATGCAATATATGAATTCTTTTAGGAAACTTTGTGCAAATTTAATTAGGAGATCGAATTTAATACTTCGCCAACCATTTGTGATTATTGAAAATGTCACGTAAATCAACTATTAAGAAATGCAACTAATATTAATAAATACAACCAATACTATTTATACACCACCAAATTATACTTGCGCTTGCACAAATCTTTCGTCTTATGATTCGTGGTCTGCTCCATGTATTTCTCGTTTGTCACCTTCCTCTTGTCTCTTTCGATTTCAGGAAAGTCGAGAAACTTGTCCAGTCTTTCTTTAAAAATTTATGGAGTTAGCCATAAAACTGTATTGCCTTGACTTTTTTGATGGAGAACTATACCCACGTCTAATCCACAAAGGGTGGAAAGCTCATCCGCCTTCTTGATCAAACCATCCACCCTTTTTCTAAATGTGGCATTTCTCTTACCATCATTGGTTATTTGCTCATGTTTCATCCTCGTCTTTGTCATGTTGTTTGATAATGGATAAAAGTAATTTTTTTTTATCTCTAATGTAGTTTATCGTAAGAAATGTTGATTGCTCTCATCAAAGTTGAATATATTTGAAAAAATCCGAAAATTAAATGACCAACACTGGAAACACAAAGTTAGTGTACTAAGATAGAGCAGGGCCTAAGTTACCGGACTAAAATTGATAATTTTTCCGTAAACATTTCTATCACAAAGCTATATCAATGACAATGTTTAAAAAAATGTGTTTTTTTTTTCCTTATAGCGGTTATATTTTTTGAGTTGTACGAATGTTGCACTTGTCATTATTGTCCACCAATATCGTATTTTGTCATAACACTTGTATTGTGTCTTTTATGTGCATTCTAGGTAAAACAAGAGATTATGTTGTTTCTATTTTATCGTGATTTATTATGCAACTTCCATTTAATCCTACAGTCATATGAAAATGTATTATTGTGTATGTATTAATGGTAGATTTTTATTCATGACAAATATGTATAAAATTGATACAACTTTACAATATACTGAAAGTATCGGATATAAATTTTTTCTTTTGTAATAATAATTTACTGGGGGGTATAACAATTAAATTATTAATATGACTTTTATGTCAACATTAAATAAAATGCAAATTTTCATACAAATAATTAATCACAATAAAGTAATATTTAAAACTTACCTTCAACACTAAAATACTTGAAACCCTATAATCAGGTGAGTCGTGAATTAGTACAAGTTATTCAACTGACTCAAATGGAGCTCATCAAAACTCTCACAAGTTATAGTCAACTCACACAACAATCCATGATACTCATTTAAGTCAGTTGAGTTCTTAAACTTGACCAAATCTTCTGTCTCAAGGTTTTGTTATCTACTCTTCATGCATTTTTCCCTTGTCAAATTTCCTTTAATCTCTTTTGATATTGAGAAAGCAAGAAACTTGACTACACTTTCCTTAAAGATTTTCGGAGTTGGGCATAAGATTGCATTGCTTTAGCTTCTTTAGTGCACAACTATGTTCATATCCATTTCACAAATGATGAAATAGATCATTTGCTTTTTTTGGCAAACCACCTATCCTTTTCAAAATGTTGCATTTGTAGTTCAATAATTGGCTATTTGCGCATTTAATCCTCAACTTTGTCATCTTGTTTAATAATGTATGAAACTAATTAGTTTTTCATATAGTCTTTTATCTCGTTTCATCTGTATATTTATTCAAGAGAAATGTCATCATTTGTAATAGGAAAACAATATTTCTCAGAATAGTGAAAAGAAACTATTAAAATATCATGAATTAATATATGAGGAACGGAAAAAAGCCACATCATATTTTGCATGATTTTCATCACTTAATTATACATACATATTTATTTTTGATGAATACTATTAACATTGTGAAAAACTCGTGCGATATATGAATACTTTTAGGAAACTTTGTGCAATTTGAATTAGGAGATCGGATTTAATAATTTGTCAACCATTTGTAACTATTGAAAATGTCACTTCAATCAGCAAAAAGAAACGCAACGCAAAAATTAATAATTGCAACCAATACTATTTTTGCACCACCAAATTAAACGCTTATATGTATGATGTTAAATATTTGAAAACCTTTTTGTGATAACAAGTACTAATTTTGTTGAGTTGACATATATGATTGTGATATATAGGATATTATTAATCATGTCACAGCAAATTCACTTTCACTCTTTTTTGAAGCCGTTTAAGCAAATGTGTTCTGAAAGATTCAAATTATTCAATTGAGTCGAATGAAGCTCATCGAAACTTTTACGAGTTAGAGTAAACACACTCAACCATTGTTGGGACCCTTGTAACAACATTGCATTCTTGAGCTTACACAAATCTTTAGTCTTATGATTCGTGGTCTGTTCCATGTATTTCTCGTTTGTCACCTTCCTCGTGTCTCTTTCGATTTCAGGAAAGTCGAGAAACTTGTCTAGTCTTTCTTTAAGAATTTATGGAGTTAGCAATAAAACTGTATTGCTTTGACATTTTTGATGGAGAACTATACCCGCGTCTAATCCACAAAGTGTGGAAAGCTCATCCGCCTTCTTGATCAAACCATCCACCCTTTTTGTAAATGTGGCATTTCTCTTACCATCATTGGTTATTTGGTCATGTTTAACCCTCGTCTTTGTTATGATGTTGTTTGATAATGGATAAAAGTAGTTTTTTTATATCTCTAATGTAGTTTATCAAAAGAAATGTTGATTGCTCTCATCTAAGTTGAATAAATTTGAAAAAATTCAAAAATTAAATGACCAACACTAAACACAACGTTAGTGTACTAAGATAGAGCAGGGCCTAAGTTACCGGACTAAAATTAATATTTTTTCCGTAAAAATTTCTATCACAAAGCTATATCAATGACAATGTTTAAAAAAATGTGTTTTTTTTTTACTTATAGCGGTTATATTTTTTGAGTTGTACGAATGTTGCACTTGTCGTTATTGTCCACCAATATCATAGACAATAATACTTGTATTGTGTCTTTTATGTGCATTCTAGGTAAAACAAGAGATTATGTTGTTTCTATTTTATCGTGATTTATTATGCAACTTCCATTTTATCCTACAGTCATATGAAAATGTATTATTGTGTATGTATTAATGGTAGATTTTGATTCCTGACAAATATGTATAAAATTGATACAACTTTACAATATACTGAAAGTATCGGATATAAATTTTTTCTTTTGTATTAATAATTTACTAGGGGGCGGGGGTATAACAATTAAATTATTAATATGACTTTTATGTCAACATTAAATAAAATGCAATTTTTCATACTAATAATTAATCACAATAAAGTAATATTAAAAACTTACCTGCAACACTAAAATACTTGAAACCCTATAATCAGGTGAGTCGTGAATTAGTACAAGTTATTCAACTGACTCAAATGGAGCTCATCAAAACTCTCACAAGTTATAGTCAACTCACACAACAATCCATGATACTCATTTAAGTCAGTTGAGTTCTTGAACTTGACCAAATCTTCTGTCTCAAGGTTTTGTTATCTACTCTTCATGCATTTTTCCCTTGTCAAATTTCCTTTAATCTCTTTTGATATTGAGAAAGCAAGAAACTTGACTACACTTTCCTTAAAGATTTTCGGAGTTGGGAATAAGATTGCATTTCTCTAGCTTCTTCGGTGCACAACTATGTTCATATCCATTTCACAAATGATGAAATAGATCATTTGCTTTTTTTGAGCAAACCACCTATCTTTTTCAAAATGTTGCATTTGTAGTTCTATAATTGGTTATTTGCACATTTAATCCTCAACTTTGTCATCTTGTTTAATAATGTATGAAACTAATTAGTTTTCATATAGTCTTTTATCTCGTTTCATCTGTATATTTATTCAAGAGAAATGTCATCATTTGTAATAGGAAAACAATATTTCTCAGAATAGTGAAAAGAAACCATTAAAATATCATGAATTATTATATGAGGAACGAAAAAAAGCCACATCATATTTTGCATGATTTTCATCACTTAATTATACATACATATTTATTTTTGATGAATACTATTAACATAGTGAAAAACTCGTGCGATTTATGAATTCTTTTAGGAAACTTTGTGCCATTTGAATTAGGAGATCGAATTTAATAATTTGTCAACCGTTTGTAACAATTTAAAATGTCACTTCAATCAACAAAAAGAAATGCAACACAAAAATTAATAAATGCAACCAATACTATTTATGCACCACCAAATTAAACGCTTATATGTATGATGTTAAATATTTCAAAACCTTTTGTGATAATAAGTACTAATTTTGTTGAGTTGACATATATGATTGTGATATATAGGATATTATTAATCATGTCACATCAAATTCACTTTCACTCTTTTTTGAAGCCGTTTAAGCAAATGTGTCCTGAAAGATTCAAATTATTCAATTGAGTCGAATGAAGCTCATCGAAACTTTTACGAGTTAGAGTAAACACACTCAACCATTGTTGGGACTCTTGTAACAACATTGCATTCTTGAGCTTACACAAATCTTTAGTCTTATGATTCGTGGTCTGCTCCATGTATTTCTCGTTTGTCACCTTCCTCGTGTCTCTTTCGATTTCAGGAAAGTCGAGAAACTTGTGCAGTCTTTCTTTAAGAATTTATGGAGTTAGCCATAAAACTGTATTGCCTTGACTTTTTTGATGGAGAACTATACCCACGTCTAATCCACAAAGGGTGGAAAGCTCATCCGCCTTCTTGATCAAACCATCCACCCTTTTTCTAAATGTGGCATTTCTCTTACCATCATTGGTTATTTGCTCATGTTTAACCCTCGCCTTTGTCATGATGTTGTTTGTTAATGGATAAAAGTAGTTTTTTTTTCTCTAATGTAGTTTATCATAAGAAATGTTGATTGCTCTCATCAAAGTTGAATAAATTTGAAAAAATTCAAAAATTAAATGACCAACACTGGAAACACAAAGTTAGTGTACTAAGATAGAGGAGGGCCTAAGTTACCGGACTAAAATTAATATTTTTTCCGTAAAAATTTGTATCACAAAGCTATATCAATGACAATGTTTAAGAGAATGTGTTTTTTTTTCCTTATAGCGGTTATATTTTTTGAGTTGTACGAATGTTGCACATGTCGTTATTGTCCACCAATATCGTATTTTGTCATAATGCTTGTATTGTGTCTTTTATGTGCATTCTAGGTAGAACAAGAGATTATGTTGTTTCTATTTTATCGTGATTTATTATGCAACTTCCATATTATCCTACAGTCATATGAAAATGTATTATTGTGTATGTATTATTGGTAGATTTTGATTCCTGACAAATATGTATAAAATTGATACAACTTTACAATATACTGAAATGTATCGATATAAATTTTTTCTTTTGTATTAATAATTTACTAAGGGGCGGGGGTATAACAATTAAATTATTAATATGACTTTTATGTCAACATTAAATAAAATGCAATTTTTCACACTAATAATTAATCACAATAAAGTAATATTAAAAGCTTAGCTGTAACACTAAAATACTTGAAACCCTATAATCAGGTGAGTCGTGAAATAGTACAAGTTATTCAACTGACTCAAATGGAGCTCATCAAAACTCTCACAAGTTATAGTCAACTCACACAACAATCCATGATACTCATTTAAGTCAGTTGAGTTCTTGAACTTGACAAAATCTTCTGTCTCAAGGTTTTGTTGTCTACTCTTCATGCATTTTTCCCTTGTCAAATTTCCTTTAATCTCTTTCGATATTGAGAAAGCAAGAAACTTGACTACACTTTCCTTAAAGATTTTCGGAGTTGGGAATAAGATTGCATTTCTCTAGCTTCTTCGGTGCACAACTATGTTCATATCCATTTCACAAATGATGAAATAGATCATTTGCTTTTTTTGAGCAAACCACCTATCTTTTTCAAATGTTGCATTTGTAGTTCTATAATTGGTTATTTGCACATTTCATCCTCACCTTTGTCATCTTTTTTAATAATGTATGAGACTAATTTGTTTTCATATAGTCTTTTATCTCGTTTCATCTGTATATTTATTCAAGAGAAATGTCATCATTTGTAATAGGAAAACAATATTTCTCAGAATAGTGAAAAGAAACCATTAAAATATCATGAATTAATATATGAGGAACGGAAAAAAGCCACATCATATTTTGCATGATTTTCATCACTTAATTATACATACATATTCATTTTTGATGAATACTATTAACATAGTGAAAAACTTGTGCGATTTATGAATTCTTTTAGGAAACTTTGTGCAATTTGAATTAGGAGATCGAATTTAATAATTTGTCAACCATTTGTAACAATTTAAAATGTCACTTCAATCAACAAAAAGAAATGCAACACAAAAATTAATAAATGCAACCAATACTATTTATGCACCACCAAATTAAACGCTTATATGTATGATGTTAAATATTTCAAAACCTTATGTGATAACAAGTACTAATTTTGTTGAGTTGACATATATGATTGTGATATATAGGATATTATTAATCATGTCACATCAAATTCACTTTCACTCTTTTTTGAAGCCGTTTGAGCAAATGTGTCCTGAAAGATTCAAATTATTCAATTGAGTCGAATGAAGCTCATCGAAACTTTTACGAGTTAGAGTAAACACACTCAACCATTGTTGGGACTCTTGTAACAACATTGCATTCTTGAGCTTACACAAATCTTTAGTCTTATGATTCGTGGTCTGTTCCATGTATTTCTCGTCTGTCACCTTCCTCGTGTCTCTTTCGATTTCAGGAAAGTCGAGAAACTTGTGCAGTGTTTTTTTAAGAATTTATGGAGTTAGCCATAAAACTCTATTGCCTTGACTTTTTTGATGGAGAACTATACCCACGTCTAATCCACAAAGGGTGGAAAGCTCATCCGCCTTCTTGATCAAACCATCCACCCTTTTTCTAAATGTGGCATTTCTCTTACCATCATTGGTTATTTGCTCATGTTTAACCCTCGCCTTTGTCATGATGTTGTTTGTTAATGGATAAAAGTAGTTTTTTTTATCTCTAATGTAGTTTATCATAAGAAATGTTGATTGCTCTCATCAAAGTTGAATAAATTTGAAAAAATTCAAAAATTAAATGACCAACACTGGAAACACAAAGTTAGTGTACTAAGATAGAGGAGGGCCTAAGTTACCGGACTAAAATTAATATTTTTTCCGTAAAAATTTCTATCACAAAGCTATATCAATGACAATGTTTAAAAAAATGTGTTTTTTTTTCCTTATAGCGGTTATATTTTTTGAGTTGTACGAATGTTGCACATGTCGTTATTGTCCACCAATATCGTATTTTGTCATAATGCTTGTATTGTGTCTTTTATGTGCATTCTAGGTAAAACAAGAGATTATGTTGTTTCTATTTTATCGTGATTTATTATGCAACTTCCATTTTATCCTACAGTCATATGAAAATGTATTATTGTGTATGTATTAATGGTAGATTTTGATTCCTGACAAATATGTATAAAATTGATACAACTTTACAATATACTGAAAGTATCGGATATAAATTTTTTCTTTTGTATTAATAATTTACTAAGGGGCGGGGGTATAACAATTAAATTATTAATATGACTTTTATGTCAACATTAAATAAAATGCAATTTTTCATACTAATAATTAATCACAATAAAGTAATATTAAAAACTTACCTGCAACACTAAAATACTTGAAACCCTATAATCAGGTGAGTCGTGAATTAGTACAAGTTATTCAACTGACTCAAATGGAGCTCATCAAAACTCTCACAAGTTATAGTCAACTCACACAACAATCCATGATACTCATTTAAGTCAGTTGAGTTCTTGAACTTGACAAAATCTTCTGTCTCAAGGTTTTGTTGTCTACTCTTCATGCATTTTTCCCTTGTCAAATTTCCTTTAATCTCTTTCGATATTGAGAAAGCAAGAAACTTGACTACACTTTCCTTAAAGATTTTCGGAGTTGGGAATAAGATTGCATTTCTCTAGCTTCTTCGGTGCACAACTATGTTCATATCCATTTCACAAATGATGAAATAGATCATTTGCTTTTTTTGAGCAAACCACCCATCTTTTTCAAATGTTGCATTTGTAGTTCTATAATTGGTTATTTGCACATTTAATCCTCAACTTTGTCATCTTTTTTAATAATGTATGAAACTAATTAGTTTTCATATAGTCTTTTATCTCGTTTCATCTGTATATTTATTCAAGAGAAATGTCATCATTTGTAATAGGAAAACAATATTTCTCAGAATAGTGAAAAGAAACCATTAAAATATCATGAATTAATATATGAGGAACGGAAAAAAGCCACATCATATTTTGCATGATTTTCATCACTTAATTATACATACATATTCATTTTTGATGAATACTATTAACATAGTGAAAAACTCGTGCGATTTATGAATTCTTTTAGGAAACTTTGTGCAATTTGAATTAGGAGATCGAATTTAATAATTTGTCAACCATTTGTAACAATTTAAAATGTCACTTCAATCAACAAAAAGAAATGCAACACAAAAATTAATAAATGCAACCAATACTATTTATGCACCACCAAATTAAACGCTTATATGTATGATGTTAAATATTTCAAAACCTTATGTGATAACAAGTACTAATTTTGTCGAGTTGACATATATGATTGTGATATATAGGATATTATTAATCATGTCACATCAAATTCACTTTCACTCTTTTTTGAAGCCGTTTGAGCAAATGTGTCCTGAAAGATTCAAATTATTCAATTGAGTCGAATGAAGCTCATCGAAACTTTTACGAGTTAGAGTAAACACACTCAACCATTGTTGGGACTCTTGTAACAACATTGCATTCTTGAGCTTACACAAATCTTTAGTCTTATGATTCGTGGTCTGTTCCATGTATTTCTCGTCTGTCACCTTCCTCGTGTCTCTTTCGATTTCAGGAAAGTCGAGAAACTTGTGCAGTGTTTTTTTAAGAATTTATGGAGTTAGCCATAAAACTCTATTGCCTTGACTTTTTTGATGGAGAACTATACCCACGTCTAATCCACAAAGGGTGGAAAGCTCATCCGCCTTCTTGATCAAACCATCCACCCTTTTTCTAAATGTGGCATTTCTCTTACCATCATTGGTTATTTGCTCATGTTTAACCCTCGCCTTTGTCATGATGTTGTTTGTTAATGGATAAAAGTAGTTTTTTTTATCTCTAATGTAGTTTATCATAAGAAATGTTGATTGCTCTCATCAAAGTTGAATAAATTTTAAAAAATTCAAAAATTAAATGACCAACACTGGAAACACAAAGTTAGTGTACTAAGATAGAGGAGGGCCTAAGTTACCGGACTAAAATTAATATTTTTTCCGTAAAAATTTGTATCACAAAGCTATATCAATGACAATGTTTAAGAAAATGTGTTTTCTTTTTCCTTATAGCGGTTATATTTTTTGAGTTGTACGAATGTTGCACATGTCGTTATTGTCCACCAATATCGTATTTTGTCATAATGCTTGTATTGTGTCTTTTATGTGCATTCTAGTTAAAACAAGAGATTATGTTGTTTCTATTTTATCGTGATTTATTAAGCAACTTCCATTTTATCCTACAGTCATATGAAAATGTATTATTGTGTATGTATTAATGGCAGATTTTGATTCCTGACAAATATGTATAAAATTGATACAACTTTACAATATACTGAAAGTATCGGATATAAATTTTTTCTTTTGTATTAATAATTTACTAAGGGGCGGGGGTATAACAATTAAATTATTAATATGACTTTTATGTCAACATTAAATAAAATGCAATTTTTCATACTAATAATTAATCACAATAAAGTAATATTTAAAACTTACCTGCAACACTAAAATACTTGAAACCCTATAATCAGGTGAGTCGTGAATTAGTACAAGTTATTCAACTGACTCAAATGGAGCTCATCAAAACTCTCACAAGTTATAGTCAACTCACACAACAATCCATGATACTCATTTAAGTCAGTTGAGTTCTTGAACTTGACAAAATCTTCTGTCTCAAGGTTTTGTTGTCTACTCTTCATGCATTTTTCCCTTGTTAAATTTCCTTTCATCTCTTTCGATATTGAGAAAGCAAGAAACTTGACTACACTTTCCTTAAAGATTTTCGGAGTTGGGAATAAGATTGCATTTCTCTAGCTTCTTCGGTGCACAACTATGTTCATATCCATTTCACAAATGATGAAATAGATCATTTGCGTTTTTTGAGCAAACCACCTATCTTTTTCAAATGTTGCATTTGTAGTTCTATAATTGGTTATTTGCACATTTAATCCTCAACTTTGTCATCTTTTTTAATAATGTATGAAACTAATTTGTTTTCATATAGTCTTTTATCTCGTTTCATCTGTATATTTATTCAAGAGAAATGTCATCATTTGTAATAGGAAAACAATATTTCTCAGAATAGTGAAAAGAAACCATTAAAATATCATGAATTAATATATGAGGAACGGAAAAAAGCCACATCATATTTTGCATGATTTTCATCACTTAATTATACATACATATTCATTTTTGATGAATACTATTAACATAGTGAAAAACTCGTGCGATTTATGAATTCTTTTAGGAAACTTTGTGCAATTTGAATTAGGAGATCGAATTTAATAATTTGTCAACCATTTGTAACAATTTAAAATGTCACTTCAATCAACAAAAAGAAATGCAACACAAAAATTAATAAATGCAACCAATACTATTTATGCACCACCAAATTAAACGCTTATATGTATGATGTTAAATATTTCAAAACCTTATGTGATAACAAGTACTAATTTTGTTGAGTTGACATATATGATTGTGATATATAGGATATTATTAATCATGTCACATCAAATTCACTTTCACTCTTTTTTGAAGCCGTTTGAGCAAATGTGTCCTGAAAGATTCAAATTATTCAATTGAGTCGAATGAAGCTCATCGAAACTTTTACGAGTTAGAGTAAACACACTCAACCATTGTTGGGACTCTTGTAACAACATTGCATTCTTGAGCTTACACAAATCTTTAGTCTTATGATTCGTGGTCTGTTCCATGTATTTCTCGTCTGTCACCTTCCTCGTGTCTCTTTCGATTTCAGGAAAGTCGAGAAACTTGTGCAGTGTTTTTTTAAGAATTTATGGAGTTAGCCATAAAACTCTATTGCCTTGACTTTTTTGATGGAGAACTATACCCACGTCTAATCCACAAAGGGTGGAAAGCTCATCCGCCTTCTTGATCAAACCATCCACCCTTTTTCTAAATGTGGCATTTCTCTTACCATCATTGGTTATTTGCTCATGTTTAACCCTCGCCTTTGTCATGATGTTGTTTGTTAATGGATAAAAGTAGTTTTTTTTTCTCTAATGTAGTTTATCATAAGAAATGTTGATTGCTCTCATCAAAGTTGAGTAAATTTTAAAAAATTCGACAATTAAATGACCAACACTGGAAACACAAAGTTAGTGTACTAAGATAGAGGAGGGCCTAAGTTACCGGACTAAAATTAATATTTTTTCCGTAAAAATTTGTATCACAAAGCTATATCAATGACAATGTTTAAGAAAATGTGTTTTTTTTTTCCTTATAGCGGTTATATTTTTTGAGTTGTACGAATGTTGCACATGTCGTTATTGTCCACCAATATCGTATTTTGTCATAATGCTTGTATTGTGTCTTTTATGTGCATTCTAGTTAAAACAAGAGATTATGTTGTTTCTATTTTATCGTGATTTATTAAGCAACTTCCATTTTATCCTACAGTCATATGAAAATGTATTATTGTGTATGTATTAATGGCAGATTTTGATTCCTGACAAATATGTATAAAATTGATACAACTTTACAATATACTGAAAGTATCGGATATAAATTTTTTCTTTTGTATTAATAATTTACTAAGGGGCGGGGGTATAACAATTAAATTATTAATATGACTTTTATGTCAACATTAAATAAAATGCAATTTTTCATACTAATAATTAATCACAATAAAGTAATATTAAAACTTACCTGCAACACTAAAATACTTGAAACCCTATAATCAGGTGAGTCGTGAATTAGTACAAGTTATTCAACTGACTCAAATGGAGCTCATCAAAACTCTCACAAGTTATAGTCAACTCACACAACAATCCATGATACTCATTTAAGTCAGTTGAGTTCTTGAACTTGACAAAATCTTCTGTCTCAAGGTTTTGTTGTCTACTCTTCATGCATTTTTCCCTTGTTAAATTTCCTTTCATCTCTTTCGATATTGAGAAAGCAAGAAACTTGACTACACTTTCCTTAAAGATTTTCGGAGTTGGGAATAAGATTGCATTTCTCTAGCTTCTTCGGTGCACAACTATGTTCATATCCATTTCACAAATGATGAAATATATCATTTGCGTTTTTTGAGCAAACCACCTATCTTTTTCAAATGTTGCATTTGTAGTTCTATAATTGGTTATTTGCACATTTAATCCTCAACTTTGTCATCTTTTTTAATAATGTATGAAACTAATTTGTTTTCATATAGTCTTTTATCTCGTTTCATCTGTATATTTATTCAAGAGAAATGTCATCATTTGTAATAGGAAAACAATATTTCTCAGAATAGTGAAAAGAAACCATTAAAATATCATGAATTAATATATGAGGAACGGAAAAAAGCCACATCATATTTTGCATGATTTTCATCACTTAATTATACATACATATTCATTTTTGATGAATACTATTAACATAGTGAAAAACTCGTGCGATTTATGAATTCTTTTAGGAAACTTTGTGCAATTTGAATTAGGAGATCGAATTTAATAATTTGTCAACCATTTGTAACAATTTAAAATGTCACTTCAATCAACAAAAAGAAATGCAACACAAAAATTAATAAATGCAACCAATACTATTTATGCACCACCAAATTAAACGCTTATATGTATGATGTTAAATATTTCAAAACCTTATGTGATAACAAGTACTAATTTTGTTGAGTTGACATATATGATTGTGATATATAGGATATTATTAATCTTGTCACATCAAATTCACTTTCACTCTTTTTTGAAGCCGTTTGAGCAAATGTGTCCTGAAAGATTCAAATTATTCAATTGAGTCGAATGAAGCTCATCGAAACTTTTACGAGTTAGAGTAAACACACTCAACCATTGTTGGGACTCTTGTAACAACATTGCATTCTTGAGCTTACACAAATCTTTAGTCTTATGATTCGTGGTCTGTTCCATGTATTTCTCGTCTGTCACCTTCCTCGTGTCTCTTTCGATTTCAGGAAAGTCGAGAAACTTGTGCAGTGTTTTTTTAAGAATTTATGGAGTTAGCCATAAAACTCTATTGCCTTGACTTTTTTGATGGAGAACTATACCCACGTCTAATCCACAAAGGGTGGAAAGCTCATCCGCCTTCTTGATCAAACCATCCACCCTTTTTCTAAATGTGGCATTTCTCTTACCATCATTGGTTATTTGCTCATGTTTAACCCTCGCCTTTGTCATGATGTTGTTTGTTAATGGATAAAAGTAGTTTTTTTTTTATCTCTAATGTAGTTTATCATAAGAAATGTTGATTGCTCTCATCAAAGTTGAATAAATTTGAAAAAATTCAAAATTAAATGACCAACACTGGAAACACAAAGTTAGTGTACTAAGATAGAGGAGGGCCTAAGTTACCGGACTAAAATTAATATTTTTTCCGTAAAAATTTCTATCACAAAGCTATATCAATGACAATGTTTAAGAGAATGTGTTTTTTTTTTCCTTATAGCGGTTATATTTTTTGAGTTGTACGAATGTTGCACATGTCGTTATTGTCCACCAATATCGTATTTTGTCATAATGCTTGTATTGTGTCTTTTATGTGCATTCTAGGTAAAACAAGAGATTATGTTGTTTCTATTTTATCGTGATTTATTAAGCAACTTCCATTTTATCCTACAGTCATATGAAAATGTATTATTGTGTATGTATTAATGGTAGATTTTGATTCCTGACAAATATGTATAAAATTGATACAACTTTACAATATACTGAAAGTATCGGATATAAATTTTTTCTTTTGTATTAATAATTTACTAAGGGGCGGGGGTATAACAATTAAATTATTAATATGACTTTTATGTCAACATTAAATAAAATGCAATTTTTCATACTAATAATTAATCACAATAAAGTAATATTTAAAACTTACCTGCAACACTAAAATACTTGAAACCCTATAATCAGGTGAGTCGTGAATTAGTACAAGTTATTCAACTGACTCAAATGGAGCTCATCAAAACTCTCACAAGTTATAGTCAACTCACACAACAATCCATGATACTCATTTAAGTCAGTTGAGTTCTTGAACTTGACAAAATCTTCTGTCTCAAGGTTTTGTTGTCTACTCTTCATGCATTTTTCCCTTGTTAAATTTCCTTTCATCTCTTTCGATATTGAGAAAGCAAGAAACTTGACTACACTTTCCTTAAAGATTTTCGGAGTTGGGAATAAGATTGCATTTCTCTAGCTTCTTCGGTGCACAACTATGTTCATATCCATTTCACAAATGATGAAATATATCATTTGCGTTTTTTGAGCAAACCACCTATCTTTTTCAAATGTTGCATTTGTAGTGCTATAATTGGTTATTTGCACATTTAATCCTCAACTTTGTCATCTTTTTTAATAATGTATGAAACTAATTTGTTTTCATATAGTCTTTTATCTCGTTTCATCTGTATATTTATTCAAGAGAAATGTCATCATTTGTAATAGGAAAACAATATTTCTCAGAATAGTGAAAAGAAACCATTAAAATATCATGAATTAATATATGAGGAACGGAAAAAAGCCACATCATATTTTGCATGATTTTCATCACTTAATTATACATACATATTCATTTTTTATGAATACTATTAACATAGTGAAAAACTCGTGCGATTTATGAATTCTTTTAGGAAACTTTGTGCAATTTGAATTAGGAGATCGAATTTAATAATTTGTCAACCATTTGTAACAATTTAAAATGTCACTTCAATCAACAAAAAGAAATGCAACACAAAAATTAATAAATGCAACCAATACTATGTATGCACCACCAAATTAAACGCTTATATGCATGATGTTAAATATTTCAAAACCTTATGTGATAACAAGTACTAATTTTGTTGAGTTGACATATATGATTGTGATATATAGGATATTATTAATCATGTCACATCAAATTCACTTTCACTCTTTTTTGAAGCTGTTTGAGCAAATGTGTCATGAAAGATTCAAATTATTCAATTGAGTCGAATGAAGCTCATCGAAACTTTTACGAGTTAGAGTAAACACACTCAACCATTGTTGGGACTCTTGTAACAACATTGCATTCTTGAGCTTACACAAATCTTTAGTCTTATGATTCGTGGTCTGTTCCATGTATTTCTCGTCTGTCACCTTCCTCGTGTCTCTTTCGATTTCAGGAAAGTTGAGAAACTTGTGCAGTGTTTTTTTATGAATTTATGGAGTTAGCCATAAAACTCTATTGCCTTGACTTTTTTGATGGAGAACTATACCCACGTCTAATCCACAAAGAGTGGAAAGCTCATCCGCCTTCTTGATCAAACCATCCACCCTTTTTCTAAATGTGGCATTTCTCTTACCATCATTGGTTATTTGCTCATGTTTAACCCTCGCCTTTGTCATGATGTTGTTTGTTAATGGATAAAAGTAGTTTTTTTTATCTCTAATGTAGTTTATCATAAGAAATGTTGATTGCTCTCATCAAAGTTGATTAAATTTGAAAAAATTCAAAAATTAAATGACCAACACTGGAAACACAAAGTTAGTGTACTAAGATAGAGGAGGGCCTAAGTTACCGTACTACAATTAATATTTTTTCCGTAAAAATTTCTATCACAAAGCTATATCAATGACAATGTTTAAGAAAATATGTTTTTTTTTTCCTTATAGCGGTTATATTTTTTGAGTTGTACGAATGTTGCACTTGTCGTTATTGTCCACCAATATCGTATTTTGTCATAATGCTTGAATTGTGTCTTTTATGTGCATTCTAGGTAAAACAAGAGATTATGTTGTTTCTATTTTATCGTGATTTATTAAGCAACTTCCATTTTATCCTACAGTCATATGAAAATGTATTATTTTGTATGTATTAATGGTAGATTTTGATTCCTGACAAATATGTATAAAATTGATACAACTTTACAATATACTGAAAGTATGGGATATAAATTTTTCTTTTGTATTAATAATTTACTAAGGGGCGGGGGTATAACAATTAAATTATTAATATGACTTTTATGTCAACATTAAATAAAATGCAATTTTTCATACTAATAATTAATCACAAGAAAGTAATATTTAAAACTTACCTGCAACACTAAAATACTTGAAACCCTATAATCAGGTGAGTCGTGAATTAGTACAAGTTATTCAACTGATTCAAATGGAGCTCATCAAAACTCTCACAAGTTATAGTCAACTCACACAACAATCCATGATACTCATTTAAGTCAGTTGAGTTCTTGAACTTGACAAAATCTTCTGTCTCAAGGTTTTTTGTCTACTCTTCATGCATTTTCCCTTGTCAAATTTCCTTTAATCTCTTTCGATATTGAGAAAGCAAGAAACTTGACTACACTTTCCTTAAAGATTTTCGGAGTTGGGAATAAGATTGCATTTCTCTAGCTTCTTCGGTGCACAACTATGTTCATATCCATTTCACAAATGATGAAATAGATCATTTTCTTTTTTTTGTGCAAACCACCTATCTTTTTCAAATGTTGCATTTGTAGTTCTATAATTGGTTATTTGCACATTTAATCCTCACCTTTGTCATCTTTTTTAATAATGTATGAAACTAATTTGTTTTCATATAGTTTTTTATCTCGTTTCATCTGTATATTTATTCAAGAGAAATGTCATCATTTGTAATAGGAAAACAATATTTCTCAGAATAGTGAAAAGAAACCATTAAAATATCATGAATTAATATATGAGGTACGGAAAAAAGCCACATCATATTTTGCATGATTTTCATCACTTAATTATACATACATATTCATTTTTTATGAATACTATTAACATAGTGAAAAACTCGTGCGATTTATGAATTCTTTTAGGAAACTTTGTGCAATTTGAATTAGGAGATCGAATTTAATAATTTGTCAACCATTTATAACAACTTAAAATGTCACTTCAATCAACAAAAAGAAATGCAACACAAAAATTAATAAATCCAACCAATACTATGTAGCACCACCAAATTAAACGCTTATATGTATGATGTTAAATATTTCAAAACCTTATGTGATAACAAGTATTCATAAACTCTATTGCTTGACTTTTTTGATGGAGAACTATACCCACGTCTAATCCACAAAGGGTGGAAAGCTCATCCGCCTTCTTGATCAAACCATCCACCCCTTTTTCTAAATGTGGCATTTCTCTTACCATCATTGGTTATTTGCTCATGTTTAACCCTCGTCTTTGTCATGATGTTGTTTGATAATGGATAAAAGTAGTTTTTTTTATCTCTAATGTAATTTATCATAAGAAATGTTGATTGCTCTCGTCAAAGTTGAATAAATTTGAAAAAATTCGAAAATTAAATGACCAACACTGGAAACACAAAGTAGTGTACTAAGATAGAGGAGGGCCTAAGTTACCGGACTAAAATTAATATTTTTTCCTTAAAAATTTCTATCACAAAGCTATATCAATGACAATGTTTAAAAAAATGTGTTTTTTTTTTCCTTATAGCGGTTATATTTTTTGAGTTGTACGAATGTTGCACTTGTCGTTATTGTCCACCAATATCGTATTTTGTCATAATGCTTGTATTGTGTCTTTTATGTGCATTCTAGGTAAAACAAGAGATTATGTTGTTTCTATTTTATCGTGATTTATTAAGCAACTTCCATTTTATCCTACAGTCATATGAAAATGTATTATTGTGTATGTATTAATGGTAGATTTTGATTCCTGACAAATATGTATAAAATTGATACAACTTTACAATATACTGAAAGTATGGGATATAAATTTTTTCTTTTGTATTAATAATTTACTAAGGGGTGGGGGTATAACAATTAAATTATTAATATGACTTTTATGTCAACATTAAATAAAATGCAATTTTTCATACTAATAATTAATCACAAGAAAGTAATATTTAAAACTTACCTGCAACACTAAAATACTTGAAACCCTATAATCAGGTGAGTCGTGAATTAGTACAAGTTATTCAACTGACTCAAATGGAGCTCATCAAAACTCTCACAAGTTATAGTTCAACTCACACAACAATCCATGATACTCATTTAAGTCAGTTGAGTTCGTGAACTTGACAAAATCTTCTGTCTCAAGGTTTTGTTGTCTACTCTTCATGCATTTTTCCTTGTCAAATTTCCTTTAATCTCTTTCGATATATTGAGAAAGCAAGAAACTTGACTACACTTTCCTTAAAGATTTTCGGAGTTGGGAATAAGATTGCATTCTCTAGCTTCTTCGGGCACAACTATGTTCATATCCATTTCACAAATGATGAACTAGATCATTTGCTTTTTTTGAGCAAACCCACCTATCTTTTCAAATGTTGCATTTGTAGTTCTATAATTGGTTATTTGCACATTCATCCTCACCTTTGTCATCTTTTTTAATAATGTATGAGACTAATTTGTTTTCATATAGTCTTTATCTCGTTTCATCTGTATATTATTCAAGAGAAATGTCATCATTTGTAATAGGAAAACAATATTTCTCAGAATAGTGAAAAGAAACCATTAAAATATCATGAATTAATATATGAGGAACGGAAAAAAGCCACATCATATTTTGCATGATTTTCATCACTTAATTATACATACATATTCATTTTGATGAATACCTATTAACATAGTGAAAAACTCGTGCGATTTATGATTCTTTTAGGAAACTTTGTGCAATTTGAATTAGGAGATCGAATTTAATAATTTGTCAACCATTTGTAACAATTTAAAATGTCACTTCAATCACACAAAAGAAATGCAACCAAAAATTAATAATGCAACCAATACTATTTATGCACCACCAAATTAACGCTTATATGTATGATGTTAAATATTTCAAAACCTTATGTGATAACAAGTACTAATTTTGTTGAGTTGACATATATGATTGTGATATATAGGATATATTAATCATGTCACATCAAATTCACTTTCACTCTTTTTTGAAGCCGTTGAGCAAATGTGTCATGAAAGATTCAAATTATTCAATTTGAGTCGAATGAAGCTCATCGAAACTTTACGAGTTAGAGTAAACACACTCAACCATTGTTGGGACTCTTGTAACAACATTGCATTCTTGAGCTTACACAAATCTTTAGTCTTATGATTCGTGGTCTGTTCCATGTATTTCTCGTCTGTCACCTTCCTCGTGTCTCTTTCGATTTCAGGAAAGTCGAGAAGAACTTGTCAGTGTTTTTTTAAGAATTTATGGAGTTAGCCATAAAACCTTCTATTGCCTTGACTTTTTTGATGGAGAACTATACCCACGTCTAATCCACAAGGGTGGAAAGCTCATCCGCCTTCTTGATCAAACATCCACCCTTTTTCTAAATGTGGCATTTCTCTTACCATCATTGGTTATTTGCTCATGTTTAACCCTCGCCTTTGTCATGATGTTGTTTGTTAATGGATAAAAGTAGTTTTTTTTTATCTCTAATGTAGTTTATCATAAGAAATGTTGATTGCTCTCATCAAAGTTGAATAAATTTGAAAAAATTCAAAAATTAAATGACCAACACTGGAAACACAAAGTTAGTGTACTAAGATAGAGGAGGGCCTAAGTTACCGGACTAAAATTAATATTTTTTTCGTAAAAATTTGTATCACAAAGCTATATCAATGACAATGTTTAAGAAAATGTGTTTTTTTTTTCCTTATAGCGGTTATATTTTTTGAGTTGTACGAATGTTGCACTTGTCGTTATTGTCCACCATATCGTATTTTGTCATAATGCTTGTATTGTGTCTTTTATGTGCATTCTAGGTAAAACAAGAGATTATGTTGTTTCTATTTTATCGTGATTTATTAAGCAACTTCCATTTTATCCTACAGTCATATGAAAATGTATTATTGTGTATGTATTAATGGTAGATTTTGATTCCTGACAAATATGTATAAAATTGATACAACTTTACAATATACTGAATGTATCGGATATAAATTTTTTCTTTTGTATTAATAATTTACTAAGGGGCGGGGGTATAACAATTAAATTATTAATATGACTTTTATGTCAACATTAAATAAAATGCAATTTTTCATACTAATAATTAATCACAATAAAGTAATATTTAAAACTTACCTGCAACACTAAAATACTTGAAACCCTATAATCAGGTGAGTCGTGAATTAGTACAAGTTATTCAACTGACTCAAATGGAGCTCATCAAAACTCTCACAAGTTATAGTCAACTCACACAACAATCCATGATACTCATTTAAGTCAGTTGAGTTCGTGAACTTGACAAAATCTTCTGTCTCAAGGTTTTGTTGTCTACTCTTCATGCATTTTTCCCTTGTCAAATTTCCTTTAATCTCTTTCGATATTGAGAAAGCAAGAAACTTGACTACACTTTCCTTAAAGATTTTCGGAGTTGGGAATAAGATTGCATTTCTCTAGCTTCTTCGGTGCACAACTATGTTCATATCCATTTCACAAATGATGAAATAGATCATTTGCTTTTTTTTGAGCAAACCACCTATCTTTTTCAAATGTTGCATTTGTAGTTCTATAATTGGTTATTTGCACATTTCATCCTCACCTTTGTCATCTTTTTTAATAATGTATGAGACTAATTTGTTTTCATATAGTCTTTTATCTCGTTTCATCTGTATATTTATTCAAGAGAAATGTCATCATTTGTAATAGGAAAACAATATTTCTCAGAATAGTGAAAAGAAACCATTAAAATATCATGAATTAATATATGAGGAACGGAAAAAAGCCACATCATATTTTGCATGATTTCATCACTTAATTATACATACATATTTATTTTTGATGAATACTATTAACATAGTGAAAAACTCGTGCGATTTATGAATTCTTTTAGGAAACTTGTGCAATTTGAATTAGGAGATCGAATTTAATAATTTGTCAACCATTTGTAACAATTTAAAATGTCACTTCAATCAACAAAAAGAAATGCAACACAAAAATTAATAAATGCAACCAATACTATTTATGCACCACCAAATTAAACGCTTATATGTATGATGTTAAATATTTCAAAACCTTATGTGATAACAAGTACTAATTTTGTTGAGTTGACATATATGATTGTGATATATAGGATATTATTAATCATGTCACATCAAATTCACTTTCACTCTTTTTGAAGCCGTTTGAGCAAATGTGTCATGAAAGATTCAAATTATTCAATTGAGTCGAATGAAGCTCATCGAAACTTTTACGAGTTAGAGTAAACACACTCAACCATTGTGGGACTCTTGTAACAACATTGCATTCTTGAGCTTACACAAATCTTTAGTCTTATGATTCGTGGTCTGTTCCATGTATTTCTCGTCTGTCACCTTCCTCGTGTCTCTTTCGATTTCAGGAAAGTCGAGAAACTTGTGCAGTGTTTTTTTAGAATTTATGGAGTTAGCCATAAAACTCTATTGCCTTGACTTTTTTGATGGAGAACTATACCCACGTCTAATCCACAAAGGGTGGAAAGCTCATCCGCCTTCTTGATCAAACCATCCACCCTTTTTCTAAATGTGGCATTTCTCTTACCATCATTGGTTATTTGCTCATGTTTAACCCTCGCCTTTGTCATGATGTTGTTTGTTAATGGATAAAAGTAGTTTTTTTTTATCTCTAATGTAGTTTATCATAAGAAATGTTGATTGCTCTCATCAAAGTTGAATAAATTTGAAAAAATTCAAAAATTAAATGACCAACACTGGAAACACAAAGTTAGTGTACTAAGATAGAGGAGGGCCTAAGTTACCGGACTAAAATTAATATTTTTTCCGTAAAAATTTGTATCACAAAGCTATATCAATGACAATGTTTAAGAGAATGTGTTTTTTTTTTCCTTATAGCGGTTATATTTTTTGAGTTGTACGAATGTTGCACATGTCGTTATTGTCCACCAATATCGTATTTTGTCATAATGCTTGTATTGTGTCTTTTATGTGCATTCTAGGTAGAACAAGAGATTATGTTGTTTCTATTTTATCGTGATTTATTAAGCAACTTCCATTTTATCCTACAGTCATATGAAAATGTATTATTGTGTATGTATTAATGGTAGATTTTGATTCCTGACAAATATGTATAAAATTGATACAACTTTACAATATACTGAAAGTATCGGATATAAATTTTTTCTTTTGTATTAATAATTTACTAAGGGGCGGGGGTATAACAATTAAATTATTAATATGACTTTTATGTCAACATTAAATAAAATGCAATTTTTCATACTAATAATTAATCACAATAAAGTAATATTTAAAACTTACCTGCAACACTAAAATACTTGAAACCCTATAATCAGGTGAGTCGTGAATTAGTACAAGTTATTCAACTGACTCAAATGGAGCTCATCAAAACTCTCACAAGTTATAGTCAACTCACACAACAATCCATGATACTCATTTAAGTCAGTTGAGTTCTTGAACTTGACAAAATCTTCTGTCTCAAGGTTTTTTTGTCTACTCTTCATGCATTTTTCCCTTGTCAAATTTCCTTTAATCTCTTTCGATATTGAGAAAGCAAGAAACTTGACTACACTTTCCTTAAAGATTTTCGGAGTTGGGAATAAGATTGCATTTCTCTAGCTTCTTCGGTGCACAACTATGTTCATATCCATTTCACAAATGATGAAATAGATCATTTGCTTTTTTTTGAGCAAACCACCTATCTTTTTCAAATGTTGCATTTGTGGTTCTATAATTGGTTATTTGCACATTTAATCCTCACCTTTGTCATCTTTTATAATAATGTATGAAACTAATTTGTTTTCATATAGTTTTTTATCTCGTTTCATCTGTATATTTATTCAAGAGAAATGTCATCATTTGTAATAGGAAAACAATATTTCTCAGAATAGTGAAAAGAAACCATTAAAATATCATGAATTAATATATGAGGAACGGAAAAAAGCCACATCATATTTTGCATGATTTTCATCACTTAATTATACATACATAATCATTTTTGATGAATACTATTAACATAGTGAAAAACTCGTGCGATTTATGAATTCTTTTAGGAAACTTTGTGCAATTTGAATTAGGAGATCGAATTTAATAATTTGTCAACCATTTGTAACAATTTAAAATGTCACTTCAATCAACAAAAAGAAATGCAACACAAAAATTAATAAATGCAACCAATACTATTTATGCACCACCAAATTAAACGCTTATATGTATGATGTTAAATATTTCAAAACCTTATGTGATAACAAGTACTAATTTTGTCGAGTTGACATATATGATTGTGATATATAGGATATTATTAATCATGTCACATCAAATTCACTTTCACTCTTTTTTGAAGCCGTTTGAGCAAATGTGTCCTGAAAGATTCAAATTATTCAATTGAGTCGAATGAAGCTCATCGAAACTTTTACGAGTTAGAGTAAACACACTCAACCATTGTTGGGACTCTTGTAACAACATTGCATTCTTGAGCTTACACAAATCTTTAGTCTTATGATTCGTGGTCTGTTCCATGTATTTCTCGTCTGTCACCTTCCTCGTGTCTCTTTCGATTTCAGGAAAGTCGAGAAACTTGTGCAGTGTTTTTTTAAGAATTTATAGAGTTAGCCATAAAACTCTATTGCCTTGACTTTTTGATGGAGAACTATACCCACGTCTAATCCACAAAGGGTGGAAAGCTCATCCGCCTTCTTGATCAAACCATCCACCCTTTTTCTAAATGTGGCATTTCTCTTACCATCATTGGTTATTTGCTCATGTTTAACCCTCGCCTTTGTCATGATGTTGTTTGTTAATGGATAAAAGTAGTTTTTTTTATCTCTAATGTAGTTTATCATAAGAAATGTTGATTGCTCTCATCAAAGTTGAATAAATTTGAAAAAATTCAAAAATTAAATGACCAACACTGGAAACACAAAGTTAGTGTACTAAGATAGAGGAGGGCCTAAGTTACCGGACTAAAATTAATATTTTTTCCGTAAAAATTTGTATCACAAAGCTATATCAATGACAATGTTTAAGAAAATGTGTTTTCTTTTTCCTTATAGCGGTTATATTTTTTGAGTTGTACGAATGTTGCACATGTCGTTATTGTCCACCAATATCGTATTTTGTCATAATGCTTGTATTGTGTCTTTTATGTGCATTCTAGTTAAAACAAGAGATTATGTTGTTTCTATTTTATCGTGATTTATTAAGCAACTTCCATTTTATCCTACAGTCATATGAAAATGTATTATTGTGTATGTATTAATGGCAGATTTTGATTCCTGACAAATATGTATAAAATTGATACAACTTTACAATATACTGAAAGTATCGGATATAAATTTTTTCTTTTGTATTAATAATTTACTAAGGGGCGGGGGTTATAACAATTAAATTATTAATATGACTTTTATGTCAACATTAAATAAAATGCAATTTTTCATACTAATAATTAATCACAATAAAGTAATATTTAAAACTTACCTGCAACACTAAAATACTTGAAACCCTATAATCAGGTGAGTCGTGAATTAGTACAAGTTATTCAACTGACTCAAATGGAGCTCATCAAAACTCTCACAAGTTATAGTCAACTCACACAACAATCCATGATACTCATTTAAGTCAGTTGAGTTCTTGAACTTGACAAAATCTTCTGTCTCAAGGTTTTGTTGTCTACTCTTCATGCATTTTTCCCTTGTTAAATTTCCTTTCATCTCTTTCGATATTGAGAAAGCAAGAAACTTGACTACACTTTCCTTAAAGATTTTCGGAGTTGGGAATAAGATTGCATTTCTCTAGCTTCTTCGGTGCACAACTATGTTCATATCCATTTCACAAATGATGAAATATATCATTTGCGTTTTTTGAGCAAACCACCTATCTTTTTCAAATGTTGCATTTGTAGTGCTATAATTGGTTATTTGCACATTTAATCCTCAACTTTGTCATCTTTTTTAATAATGTATGAAACTAATTTGTTTTCATATAGTCTTTTATCTCGTTTCATCTGTATATTTATTCAAGAGAAATGTCATCATTTGTAATAGGAAAACAATATTTCTCAGAATAGTGAAAAGAAACCATTAAAATATGATGAATTAATATATGAGGAACGGAAAAAAGCCACATCATATTTTGCATGATTTTCATCACTTAATTATACATACATATTCATTTTTGATGAATACTATTAACATAGTGAAAAACTCGTGCGATTTATGAATTCTTTTAGGAAACTTTGTGCAATTTGAATTAGGAGATCGAATTTAATAATTTGTCAACCATTTGTAACAATTTAAAATGTCACTTCAATCAACAAAAAGAAATGCAACACAAAAATTAATAAATGCAACCAATACTATTTATGCACCACCAAATTAAACGCTTATATGTATGATGTTAAATATTTCAAAACCTTATGTGATAACAAGTACTAATTTTGTCGAGTTGACATATATGATTGTGATATATAGGATATTATTAATCATGTCACATCAAATTCACTTTCACTCTTTTTTGAAGCCGTTTGAGCAAATGTGTCCTGAAAGATTCAAATTATTCAATTGAGTCGAATGAAGCTCATCGAAACTTTTACGAGTTAGAGTAAACACACTCAACCATTGTTGGGACTCTTGTAACAACATTGCATTCTTGAGCTTACACAAATCTTTAGTCTTATGATTCGTGGTCTGTTCCATGTATTTCTCGTCTGTCACCTTCCTCGTGTCTCTTTCGATTTCAGGAAAGTCGAGAAACTTGTGCAGTGTTTTTTTAAGAATTTATGGAGTTAGCCATAAAACTCTATTGCCTTGACTTTTTTGATGGAGAACTATACCCACGTCTAATCCACAAAGGGTGGAAAGCTCATCCGCCTTCTTGATCAAACCATCCACCCTTTTTCTAAATGTGGCATTTCTCTTACCATCATTGGTTATTTGCTCATGTTTAACCCTCGCCTTTGTCATGATGTTGTTTGTTAATGGATAAAAGTAGTTTTTTTTATCTCTAATGTAGTTTATCATAAGAAATGTTGATTGCTCTCATCAAAGTTGAATAAATTTTAAAAAATTCAAAAATTAAATGACCAACACTGGAAACACAAAGTTAGTGTACTAAGATAGAGGAGGGCCTAAGTTACCGGACTAAAATTAATATTTTTTCCGTAAAAATTTGTATCACAAAGCTATATCAATGACAATGTTTAAGAAAATGTGTTTTCTTTTTCCTTATAGCGGTTATATTTTTTGAGTTGTACGAATGTTGCACATGTCGTTATTGTCCACCAATATCGTATTTTGTCATAATGCTTGTATTGTGTCTTTTATGTGCATTCTAGTTAAAACAAGAGATTATGTTGTTTCTATTTTATCGTGATTTATTAAGCAACTTCCATTTTATCCTACAGTCATATGAAAATGTATTATTCTGTATGTATTAATGGCAGATTTTGATTCCTGACAAATATGTATAAAATTGATACAACTTTACAATATACTGAAAGTATCGGATATAAATTTTTTCTTTTGTATTAATAATTTACTAAGGGGCGGGGGTATAACAATTATATTATTAATATGACTTTTATGTCAACATTAAATAAAATGCAATTTTTCATACTAATAATTAATCACAATAAAGTAATATTTAAAACTTACCTGCAACACTAAAATACTTGAAACCCTATAATCAGGTGAGTCGTGAATTAGTACAAGTTATTCAACTGACTCAAATGGAGCTCATCAAAACTCTCACAAGTTATAGTCAACTCACACAACAATCCATGATACTCATTTAAGTCAGTTGAGTTCTTGAACTTGACAAAATCTTCTGTCTCAAGGTTTTGTTGTCTACTCTTCATGCATTTTTCCCTTGTTAAATTTCATTTCGTCTCTTTCGATATTGAGAAAACAAGAAACTTGACTACACTTTCCTTAAAGATTTTCGGAGTTGGGAATAAGATTGCATTTCTCTAGCTTCTTCGGTGCACAACTATGTTCATATCCATTTCACAAATGATGAAATATATCATTTGCGTTTTTTGAGCAAACCACCTATCTTTTTCAAATGTTGCATTTGTAGTGCTATAATTGGTTATTTGCACATTTAATCCTCAACTTTGTCATCTTTTTTAATAATGTATGAAACTAATTTGTTTTCATATAGTCTTTTATCTCGTTTCATCTGTATATTTATTCAAGAGAAATGTCATCATTTGTAATAGGAAAACAATATTTCTCAGAATAGTGAAAAGAAACCATTAAAATATCATGAATTAATATATGAGGAACGGAAAAAAGCCACATCATATTTTGCATGATTTTCATCACTTAATTATACATACATATTCATTTTTGATGAATACTATTAACATAGTGAAAAACTCGTGCGATTTATGAATTCTTTTAGGAAACTTTGTGCAATTTGAATTAGGAGATCGAATTTAATAATTTGTCAACCATTTGTAACAATTTAAAATGTCACTTCAATCAACAAAAAGAAATGCAACACAAAAATTAATAAATGCAACCAATACTATTTATGCACCACCAAATTAAACGCTTATATGTATGATGTTAAATATTTCAAAACCTTATGTGATAACAAGTACTAATTTTGTTGAGTTGACATATATGATTGTGATATATAGGATATTATTAATCATGTCACATCAAATTCACATTCACTCTTTTTTGAAGCCGTTTGAGCAAATGTGTCATGAAAGATTCAAATTATTCAATTGAGTCGAATGAAGCTCATCGAAACTTTTACGAGTTAGAGTAAACACACTCAACCATTGTTGGGACTCTTGTAACAACATTGCATTCTTGAGCTTACACAAATCTTTAGTCTTATGATTCGTGGTCTGTTCCATGTATTTCTCGTCTGTCACCTTCCTCGTGTCTCTTTCGATTTCAGGAAAGTCGAGAAACTTGTGCAGTGTTTTTTTAAGAATTTATGGAGTTAGCCATAAAACTCTATTGCCTTGACTTTTTTGATGGAGAACTATACCCACGTCTAATCCACAAAGGGTGGAAAGCTCATCCGCCTTCTTGATCAAACCATCCACCCTTTTTCTAAATGTGGCATTTCTCTTACCATCATTGGTTATTTGCTCATGTTTAACCCTCGCCTTTGTCATGATGTTGTTTGTTAATGGATAAAAGTAGTTTTTTTTTTATCTCTAATGTAGTTTATCATAAGAAATGTTGATTGCTCTCATCAAAGTTGAATAAATTTGAAAAAATTCAAAAATTAAATGACCAACACTGGAAACACAAAGTTAGTGTACTAAGATAGAGGAGGGCCTAAGTTACCGGACTAAAATTAATATTTTTTCCGTAAAAATTTGTATCACAAAGCTATATCAATGACAATGTTTAAGAAAATGTGTTTTTTTTTTCCTTATAGCGGTTATATTTTTTGAGTTGTACGAATGTTGCACATGTCGTTATTGTCCACCAATATCGTATTTTGTCATAATGCTTGTATTGTGTCTTTTATGTGCATTCTAGTTAAAACAAGAGATTATGTTGTTTCTATTTTATCGTGATTTATTAAGCAACTTCCATTTTATCCTACAGTCATATGAAAATGTATTATTGTGTATGTATTAATGGCAGATTTTGATTCCTGACAAATATGTATAAAATTGATACAACTTTACAATATACTGAAAGTATCGGATATAAATTTTTTCTTTTGTATTAATAATTTACTAAGGGGCGGGGGTATAACAATTAAATTATTAATATGACTTTTATGTCAACATTAAATAAAATGCAATTTTTCATACTAATAATTAATCACAATAAAGTAATATTTAAAACTTACCTGCAACACTAAAATACTTGAAACCCTATAATCAGGTGAGTCGTGAATTAGTACAAGTTATTCAACTGACTCAAATGGAGCTCATCAAAACTCTCACAAGTTATAGTCAACTCACACAACAATCCATGATACTCATTTAAGTCAGTTGAGTTCTTGAACTTGACAAAATCTTCTGTCTCAAGGTTTTGTTGTCTACTCTTCATGCATTTTTCCCTTGTTAAATTTCCTTTCATCTCTTTCGATATTGAGAAAGCAAGAAACTTGACTACACTTTCCTTAAAGATTTTCGGAGTTGGGAATAAGATTGCATTTCTCTAGCTTCTTCGGTGCACAACTATGTTCATATCCATTTCACAAATGATGAAATATATCATTTGCGTTTTTTGAGCAAACCACCTATCTTTTTCAAATGTTGCATTTGTAGTTCTATAATTGGTTATTTGCACATTTAATCCTCAACTTTGTCATCTTTTTTAATAATGTATGAAACTAATTTGTTTTCATATAGTCTTTTATCTCGTTTCATCTGTATATTTATTCAAGAGAAATGTCATCATTTGTAATAGGAAAACAATATTTCTCAGAATAGTGAAAAGAAACCATTAAAATATCATGAATTAATATATGAGGAACGGAAAAAAGCCACATCATATTTTGCATGATTTTCATCACTTAATTATACATACATATTCATTTTTGATGAATACTATTAACATAGTGAAAAACTCGTGCGATTTATGAATTCTTTTAGGAAACTTTGTGCAATTTGAATTAGGAGATCGAATTTAATAATTTGTCAACCATTTGTAACAATTTAAAATGTCACTTCAATCAACAAAAAGAAATGCAACACAAAAATTAATAAATGCAACCAATACTATTTATGCACCACCAAATTAAACGCTTATATGTATGATGTTAAATATTTCAAAACCTTATGTGATAACAAGTACTAATTTTGTTGAGTTGACATATATGATTGTGATATATAGGATATTATTAATCATGTCACATCAAATTCACTTTCACTCTTTTTTGAAGCCGTTTGAGCAAATGTGTCATGAAAGATTCAAATTATTCAATTGAGTCGAATGAAGCTCATCGAAACTTTTACGAGTTAGAGTAAACACACTCAACCATTGTTGGGACTCTTGTAACAACATTGCATTCTTGAGCTTACACAAATCTTTAGTCTTATGATTCGTGGTCTGTTCCATGTATTTCTCGTCTGTCACCTTCCTCGTGTCTCTTTCGATTTCAGGAAAGTCGAGAAACTTGTGCAGTGTTTTTTTAAGAATTTATGGAGTTAGCCATAAAACTCTATTGCCTTGACTTTTTTGATGGAGAACTATACCCATGTCTAATCCACAAAGGGTGGAAAGCTCATCCGCCTTCTTGATCAAACCATCCACCCTTTTTCTAAATGTGGCATTTCTCTTACCATCATTGGTTATTTGCTCATGTTTAACCCTCGCCTTTGTCATGATGTTGTTTGTTAATGGATAAAAGTAGTTTTTTTTTTATCTCTAATGTAGTTTATCATAAGAAATGTTGATTGCTCTCATCAAAGTTGAATAAATTTGAAAAAATTCAAAAATTAAATGACCAACACTGGAAACACAAAGTTAGTGTACTAAGATAGAGGAGGGCCTAAGTTACCGGACTAAAATTAATATTTTTTCCGTAAAAATTTCTATCACAAAGCTATATCAATGACAATGTTTAAGAAAATGTGTTTTTTTTTTCCTTATAGCGGTTATATTTTTTGAGTTGTACGAATGTTGCACATGTCGTTATTGTCCACCAATATCGTATTTTGTCATAATGCTTGTATTGTGTCTTTTATGTGCATTCTAGGTAAAACAAGAGATTATGTTGTTTCTATTTTATCGTGATTTATTAAGCAATTTCCATTTTATCCTACAGTCATATGAAAATGTATTATTGTGTATGTATTAATGGTAGATTTTGATTCCTGACAAATATGTATAAAATTGATACAACTTTACAATATACTGAAAGTATCGGATATAAATTTTTTCTTTTGTATTAATAATTTACTAAGGGGCGGGGGTATAACAATTAAATTATTAATATGACTTTTATGTCAACATTAAATAAAATGCAATTTTTCATACTAATAATTAATCACAATAAAGTAATATTTAAAACTTACCTGCAACACTAAAATACTTGAAACCCTATAATCAGGTGAGTCGTGAATTAGTACAAGTTATTCAACTGACTCAAATGGAGCTCATCAAAACTCTCACAAGTTATAGTCAACTCACACAACAATCCATGATACTCATTTAAGTCAGTTGAGTTCTTGAACTTGACAAAATCTTCTGTCTCAAGGTTTTGTTGTCTACTCTTCATGCATTTTTCCCTTGTTAAATTTCCTTTCATCTCTTTCGATATTGAGAAAGCAAGAAACTTGACTACACTTTCCTTAAAGATTTTCGGAGTTGGGAATAAGATTGCATTTCTCTAGCTTCTTCGGTGCACAACTATGTTCATATCCATTTCACAAATGATGAAATATATCATTTGCGTTTTTTGAGCAAACCACCTATCTTTTTCAAATGTTGCATTTGTAGTGCTATAATTGGTTATTTGCACATTTAATCCTCAACTTTGTCATCTTTTTTAATAATGTATGAAACTAATTTGTTTTCATATAGTCTTTTATCTCGTTTCATCTGTATATTTATTCAAGAGAAATGTCATCATTTGTAATAGGAAAACAATATTTCTCAGAATAGTGAAAAGAAACCATTAAAATATCATGAATTAATATATGAGGAACGGAAAAAAGCCACATCATATTTTGCATGATTTTCATCACTTAATTATACATACATATTCATTTTTTATGAATACTATTAACATAGTGAAAAACTCGTGCGATTTATGAATTCTTTTAGGAAACTTTGTGCAATTTGAATTAGGAGATCGAATTTAATAATTTGTCAACCATTTGTAACAATTTAAAATGTCACTTCAATCAACAAAAAGAAATGCAACACAAAAATTAATAAATGCAACCAATACTATGTATGCACCACCAAATTAAACGCTTATATGCATGATGTTAAATATTTCAAAACCTTATGTGATAACAAGTACTAATTTTGTTGAGTTGACATATATGATTGTGATATATAGGATATTATTAATCATGTCACATCAAATTCACTTTCACTCTTTTTTGAAGCTGTTTGAGCAAATGTGTCATGAAAGATTCAAATTATTCAATTGAGTCGAATGAAGCTCATCGAAACTTTTACGAGTTAGAGTAAACACACTCAACCATTGTTGGGACTCTTGTAACAACATTGCATTCTTGAGCTTACACAAATCTTTAGTCTTATGATTCGTGGTCTGTTCCATGTATTTCTCGTCTGTCACCTTCCTCGTGTCTCTTTCGATTTCAGGAAAGTTGAGAAACTTGTGCAGTGTTTTTTTATGAATTTATGGAGTTAGCCATAAAACTCTATTGCCTTGACTTTTTTGATGGAGAACTATACCCACGTCTAATCCACAAAGAGTGGAAAGCTCATCCGCCTTCTTGATCAAACCATCCACCCTTTTTCTAAATGTGGCATTTCTCTTACCATCATTGGTTATTTGCTCATGTTTAACCCTCGCCTTTGTCATGATGTTGTTTGTTAATGGATAAAAGTAGTTTTTTTTTCTCTAATGTAGTTTATCATAAGAAATGTTGATTGCTCTCATCAAAGTTGAGTAAATTTTAAAAAATTCGACAATTAAATGACCGACACTGGAAACACAAAGTTAGTGTACTAAGATAGAGGAGGGCCTAAGTTACCGTACTACAATTAATATTTTTTCCTTAAAAATTTCTATCACAATTCTATATCAATGACAATGTTTAAAAAAATGTGTTTTTTTTTCCTTATAGCGGATATATTTTTTGAGTTGTACGAATGTTGCACTTGTCGTTATTGTCCACCAATATCGTATTTTGTCATAATGCTTGAATTGTGTCTTTTATGTGCATTCTAGGTAAAACAAGAGATTATGTTGTTTCTATTTTATCGTGATTTATTAAGCAACTTCCATTTTATCCTACAGTCATATGAAAATGTATTATTTTGTATGTATTAATGGTAGATTTTGATTCCTGACAAATATGTATAAAATTGATACAACTTTACAATATACTGAAAGTATGGGATATAAATTTTTTCTTTTGTATTAATAATTTACTAAGGGGCGGGGGTATAACAATTAAATTATTAATATGACTTTTATGTCAACATTAAATAAAATGCAATTTTTCATACTAATAATTAATCACAAGAAAGTAATATTTAAAACTTACCTGCAACACTAAAATACTTGAAACCCTATAATCAGGTGAGTCGTGAATTAGTACAAGTTATTCAACTGATTCAAATGGAGCTCATCAAAACTCTCACAAGTTATAGTCAACTCACACAACAATCCATGATACTCATTTAAGTCAGTTGAGTTCTTGAACTTGACAAAATCTTCTGTCTCAAGGTTTTTTTGTCTACTCTTCATGCATTTTTCCCTTGTCAAATTTCCTTTAATCTCTTTCGATATTGAGAAAGCAAGAAACTTGACTACACTTTCCTTAAAGATTTTCGGAGTTGGGAATAAGATTGCATTTCTCTAGCTTCTTCGGTGCACAACTATGTTCATATCCATTTCACAAATGATGAAATAGATCATTTTCTTTTTTTTGTGCAAACCACCTATCTTTTTCAAATGTTGCATTTGTAGTTCTATAATTGGTTATTTGCACATTTAATCCTCACCTTTGTCATCTTTTTTAATAATGTATGAAACTAATTTGTTTTCATATAGTTTTTTATCTCGTTTCATCTGTATATTTATTCAAGAGAAATGTCATCATTTGTAATAGGAAAACAATATTTCTCAGAATAGTGAAAAGAAACCATTAAAATATCATGAATTAATATATGAGGTACGGAAAAAAGCCACATCATATTTTGCATGATTTTCATCACTTAATTATACATACATATTCATTTTTTATGAATACTATTAACATAGTGAAAAACTCGTGCGATTTATGAATTCTTTTAGGAAACTTTGTGCAATTTGAATTAGGAGATCGAATTTAATAATTTGTCAACCATTTATAACAACTTAAAATGTCACTTCAATCAACAAAAAGAAATGCAACACAAAAATTAATAAATCCAACCAATACTATGTATGCACCACCAAATTAAACGCTTATATGTATGATGTTAAATATTTCAAAACCTTATGTGATAACAAGTATTCATAAACTCTATTGCCTTGACTTTTTTGATGGAGAACTATACCCACGTCTAATCCACAAAGGGTGGAAAGCTCATCCGCCTTCTTGATCAAACCATCCACCCTTTTTCTAAATGTGGCATTTCTCTTACCATCATTGGTTATTTGCTCATGTTTAACCCTCGCCTTTGTCATGATGTTGTTTGTTAATGGATAAAAGTAGTTTTTTTTATCTCTAATGTAGTTTATCATAAGAAATGTTGATTGCTCTCATCAAAGTTGAATAAATTTGAAAAAATTCAAAATTTAAATGACCAACACTGGAAACACAAAGTTAGTGTACTAAGATAGAGGAGGGCCTAAGTTACCGGACTAAAATTAATATTTTTTCCGTAAAAATTTCTATCACAAAGCTATATCAATGACAATGTTTAAGAAAATGTGTTTTTTTTTTCCTTATAGCGGTTATATTTTTTGAGTTGTACGAATGTTGCACTTGTCGTTATTGTCCACCAATATCGTATTTTGTCATAATGCTTGTATTGTGTCTTTTATGTGCATTCTAGGTAAAACAAGAGATTATGTTGTTTCTATTTTATCGTGATTTATTAAGCAACTTCCATTTTATCCTACAGTCATATGAAAATGTATTATTGTGTATGTATTAATGGTAGATTTTGATTCCTGACAAATATGTATAAAATTGATACAACTTTACAATATACTGAAAGTATGGGATATAAATTTTTTCTTTTGTATTAATAATTTACTAAGGGGTGGGGGTATAACAATTAAATTATTAATATGACTTTTATGTCAACATTAAATAAAATGCAATTTTTCATACTAATAATTAATCACAAGAAAGTAATATTTAAAACTTACCTGCAACACTAAAATACTTGAAACCCTATAATCAGGTGAGTCGTGAATTAGTACAAGTTATTCAACTGATTCAAATGGAGCTCATCAAAACTCTCACAAGTTATAGTCAACTCACACAACAATCCATGATACTCATTTAAGTCAGTTGAGTTCGTGAACTTGACAAAATCTTCTGTCTCAAGGTTTTGTTGTCTACTCTTCATGCATTTTTCCCTTGTCAAATTTCCTTTAATCTCTTTCGATATTGAGAAAGCAAGAAATTTGACTACACTTTCCTTAAAGATTTTCGGAGTTGGGAATAAGATTGCATTTCTCTAGCTTCTTCGGTGCACAACTATGTTCATATCCATTTCACAAATGATGAAATAGATCATTTGCTTTTTTTTGAGCAAACCACCTATCTTTTTCAAATGTTGCATTTGTGGTTCTATAATTGGTTATTTGCACATTTCATCCTCACCTTTGTCATCTTTTTTAATAATGTATGAGACAAATTTGTTTTCATATAGTCTTTTATCTCGTTTCATCTATATATTTATTCAAGAGAAATGTCATCATTTGTAATAGGAAAACAATATTTCTCAGAATAGTGAAAAGAAACCATTAAAATATCATGAATTAATATATGAGGAACGGAAAAAAGCCACATCATATTTTGCATGATTTTCATCACTTAATTATACATACATATTCATTTTTGATGAATACTATTAACATAGTGAAAAACTCGTGCGATTTATGAATTCTTTTAGGAAACTTTGTGCAATTTGAATTAGGAGATCGAATTTAAAAATTTGTCAACCATTTGTAACAATTTAAAATGTCACTTCAATCAACAAAAAGAAATGCAACACAAAAATTAATAAATGCAACCAATACTATTTATGCACCACCAAATTAAACGCTTATATGTATGATGTTAAATATTTCAAAACCTTATGTGATAACAAGTACTAATTTTGTTGAGTTGACATATATGATTGTGATATATAGGATATTATTAATCATGTCACATCAAATTCACTTTCACTCTTTTTTGAAGCCGTTTGAGCAAATGTGTCATGAAAGATTCAAATTATTCAATTGAGTCGAATGAAGCTCATCGAAACTTTTACGAGTTAGAGTAAACACACTCAACCATTGTTGGGACTCTTGTAACAACATTGCATTCTTGAGCTTACACAAATCTTTAGTCTTATGATTCATGGTCTGTTCCATGTATTTCTCGTCTGTCACCTTCCTCGTGTCTCTTTCGATTTCAGGAAAGTCGAGAAACTTGTGCAGTGTTTTTTTAAGAATTTATGGAGTTAGCCATAAAACTCTATTGCCTTGACTTTTTTGATGGAGAACTATACCCACGTCTAATCCACAAAGGGTGGAAAGCTCATCCGCCTTCTTGATCAAACCATCCACCCTTTTTCTAAATGTGGCATTTCTCTTACCATCATTGGTTATTTGCTCATGTTTAACCCTCGCCTTTGTCATGATGTTGTTTGTTAATGGAAAAAAGTAGTTTTTTTTTTTATCTCTAATGTAGTTTATCATAAGAAATGTTGATTGCTCTCATCAAAGTTGAATAAATTTGAAAAAATTCAAAAATTAAATGACCAACACTGGAAACACAAAGTTAGTGTACTAAGATAGAGGAGGGCCTAAGTTACCGGACTAAAATTAATATTTTTTCTGTAAAAATTTCTATCACAAAGCTATATCAATGACAATGTTTAACAAAATGTGTTTTTTTTTCCTTATAGCGGTTATATTTTTTGAGTTGTACGAATGTTGCACTTGTCGTTATTGTCCACCAATATCGTATTTTGTCATAATGCTTGTATTGTGTCTTTTATGTGCATTCTAGGTAAAACAAGAGATTATGTTGTTTCTATTTTATCGTGATTTATTAAGCAACTTCCATTTTATCCTACAGTCATATGAAAATGTATTATTGTGTATGTATTAATGGTAGATTTTGATTCCTGACAAATATGTATAAAATTGATACAACTTTACAATATACTGAAAGTATGGGATATAAATTTTTTCTTTTGTATTAATAATTTACTAAGGGGCGGGGGTATAACAATTAAATTATTAATATGACTTTTATGTCAACATTAAATAAAATGCAATTTTCCATACTAATAATTAATCACAAGAAAGTAATATTTAAAACTTACCTGCAACACTAAAATACTTGAAACCCTATAATCAGGTGAGTCGTGAATTAGTACAAGTTATTCAACTGACTCAAATGGAGCTCATCAAAACTCTCACAAGTTATAGTCAACTCACACAACAATCCATGATACTCATTTAAGTCAGTTGAGTTCGTGAACTTGACAAAATCTTCTGTCTCAAGGTTTTGTTGTCTACTCTTCATGCATTTTTCCCTTGTCAAATTTCCTTTAATCTCTTTCGATATTGAGAAAGCAAGAAACTTGACTACACTTTCCTTAAAGATTTTCGGAGTTGGGAATAAGATTGCATTTCTCTAGCTTCTTCGGTGCACAACTATGTTCATATCCATTTCACAAATGATGAAATAGATCATTTGCTTTTTTTTTAGCAAACCACCTATCTTTTTCAAATGTTGCATTTGTGGTTCTATAATTGGTTATTTGCACATTTCATCCTCACCTTTGTCATCTTTTTTAATAATGTATGAGACTAATTTGTTTTCATATAGTCTTTTATCTCGTTTCATCTGTATATTTATTCAAGAGAAATGTCATCATTTGTAATAGGAAAACAATATTTCTCAGAATAGTGAAAAGAAACCATTAAAATATCATGAATTAATATATGAGGAACGGAAAAAAGCCACATCATATTTTGCATGATTTTCATCACTTAATTATACATAAATATATATTTCCGATGAATACTATTAACATAGTGAAAAACTCGTGCGATATATGAATTCTTTTAGGAAACTTTGTGCAATTTGAATTAGGAGATCGAATTTAATAATTTGTCAACCATTTGTAACAATTTAAAATGTCACTTCAATCAACAAAAAGAAATGCAACACAAAAATTAATAAATGCAACCAATACTATTTATGCACCACCAAATTAAACGCTTATATGTATGATGTTAAATATTTCAAAACCTTATGTGATAACAAGTACTAATTTTGTTGAGTTGACATATATGATTGTGATATATAGGATATTATTAATCATGTCACATCAAATTCACTTTCACTCTTTTTTGAAGCCGTTTGAGCAAATGTGTCATGAAAGATTCAAATTATTCAATTGAGTCGAATGAAGCTCATCGAAACTTTTACGAGTTAGAGTAAACACACTCAACCATTGTTGGGACTCTTGTAACAACATTGCATTCTTGAGCTTACACAAATCTTTAGTCTTATGATTCGTGGTCTGTTCCATGTATTTCTCGTCTGTCACCTTCCTCGTGTCTCTTTCGATTTCAGGAAAGTTGAGAAACTTGTGTAGTGTTTTTTTAAGAATTTATGGAGTTAGCCATAAAACTCTATTGCCTTGACTTTTTTGATGGAGAACTATACCCACGTCTAATCCACAAAGGGTGGAAAGCTCATCCGCCTTCTTGATCAAACCATCCACCCTTTTTCTAAATGTGGCATTTCTCTTACCATCATTGGTTATTTGCTCATGTTTAACCCTCGCCTTTGTCATGATGTTGTTTGTTAATGGAAAAAAGTAGTTTTTTTTTTATCTCTAATGTAGTTTATCATAAGAAATGTTGATTGCTCTCATCAAAGTTGAATAAATTTGAAAAAATTCAAAAATTAAATGACCAACACTGGAAACACAAAGTTAGTGTACTAAGATAGAGGAGGGCCTAAGTTACCGGACTAAAATTAATATTTTTTCCGTAAAAATTTCTATCACAAAGCTATATCAATGACAATGTTTAAGAAAATGTGTTTTTTTTTTCCTTATAGCGGTTATATTTTTTGAGTTGTACGAATGTTGCACTTGTCGTTATTGTCCACCAATATCGTATTTTGTCATAATGCTTGTATTGTGTCTTTTATGTGCATTCTAGGTAAAACAAGAGATTATGTTGTTTCTATTTTATCGTGATTTATTATGCAACTTCCATTTTATCCTACAGTCATATGAAAATGTATTATTGTGTATGTATTAATGGTAGATTTTGATTCCTGACAAATATGTATAAAATTGATACAACTTTACAATATACTGAAAGTATCGGATATAAATTTTTTCTTTTGTATTAATAATTTACTAAGGGGCGGGGGTATAACAATTAAATTATTAATATGACTTTTATGTCAACATTAAATAAAATGCAATTTTTCATACTAATAATTAATCACAATAAAGTAATATTTAAAACTTACCTGCAACACTAAAATACTTGAAACCCTATAATTAGGTGAGTCGTGAATTAGTACAAGTTATTCAAATGACTCAAATGGAGCTCATCAAAACTCTCACAAGTTATAGTCAACTCACACAACAATCCATGATACTCATTTAAGTCAGTTGAGTTCGTGAACTTGACAAAATCTTCTGTCTCAAGGTTTTGTTGTCTACTCATCATGCATTTTTCCCTTGTCAAATTTCCTTTAATCTCTTTCGATATTGAGAAAGCAAGAAACTTGACTACACTTTCCTTAAAGATTTTCGGAGTTGGGAATAAGATTGCATTTCTCTAGCTTCTTCGGTGCACAACTATGTTCATATCCATTTCACAAATGATGAAATAGATCATTTGCTTTTTTTTGAGCAAACCACCTATCTTTTTCAAATGTTGCATTTGTAGTTCTATAATCGGTTATTTGCACATTTAATCCTCACCTTTGTCATCTTTTTTAATAATGTAGGAAACTAATTTGTTTTAATATAGTCTTTTATCTCGTTTCATCTGTATATTTATTCAAGAGAAATGTCATCATTTGTAATAGGAAAACAATATTTCTCAGAATAGTGAAAAGAAACCATTAAAATATCATGAATTAATATATGAGGAACGGAAAAAAGCCACATCATATTTTGCATGATTTTCATCACTTAATTATACATACATATTCATTTTTGATGAATACTATTAACATAGTGAAAAACTCGTGCGATTTATGAATTCTTTTAGGAAACTTTGTGCAATTTGAATTAGGAGATCGAATTTAATAATTTGTCAACCATTTGTAACAATTTAAAATGTCACTTCAATCAACAAAAAGAAATGCAACACAAAAATTAATAAATGTAACCAATACTATTTATGCACCACCAAATTAAACGCTTATATGTATGATGTTAAATATTTTAAAACCTTATGTGATAACAAGTACTAATTTTGTCGAGTTGACATATATGATTGTGATATGTAGGATATTATTAATCATGTCACATCAAATTCACTTTCACTCTTTTTTGAAGCCGTTTGAGCAAATGTGTCCTGAAAGATTCAAATTATTCAATTGAGTCGAATGAAGCTCATCGAAACTTTTACGAGTTAGAGTAAACACACTCAACCATTGTTGGGACTCTTGTAACAACATTGCATTCTTGAACTTACACAAATCTTTAGTCTTATGATTCGTGGTCTGTTCCATGTATTTCTCGTCTGTCACCTTCCTCGTGTCTCTTTCGATTTCAGGAAAGTCGAGAAACTTGTGCAGTGTTTTTTTAAGAATTTATGGAGTTAGCCATAAAACTCTATTGCCTTGACTTTTTTGATGGAGAACTATACCCACGTCTAATCCACAAAGGGTGGAAAGCTCATCCGCCTTCTTGATCAAACCATCCACCCTTTTTCTAAATGTGGCATTTCTCTTACCATCATTGGTTATTTGCTCATGTTTAACCCTCGCCTTTGTCATGATGTTGTTTGTTAATGGATAAAATTAGTTTTTTTTTTATCTCTAATGTAGTTTATCATAAGAAATGTTGATTGCTCTCATCAAAGTTGAATAAATTTGAAAAAATTCAAAAATTAAATGACCAACACTGGAAACACAAAGTTAGTGTACTAAGATAGAGGAGGGCCTAAGTTACCGGACTAAAATTAATATTTTTTCCGTAAAAATTTCTATCACAAAGCTATATCAATGACAATGTTTAAGAAAATGTGTTTTTTTTTTCCTTATAGCGGTTATATTTTTTGAGTTGTACGAATGTTGCACTTGTCGTTATTGTCCACCAATATCGTATTTTGTCATAATGCTTGTATTGTGTCTTTTATGTGCATTCTAGGTAAAACAAGAGATTATGTTGTTTCTATTTTATCGTGATTTATTAAGCAACTTCCATTTTATCCTACAGTCATATGAAAATGTATTATTGTGTATGTATTAATGGTAGATTTTGATTCCTGACAAATATGTATAAAATTGATACAACTTTACAATATACTGAAAGTATGGGATATAAATTTTTTCTTTTGTATTAATAATTCACTAAGGGGCGGGGGTATAACAATTAAATTATTAATATGACTTTTATGTCAACATTAAATAAAATGCAATTTTTCATACTAATAATTAATCACAAGAAAGTAATACTTAAAACTTACCTGCAACACTAAAATACTTGAAACCCTATAATCAGGTGAGTCGTGAATTAGTACAAGTTATTCAAATGACTCAAACGGAGCTCATCAAAACTCTCACAAGTTATAGTCAACTCACACAACAATCCATGATACTCATTTAAGTCAGTTGAGTTCGTGAACTTGACAAAATCTTCTGTCTCAAGGTTTTGTTGTCTACTCATCATGCATTTTTCCCTTGTCAAATTTCCTTTAATCTCTTTCGATATTGAGAAAGCAAGAAACTTGACTACACTTTCCTTAAAGATTTTCGGAGTTGGGAATAAGATTGCATTTCTCTAGCTTCTTCGGTGCACAACTATGTTCATATCCATTTCACAAATGATGAAATAGATCATTTGCTTTTTTTTGAGCAAACCACCTATCTTTTTCAAATGTTGCATTTGTAGTTCTATAATTGGTTATTTGCACATTTAATCCTCACCTTTATCATCTTTTTTAATAATGTATGAAACTAATTTGTTTTAATATAGTCTTTTATCTCGTTTCATCTGTATATTTATTCAAGAGAAATGTCATCATTTGTAATAGGAAAACAATATTTCTCAGAATAGTGAAAAGAAACCATTAAAATATCATGAATTAATATATGAGGAACGGAAAAAAGCCACATCATATTTTGCATGATTTTCATCACTTAATTATACATACATATTCATTTTTGATGAATACTATTAACATAGTGAAAAACTCGTGCGATTTATGAATTCTTTTAGGAAACTTTGTGCAATTTGAATTAGGAGATCGAATTTAATAATTTGTCAACCATTTGTAACAATTTAAAATGTCACTTCAATCAACAAAAAGAAATGCAACACAAAAATTAATAAATGTAACCAATACTATTTATGCACCACCAAATTAAACGCTTATATGTATGATGTTAAATATTTCAAAACCTTATGTGATAACAAGTACTAATTTTGTCGAGTTGACATATATGATTGTGATATATAGGATATTATTAATCATGTCACATCAAATTCACTTTCACTCTTTTTTGAAGCCGTTTGAGCAAATGTGTACTGAAAGATTCAAATTATTCAATTGAGTCGAATGAAGCTCATCGAAACTTTTACGAGTTAGAGTAAACACACTCAACCATTGTTGGGACTCTTGTAACAACATTGCATTCTTGAGCTTACACAAATCTTTAGTCTTATGATTCGTGGTCTGTTCCATGTATTTCTCGACTGTCACCTTCCTCGTGTCTCTTTCGATTTCAGGAAAGTCGAGAAACTTGTGCAGTGTTTTTTTAAGAATTTATGGAGTTAGCCATAAAACTCTATTGCCTTGACTTTTTTGATGGAGAACTATACCCACGTCTAATCCACAAAGGGTGGAAAGCTCATCCGCCTTCTTGATCAAACCATCCACCCTTTTTCTAAATGTGGCATTTCTCTTACCATCATTGGTTATTTGCTCATGTTTATCCCTCGCCTTTGTCATGATGTTGTTTGTTAATGGATAAAAGTAGTTTTTTTTTATCTCTAATGTAGTTTATTATAAGAAATGTTGATTGTTCTCATCAAAGTTGAATAAATTTGAAAAAATTCAAAAATTAAATGACCAACACTGGAAACACAAAGTTGGTGTACTAATATAGAGCAGGGCCTAAGTTACCGGACTAAAATTAATATTTTTTCCGTAAAAATTTCTATCATAAAGCTATATCAATGACAATGTTTAAAAAAATGTGTTTTTTTTTTCCTTATAGCGGTTATATTTTTTGAGTTGTACGAATGTTGCACTTGTCGTTATTGTCCACCAATATCGTATTTTATCATAATGCTTGTACTGTGTCTTTTATGTGCATTCTAGGTAAAACAAGAGATTATGTTGTTTCTATTTTATCGTGATTTATTATGCAACTTCCATTTTATCCTACACTCATATGAAAATGTATTATTGTGTATGTATTAATGGTAGATTTTGATTCCTGACAAATGTGTATAAAATTGATACAACTTTACAATATACTGAAAGTATCGGAGATAAATTTTTTCTTTTGTATTAATAATTTACTAGGGGGGCGGGGGTATAACAATTAAATTATTAATATGACTTTTAGGTCAACATTAAAAAAATGCAATTTTTCATACTAATAATTAATCACAATAAAGTAATATTAAAAACTTACCTACAACACTAAAATACTTGAAACCCTATAATCAGGTGAGTCGTGAATTAGTACAAGTTATTCAACTGACTCAAATGGAGCTCATCAAAACTCTCACAAGTTATAGTCAACTCACACAACAATCCATGATACTCATTTAAGTCAGTTGAGTTCTTGAACTTGACCAAATCTTCTGTCTCAAGGTTTTGTTATCTATTCTTCATGCATTTTTCCCTTGTCAAATTTCCTTTAATCTCTTTGGATATTGAGAAAGCAAGATACTTGACTACACTTTCCTTAAAGATTTTCGGAGTTGGAAATAAGATTGCATTTCTTTAGCTTCTTCGGTGTACAACTATGTTCATATCCATTTCACAAATGATGAAATAGATCATTTGCTTTTTTTGAGCAAACCACCTATCTTTTTCAAAATGTTGCATTTGTAGTTCTATAATTGGTTATTTGCACATTTAATCCTCAACTTTGTCATCTTGTTTAATAATGTATGAAACTAATTAGTTTTCATATAATCTTTTATCTCGTTTCATCTGTATATTTATTCAGGAGAAATGTCATCATTTGTAATAGGAAAACAATATTTCTCAGAATAGTGAAAAGAAACTATTAAAATATCATGAATTCATATATGAGGAACGGAAAAAGCCACTTCATATTTTGCCTGATTTTCATCACTTAATTATACATAAATATATATTATCGATGAATACTATTAACATAGTGAAAAACTCGTGCGATATATGAATTCTTTTAGGAAACTTTGTGCAATTTGAATTTGGTGATCGAATTTAATAATTTGTCAACCATTTCTAACAATTTAAAATGTCACTTCAATCAACAAAAAGAAATGCAACACAAAAATTAATAAATGCAACCAATACTATTTATGCACCATCAAATTAAACGCTTATATGTATGAAGTTAAATATTTCAAAACCTTATGTGATAACAAGTACTAATTTTGTTGAGTTGACATATATGATTGTGATATATAGGATATTATTGATCATGTCACATCAAATTCACTTTCACTCTTTTTTGAAGCCGTTTAAGCAAATGTGTCCTGAAAGATTCAAATTATTCAATTGAGTCGAATGAAGCTCATCGAAACTTTTACAAGTTAGAGTAAACACACTCAACCATTGTTGGGACTCTTGTAACAACATTGCATTTTTGAGCTTACACAAATCTTTCGTCTTATGATTCGTGGTCTGCTCCATGTATTTCTCGTTTGTCACCTTCCTCTTCTCTCTTTCGATTTCAGGAAAGTCGAGAAACTTGTCCAGTCTTTCTTTAAGAATTTATGGAGTTAGCCATAAAACTGTATTACCTTGACTTTTTTGATGGAGAACTATACCCACGTCTAATCCACAAAGCGTGGAAAGCTCATCTGCCTTCCTGATCAAACCATCCACTCTTTTTCTAAATGTGACATTTCTCTTACCATCATTCGTTATTTGCTCATGTTTAACCCTCGTCTTTGTCATGTTGTTTGATAATAGATAAAATTAGTTTTTTTTATCTCTAATGTAGTTTATCATAAGAAATGTTGATTGTTCCCATCAAAGTTGAATAAATTTGAAAGACTCCGAAAATTTCTATCACAAAGCTATATCAATGACAATGTTTAAAAAAATGTGTTTTTTTTTTCCTTATAGCGGTTATATTTTTTGAGTTGTACGAATGTTGCACTTGTCGTTATTGTCCACCAATATCGTATTTTGTCATAATGCTTGTATTGTGTCTTTTATGTGCATTCTAGGTAAAACAAGAGATTATGTTGTTTCTATTTTATCGTGATTTATTATGCAACTTCCATTTTATCCTACAGTCATATGAAAATGTATTATTGTATATGTATTAATGGTAGATTTTGATTCCTGACAAATATGTATAAGTTTTATACAACTTTACAATATACTAAAAGTATCAGATATAAATTTTTTCTTTTGTAATAATAATTTACTGGGGGTTTAACAAATAAATTATTAATGTGACTTTTATGTCAACATTAAGCAAAATGCAAATTTTCATACTAATAATTAACCACAATAAAGTAAAAATTGACTACACTTTCTTTTAAGATTTTCGGAGTTGGGAATAATATTGCATTTCTTTAGCTTCTTTGGTGCAAATCTATGTTCATATCCATTTCACAAATGATGAAAGAGATCATTTGTAATAATAATTTATTGTGGGTTATAACAAATTAATTGTTACTTTCACTTTTATATCAATATTAAATAAAATGAAATTTTTCATACTATTAATTCATCACAATAAAGTAATATCAAAAACTTGCAGCACTAAAATACTTGAAACCCCATAATCATGTGAGTCGTGAAAGAGTAGAAGATTTATTAGTGCTCCATGTATTTCTCATTTGTCACCTTCCTCTTGTCTCTTTTAATTTCAGGAAAGTCAAGAAACTTGTGCAGTCTTTCCTTAAAGATTTCTGGAGTTGGTTATAAGACTGTATTGTCTTGGCTTTTCTGGTGGACAACTATGACCATATCCACTCCACAAAGGGTGGCTGTCAAAATTTGACTGTTACGTCAGATTTTGCGACTACTAAGTCAGAATTTCGACAGACACATAAGAAATTTTGGTTGTTCTTATCAAAATTGAATAAATTTGAAAAAATCCTACAATGAATGGACCAACACTGGAAAACGCAAAGTTATTGCACTAAATTTGAGTAAGGCTTATGTTACAAGACTAAAATTGATAAAACTTTGTATGACAAAATTATATTAATGATACTGTTAAAAAATGTGTTTTTTTTCCTTATAGTGGTTATATTTTTCGAATTTTACAAAATTTATACTTGTCGTTATTGTCCAACAATATCATATTTTGTCATGATACTCTTATCGTGTCTTTTATGTGCACACTGGATAAAATTAGAGATAAAGTTGTTTCTATTTTATCGTGATTTATTATTTGTTATTGAACTTCCATTTTATCCTACATTCATATGAACGATGTATTATTTTGTATATGTATTAATGGTAGATTTTTATTCCTAACAAATATGTATAAATTTTATACAACTTTACAATATACTAAAAGTATTAGATATATGTTATTCTTTTGTAATAATAATTTACTGTGGGGTATAACAAATGAATTGTTACTTTCACTTTCATGTCAACATTAAATAAAATGTAATTTTTCAGACTAATAATTCATCACATTAATGTAATATCAAAAACTTACATGCATCACTAAAATACTTGAAACCCCATGATCATGTGAGTCGTGAATATGTATAAGTTATTCAATATTTGTTACCTACTCTCCATGCATTTTTTACTTGTCACATTTCCTCTAATCGCTTTTGATTTTGAGAAAGACACTTGTCGACACTTCCCTTTAAGATTTTTGGGTTGGGCATAAGATTGTATTTTCATACCTTGTTTGGTGCACAACTACGCTCATATCAACTTCACAATGGATTGAAAAGATCATTTGCTTTCTTTAGCAAACCACCTATCCTTTTGAAAATGTTGCATTTGTTTTTCTATAATTGGCTATTTGTACATTTAATCATCTGTTTTGTCATCTTGTTTAATAATGTATGAAAGTAATTATTTTTTCATATAGTTTTTTTAATCTCGTTTCATCTATATATATTCAAGAGAATTGTCATCATTTGTAATGGGAAGACAATATTTCTCAGTATAGTGAAAAGACACCATTAAAATATCAACAACTAATATATGAGGAACGAAAAAAGCCACTCCATAATTTGCATGATTTTCATCACTTATTCTTTTAGGAAACTTTGTGCAATTTGAATTAGGAGATCGAATTTAAAACTTTTCCAACCATTTGTAAGTATTGAAAATTTCAATTAAATCAATAATTTAGAAATGTTACACTAAAATTAATAAATTCGACCGAAACAATTAATACACCGCCAAATTAAACGCTTATATGTATGATGTTAAATATTTCAAAAAAACTTTTGTGATAACTAGAACTTATTTTGTTGAGCCGACATACATGATTATAATATATAATATATTATTAATCATGTCGCCTCATGTACACTCTCCCTCTTTTGAAGCCCTTTAAGCAAATGAGTAATGAAACATTCAAATTATTCAATTGATTCAAATGGGGCTCATCAAAACTCTTACGAGTTAGAGTAACACACAAACAATTGTTGGGACTCTTGTAACTAGATTGCATTTTTGAGCTTAGACAAATCTTTCGTCTTATGATTTGTGGTCTGCTCCATGTACTTCACGTTTGTCACCTTACTCTTGTCTCTTTCGATTTCAGGAAAGTCAAGAAACTTGTGCAGTCTTTCCTTAAAGATTTCTTGAGTTGGTTATAAGACTATATTGCCTTGGCTTCTTTGGTGGACAACTATATCCATATCCACTCCACAAAGGAAGGCTGTCAGAATTTGATCGTCATGTCAGATTTTACGGCTGCTATGTTAGAATTTATGACGACTACATAAAGATATTTTGGTTGTTCTCATCAAAAAATGAATAAATTTGGAATAATCTGATAATAAAGGACCAACACTAGAAAACGCAAAGTTAGTACACTAAAATTGAGCAAGGCATAAGTTACTGGACTAAAATTCATATTTTTTCCGTAAAACATTGTATCACAAAAATATAGGAATGACACTGTTAAAAAATGTTTCTTTACTTTTAATGGTTATATTTGTCCAATTGTACAAATTTGCACCTGTCGTTATTGTCGCAATATTGTATTTTGTCACGATATTTCTACTGTGTGTTTTATGTGCATTCTAGGTTAAACTAGGGATAATGTTGTTTTTATTTTATCGTGAATTATTATTTGTTATTCGACTTCCATTTATCCTACTTTCATATTAACAATGTATTAATTAATGGTATATTTGTATTCCTTACAAATATGTACAAATTTATACAACTTTACAATATACTAAAAGTATCAGATATATGTTTTTCTTTTGTAATAATAATTTACTGTGGGTTATAACAAATTAATTGTTACTTTTCAACATTTAATAAAATGAAAATTTTCATACTAATAATTCATCATAATAAAGTAATATCAAAATCTTATTACCTGCAGCACTAAAATACTTGAAACCCCATAATCATGTGAGTCGTGAAAGAGTACAAGATTTGTTGCTACTCAATGTATTTCTCGTTTGTCACCTTCCACTTGTCACTTTCAATTTCAGGAGAGTCAAGAAACTTGTGCAGTCTTTACTTAAAGATTTTTGGAGTTGGTTATAAGACTGTATTGCCTTGGGTTTTCTGGTGGACAACTATGACCATATCCACTCCACAAAGGGTGGCTGTTAGAATTTGACTGTTACGTCAGATTTTGCAACTGCTATGTCAGAATTTCGACAGACACATAAGAAATTTTGGTTGTTCTTATCAAAATTGAATATATTTGGAAAAATCCGATGAAGGGCTGGAAAACGCAAAGTTAGTGCTCTAAAATTGAGTAAGGCTTAAGTTACAGGACTAAAATTGATATTTTTTCCCGTAAAACTTTGTATCACAAAATTATATTAATGATACTGTTAAATAAATGTGTTTTTTTTTCCTTATAGTGGTTATGTATTTTCGAATTTTACAAATTTATTACTTGTCACTATTGTCCAGCAATATCATATTTTGTCATGATATTCTTATCGTGTCTTTTATGTTTGTACTGGATAAAATTAGATATAAAGTTGTTTCTATTTTATCGTGATTTATTATTCGTTATTGAACTTCCATTTTATCCTACATTCATATGAACGATGTATTATTTTGTATATGTATTAATGGTAGATTTTTATTCCTGACAAATATGTAAAAATTTTAGTATAGTGAAAAGACACCATTAAAATATCAAGAATTTATATATGAGGAATGGAAAAAGCCACTTCATAATTTGCATGATTTTCATCACATAATTATACATACATATGTATTTTTCATGAATACTAATAACATAGTGCAAAACTCGTGCAATATATGAATTATTTTAGGAAACTTTGTGCAATTTGAATTAGGAAATCGAATTTCAAACTTTGCCAACCATTTGTGAATATTGAAAATTTCAATTAAGTCAATAATTTAAAAATGCAACACTAAAATTAATAAATGCGACTGAAACAATTAATACACTACCAAATTAACGCTTATATGTATGATGTTAAATATTTTAATTACTTTTATGATAACAAGTACTCAATTTGTTGCGTCGACATATATCATTTTCATATATATGATATTATTAATCATGTCGTCTCAAGTTCACTCTCCCTCTTTTGAAGCCCTTTGAGCAAATGAGTCATGAAAGCACTACAAGAAAAAATCTCATAGACAAGGGTTAAAAACCCTTGTCGTAGCCAAAAAAAAACTCTTGTCGTAGGTGGTGTTGTCGTAGGGGCTGAAAATTTCACTCATAGACAACGGTTTTTAATCTTTGTCGTTGACCTCTACGACAATGGCGTGACAACGGTTAAAAACCGTTGTCGTAGCTTAACAATTATAATTTATGCGCTCATAGACAACGGTTTTTAACCGTTGTTAAAAACCGTTGTCTTACTGAAGTCTTTGATTCAACGACAACGGTTTTTAACCGTTGTCGTAGATATTTACGACAACGGTTAAAAACCATTGTCTTACTGTAGTCTACGATTCAACGACAACGGTTTTTAACCGTTGTCGTAGATATTTATGACAACGTCTAAAAATCGTTGTCGTTCTGCAGTCTTACATTCAACGACAATGCTTTTTAACCCTTTTTTTTCAACGACAACGCTTTTTAATCGTTTTTTTTTCAACGACATCGGTTTTTAACCGTTGTCGTAGATATTTACGACAACGGTTAAAAATCAGATGATGAAGTCTTTTAACTATACGACAACGGTTTAATGCAGTCAAAACCGTTGTCTTTTTAGTGATGTCTTTTACTTTTGCATTTTATAATTATTATATATTAAATTGGTTGATATTGTAAATTATATACAAAAATTAAAATTCACCAAATTATATGCAATAAACATAAAAAACATCCAAAAACTACAATACTTCGTGCATCCAATGATGAATAACTTGAATTAATATTATAGTTCTTATAAATGCTAATTTTTTACAAGAATAAAGTAATTAAATCTCATATTTTGAATTAGTATATTGTATAGTTTCCTAATATTAGTTGAGAATAAAAGTTTAGAAAGAGAGAGATGGGAATAGAAACACATTAGTCTATGATCTTGCTGCGTTTCTTGTGGATAATGTTGTTCACACATTCAATTAATATCCTGTTGTTAATCAGCCTAAAATCAGGAACTAAGTATGCACAAGAACTGAAGCAATTACGCAAATTCTATTGAACCACATCATGCATCCGACATGAACCACATGCGGCACCATCCACACGACATTAATAACATTGGTAGGAGTGGAACGGATGGATAATAAATACTAAATAACTTAATTGTGTGAATAAGGTGATCGAATACCACTTGAGTTACAAGGCTCGGTCGTGGGTAAATTCTATTATCTTACTTGCAATTTCTAGCCATAGTCACAAAATCAGAAACTAATAAATATAATTCATTAGAATTATTATATCTTGAACTGAAAATCACTTTTTAAAATTAGTTTATGAACATTAAATATAAAGAATTTTAGCCCTTATATACTCTAATTATATAATAAAATCCAACATGATACAAATAAAATTTTAAATGCATATGTATTATAAACCACAATTTATTTCAAAAAAAGACACATATATCTACATAAATATCTTTATATTTACTTCAATAGAGACGCACACGATTAATAAATAATAACAAGATAACAAATTAGGATGCTCCACCTCATAAATTATATATGATTTCCGTAAAATCATGTCATCCAAACTTTTATCATACCCAAAAAATGAACATATATAATTTGATCACTACAGAAAATAATTTATTTACTTAGTACAAACCAAATATATGGAGATCAACAATGTAAAAAAAAAAATCTATGATCCAAAATTAAATCTGAAAAAAAATAAATTCAAAGCATAATATTGTTCAGTTCTCAGTGGTAGCAGAGGTCAAGTTGAAGTTAAAAATGCATGGTGTATCAGAAACTTGCTTTTTCCATGGCTGATCATTATCATCATCGTCACCACCACTCTTAGAGGTTTTTCTAAGCATGCACAAGACTGAAGCAATTACGCAAATTCTATTTCATGGAAATGAATTGAAGCAAAAAATTGATAAAATTTGAAGCAAAATTTACCGTATCGGTGAATGCAGATCTACGGCCGAAAATTGAGGTGTGGGGGAGGAGGCAGCGGCGCCGAGGGCTGGAGGCGGCGAAGCCGAGGGCTGGAGGTGGCGCTGCGAGGTCTTGGCAGAGGCTAAGAACCGACGGGAGCCGCAAGGTCGACTTATTAACTGAATCGGCTTGGCAGCGACGGCAAGGGACACTGGCGGCAACAATGACGGCTGAGGAGGGGTGGGGGAGGAGGCAGCGGCAGCGAGGGCTGGAGGCGGCGCTGCGAGGCCTTGGCAGAGGCTAAGAACCGACGGGCTCGGCGAGGTCGACTCTTGACTCAATAGACTTGGCAACAGCGGCGAGGGACACTGGTGGCGACAGTGATGGCTGAGGAGGGGTGGGGAGGAGGCGGCGACGAGGGCTGGAGGCGGCGTTGTGAGGTCTTGGCAGAGGCTAAGAACCGACGGGCACGTCGAGGTCAACTTCTTGACTGAATCAGCTTGGCAGCGGCGGCGAGGGACACTGGCGGCGGTGAGGGCTGGAGGCGGCGCTGCGGCGGCAATGATATCAACGGCGGAGGCATGGGGAGGAAGGAGGGATTTAGGGTTTTCAATTTCAATTTGGGGATTTGATTTCACTATTTACCCCTAGTAACTTTTAGATTTTTACATGTGTAATAAAATAAATTTAATTTAACTTAGTCTACAACAATGCTATTATGATATTACGACAACTCTAAAAAGTTACCGTTGTCTTAGGGTACAATAACTACGTCTCTACGACAACCTCGTATCATAAGCGTTGTCTTAGGGCACAATAACTACGTCTTTACGACAACCTCATATCGTAAGTGTTGTCTTTGGGCTCAATTTTAACCTAAGACTACGCATCTACGACAACCTCAAGTCCCCACCGTTGTCTTAGGGCTCAATTTTACCCTACGACTTCGCCTCTACCAACGAAAAACCCTTGTCTATGAGAGCATTTTTGCACTCTACGACAACGGTTTTATCTACTACAACGCCAATTTAAGCTACGACAAGGGTTTTTTGACAAAACACATGTCTTAGGGGTGTAGTCTATGAGAGAATTTCTTGTAGTGAAGATTCAAATTATTCAATTGACTCAAATGAGGCTCATCAAAACTCTTACGAGTTAGAGTCAACACACTCAACAATTGTTGGGACTCTTTTAACTAGATTGCATTCTTGAGCTTACACAAATCTTCGTTTTAAGATTTCTTGTCGGCTCCATGTATTTCTCTTTTGTCACCTTACTCTTGTCTCTTTCGATTTCAGGAAAGTCAAAAAACTTTTTGAGTCATTCTTTATAGATTTCTAGAGTTGGTTATAAGACTGTGTTGCCTTGGATTATTTGGGGGACTACTATGTCCATATCCACTACACAAAGGGTGACTGTCAGAATTTGGCCATCACGTCAAATTTTGCGACTGCTATGTCAGAATTTCGACAAACACATAAGAAATTTTGGTTGTTCTCAAAAAAATTGAGTAAAATTGGAAAAATCCGACAATTAAGGGACCAACACTGGAAAACGCAAAGTTAGTGCACTAAAATTGAGCAAGACCTAGGTTACCGAACTAAAATTAATATTTTTTTTCGTAAAACTTTGTATCACATAATTATATCAATGTCACTGTTAAAAAAATTGTTTTTTTTCCTTATAGTGGTTATAGTTGTTGAATTTTACAAATTTTGCACTTGTCGTTATTGTCCACCAATATCATACTATGTCATGATACTTGTATCGTGTCTTTTATGTGCATTCTGGATTAAATTAGAGATAATATTTTTTCTATTTTATTTTGATTTATTATTTGTTATTGAGCTTCCATTTTATCATACATTCACATGAACAATGTATTATTGTATATCTATTAATGGTAGATTTTTATTCCTGACAAATATGTATAAATTTTATACAACTTTATAATATACTAAAAGTATCATATATATATATATATATATATATATATATGTTTTTCTTTTGTAATAATAATTTGTTGTGGGTTATAAAAAATTCATTATTACTTTCACTTGCATGTCAACATTAAATAAAATGCAATTTTTCATACTAATATTTCATCACAATAAAGTAATATCAAAAACTTACCAACAACACTAAAATACTTGAAACCCCATAATCATGTGAGTTGTGAATGAGTACTACAAGTTATTCAATAGACTCTAATGGAGCTCATCAAAAATTTTACAACTTAGAGTACTCAACTCACACAACAATTCATGAGACTCATTTAAATTATTTGAGTTCTTAAACTTAATCAATTCTTCGGTCCCAAGGTCTTGTTATCTACTCTAAATGCATTTTTCACTTGTCACATTTCGTTTAATTTTTTGATTTTGGGAAAGCAAGAAACTTGTCTACACTTTCCTTTAAAATTTCTGGGTTGGTCATAAGATTGTATTTCATTAGCTTATTTGGTGCACAACTAAGCCATATCCACACTTCACAAAGGATGGAAAAGATCATTTGCTTTCTTTAGCAAACCACCTATCCTTTCCAAAATGTTGCATATTTATTTTTCTATAATTGGCTATTTACATATTTAATCCTCTACTTTATCATCTTGTTTAATAATGTATGAAAGTAATTATTTTCCATATAGTCTTTTATCTCGTTTCATCTATGTTGGAAACATTTAAGTATGTTTTGATGAGACAAAACATTAAGGAAGTAACCCTCACTATAAGCATAACCAATCTTTTATGAAAGGTTACTGCAACGAGGTTACTGCAGAAAGATAACACAGAGAAAAGCTTCTAAAGAAGAATGTTGAAGAGAATGGTGAAAGGAATCTAGTAACCTAATTAGGATATTGTTCACTGCAGGAAGCTACCTAGATGAAGACTATGCTTATGGCATACTTCAAAGCAGCAAGCTACCGAAGACTCAAGCTACCTGGAAGAAACCATGCCAAAGCATACTGCAGAGCAGCATGCTACAGAAGCCTCAAGCTACCTGATGGAGCAAGTCTGGGAAGAAAGCTCCAGAGTGAGCACAAGGAGGAAGCTATAAAGTTGGCATGGAAAGAAGTCAAAAGTTACCGGTAGAGAGAAGAGAAGAGGAACCAATCAGAAGAAGACACGTGGAAAGTGAAAAGTTGGCATGTGTCAGAAGGAATGCAGCGCGTTCAATGATGGAAATCTACCTACCTTCAACGGGCATATTTCCTAATCTATAAATAGAAGAAGACTGAAGACTGAGAAGTGTGAGAGAGAAGAAGCGAGCACAAAACAGCGTTAAGGTAAGCTTGAGGAGAGAGCGTGCAAGAGAAAAATGCGTATGAGCAAAAGAGAGAAGATGCGAGCACAATAGAGCAACAAGAAAAGCTCACAGAGAGAAAGCTCAAAAGAGAAAGCGCAAAAAAAAAAAATGGGGAAGGGCACGCATACTCAATCATACAGTCCAGGCAGCAAGCAACAACAGTTCAACCTGCAAAAGAAGCCTAAGCTTGTTGCATCCAGTTGAAGAAGAAAAAGACAAACCTTTTAAGGACTGTCTAGGAGTGCTTAGTGTGAGGAATAGAGTCCTGCTAAGCAGTCCACTTTCTAAAGAAGAAAGTGAGGACCCTGAGTGGGTGAGTAGGATCTTGTGTGGATCAGTTAGGAAAGTAGGCAAACAGCTGTGTGGGCTTGCTACTTACTTGTTAAGTGAGTGTTGTAATAGATAGGGCTATGTAAATCAACAAAGCTTAACAAATGTTCCCTCTTGAGAAGAGGCAAAGAGGATGTAGAAGGATTACTCCACCTTCGAACCTCTGTATATCTACGCGTTCATGTATGCTTACTGCTCTACCTACATATATTCTATTAAGATGTATGTCAGCTATATCTGGTCTTAAAAAGAGAGGAAGCTTTCGCTATACAACTCTGATCAGTAACCTCCCAAAAGGTTACTGCCTCTCGACCCAAGTCTTAGAAAGAAAAGAAAAGTTTGAAATTACAGTAAGCTTATTCACTCCCCTCTAAGCCTATTACCACCATATTTGGGACCAACAGTCTATACATATTCAGGAGAAATGTCATCATTTGTAATAGGAAGACAATATTTCTCAGTATAGTGAAAAGAAACCATTAAAATATCAAGAATAAATATATGATGAATGGAAAAGGCTATTCCATAGTTTGCATGATTTTCATCACTTAATTGTGCATAATTATGTATTTTTTATGAATACTAGTAACGTAGTGAAAAACTCGTGTGATATATGAATTCTTTTAGAAAACTTTGTGCAATTTGAATTAGAAGATCGACTTTCATAGTTTGCCAACAATTTGTAACTATTTAAAATGTCACTTAAATCAACAAAAAGAAATGCAATAATAAAATTAATAAATATTGCAACCAGTACCATTAATACACCGCCAAATTAAACGCTTATATGTATGATGTTAAATATTTCAAAAAACTTTTGTGATAACTAGTACTCATTTTGTTGAGCGACATACATGATTATCATATATAGGATATTATTTATCATGTCGCCTCAAGTTCACTCTCCCTCTTTTGAAGCCCTTTAAGCAAATGAGTCATGACAGATTCAATTTATTCAATTGACTCAAATGGGGCTCATCAAAACTCTTATGAGTTAGAGTCAACACACTCAATAGTTGTTGGGCGACTCTTGTAACTAGATTGCATTCTTGAGCTTACACAATCCTCCGTCTTGAGATTTGTTGTCTGCTCCATGTATTTCTCGTTTGTCACCTTCCTCTTTTTTTTACGTTTCAGGAAAGTCAAGAAACTTGTGCAGTCTTTCCTTAAACATTTTTATAGTTGGTTATAAGTCTGTATTGTCTTGGCTTTGGTAGAGAACTATGTCCATATCCACTCCACACAGGAAGGCTGAATTTGGTCGTTATTTTGCTGCAACTATGTCAGAATTTCTGACGACCATATAAGAAATTTTAGTTGTTCTCATTAAAAAATGAATAAATTTTGAATAATCAGACAATTAGAAACCAACATTGGAAAACGCAAAGTTAGTGCACTAAAATTGAGCGAGGTCTAGATAATCAGACTAAAATTCATATTTTTTCCATAAAACTTTGTATCAAAAATTATATCAGTGACACTGTTAAAAAAATGTGTTTTTTTTCCTTTTAATGGTTATATTTGTCCAATTGTACAAATGTTGTACCTGTCGTTATTGTCCACCAATATCGTATTTTGTCATGATACTTGTACAGTATCTTTTATGTGCATTCTGGGTAAAACTAGAGATAACGTTGCTTCAATTGTATCATGAATTATTTTTTGTTATTCAACTTCCATTTTATCATACTTTCATATGAACAATGTATTATTGTATATGTATAAATGGTAGATTTTTATTTCTGACAACTTTTGATAAAAAAATTCAACTTTACAATATACTAGAAGTATCAGATATATGTTTTTCTTTTGTAATAATAATTTATTGTGGGGTATAAAAAATAAATTGTAACTATGACTTTAATGGAGTGAGTCGTAAGATTGTATTGTCTTGGTTTCTTTGGTGAACAACTATTCTCATATCCACTTCACAAAGGATGGGAAAGATCACTTGCTTTCTTGAACAAACCACCTATCATTTTCTAAATGTTGCATTTGTTTTCTATAATTGACTATTTGCTCATGTAATTAATCCTCTGCTTTGTAATCTTGTTAAATAATGTATGAAAGTAATTATTTTTTCATATGGTATTTTATGCGTCATTTCATTTATATATATTCAAGAAAAATGTCATTGTTTGTTATAGAAAGACAATATTTCTCAGTATATTAAAAAGACACCATTAAAATATCAAAAATTAATGTACGAGGAACGGAGAAAGCCACTCCATAATTTGTAGATTTCCATCACTTAATTATACATACATATGTATTTTGATGAATACTAGTAATGTATTGAAAAACTCGCGCGATATATGAATTCTTTTAGGAAACTTTGTGCAATTTGAATTAGGAGATCGAATTTCATACTTTTCCAACCACTTGTAACTATTGACATTTCGCTTAAATCAACAAAAAGAAATGCAACACTAAAATTAATAAATGCGACTGAAACAATTAATACACTGCCAAATTAAACGCTTATATGTATGATGTTAAATATTTTAATTACTTTTGTGATAACAAGTACTCAATTTGTTGCGACAACATATATGATTCTTATATATAGGATATTATTAATCATGTCGCCTCAAGTTCACTCTCCTTCTTTTGAAGTCCTTTAAGCAAATGAGTCATGAAAGATTCAAATTATTCATTTGACTCAAATGAGACTAATCAAAACACTTACGAGTTAGAGTCAACACACTCAACAATTGTTGGGACTCTTTTAACTAGATTTCATTATTGACCTTACACAAATCTTCCCTCTTAATATTTGTTGTTTGCTCCATGTATTTCTCGTTTGTCACCTTCCTATTGACTCTTTCGATTTCAGGAAAGTCAAGAAACTTCTGCAGTCTTGCCTTGAAGATTTCTAGAGTTGGTTATAAGATTGTATTGCATTGGCTTATTTGGTGGACAACTATGTCCATATCCACTTCAAAAAGGGTGGCTGTTAGAATTTGGCCGTCACGTTAGATTTTGCAGCTACCATGTCAGAATTTCTACGGCCACATAAGAAATTTTGGTTGTTCTCATAAAAAATGAGTAAATTCGGAAAGATCCAACAATTAAGGGACTAATATTGGCAAATGCAAAGTAAATGCACTAAAATTGAGCAAGGCCTACGTTACCGAACCAAAAATGATTATTTTTTCCGTAAAAGTTTGTATCACGAAATTATATCTATGACACTGTTAAAAAAATGAGTTTTGTCATGGTACTTGTATGGTGAACAACTATTCCCATATCCACTTCACAAATGATGGAAAATATCATTTGTTGTCTCGAGCAAACCACTTATCCTTTTCTAAATGTTGCATTTGTTTTTCTATAATTGACTATTTGTTCATTTAATCCTCTACTTTGTCATCTTGTTTAATAATGTATGAAAGTAATTATTTTTGCATATGATCTTTTATCTCTTTTCATCTATATATATATATTCAAGAGAAAATAGGAAGACAATATTTCTCTGTATAGTGAAATGACACCATTAAAAAATCAACAATTACTATATGAGGAACGAAAAAGAACAATATTGTTCAGCCATTCAGTCCTGCTGCAAGCGACAGAAGAGTAACCTGCAAAAGAAGCCAAGTCTTACTGCAATCAGTTGAAAAAAAAAAAAGATAAACCTTTTATGGACTGTCTTTGGAGTGCTTAGTGCTAGGATTAGGTTTCTGCTAAGCTTTACGCTTTCTCAGGAAGAAGGCAAGGATCATATGTGGGTCAGTGAGGATCCTGTGTGGGTCGATAGGAGGAGTATGCAAATATCTGTATGAAGACTTGCTACTCATTTGTTAGGTCTATGTTGTAATAGCTAGGGCTGTGTAAATCAACAAGATTAACAAAGTTCCCTCTTGAGAAGAGGCAGAGAGGATGTGGAAGGACTACTCCACCTTCGAACCTCTATATATCTATGTGTCTGATGCATGCTTACTTGCTTAACTGCTTATTATGATGAGAAGTATATCTTCCATACTTGTGCTTTCAATAAAAGAAAGATTATCCGCTGCACAACTCTCAAAACTCTGAAGTAACCTCCCAAAAGGTTACTGTTCTTAACTCTACAAGTTCAAGTAAGCTATGAAGCTGAAAGCTCACCCTTGAACTTATCTTTATCGGAGCAAAAAGATTTGAAAAGTTTTTAGTAGGATTATTCACCCCCCTCTAAACCTACTGCTGTTTGGGACCAACAAGTAATATCGAAAACTTACATACAACACTAAAATACTTGAAACCCCATAAGCATGGGAGTTGTGAATGAGTACAAGTTATTCAATTGACTCAAATGGAGCTCATCAAAAGTCTTACAAGTTAAAGTCAACTCACACATCAATTCATGAGACTCGTTTAACTCAGTTAAGTTCTTAAACTTAATCAAATCTTCAGTCCCAAGGTTTTGTTATGTACTCTCCATGCAGTTTTCATTTGTCGCATTTCCTTTAATCTCTTTTGATTTTGAGAAACCAAGAAACTTATCTACACTTTCCTTTAAGATTTCTGGAGTTGGTCATAAGATTGTATTGTCTTAGCTTCTTTAGTGCCCAACTACGTCTATATCCATTTCACAAATAATGGATAAGATCATTTGCTTTCTTGAGCAAACCACTTATCCTTTACAAAATATTGCATTTGTTTCTCTATAATTGACTATTTGCTCATTTAATCCTTTGTTTTGTCATTTCATATGGTCTTTTATCTCGTTTCATCTATATATATTCAAGAGAAAGGTCATCCTTTGTAATAGGATGACAATATTTCTCAATATAGTGAATAAACACCAATAAAATATCAAGAATTAATATATGAGGAACGGAAAAAGCCATTCCATGATTTGTGTTGTTCTCAAGTGGTGCAGAGGTTCTAAGGGGGGATGTGAAAGTCCTACGTGGATCTGCAAAAACAAAAACAAAAATTGTCCCAATCAAAGTACACGGTGTTGTCAGCGGTGTTGACAACACCAGCGTAAAACACAGCGGAAAAATGGATCGAAATTAAAGTTGCAGAACACAAACGATTTATCCATGAGTATACAAATACTCGTGGAATGCCTTCAGGGCGAAAACTCCTTTATTGATTTGTGTATGTGTACAAAGGAGAAAGAAAGATCTCTAAAAGAGATTCTTTCGAACAATAGACTCAATACGTCCTATAAGATGAATATGAAACCTAGGGACGTATACACAAACTCTCAGTTGAACACTCCGAAGAACACCTATACTAAACGTCAAGAGTATGCAAACTCTATGACACACAAGAAAACGATGTTGCCTATCAGTGTGAACAACACAACCCTTGACACCAGTATACTGCGTATACTAGACTGCTTTAGCTCTCGATTCTGTACTACCTTGATCTTCAGCAGCTTCACCTATTTATAGACCTTGAAGTACACTTGGTGTAGAGTCCACTTCCTATGATCTTGGAGTGCTCCATGATCTCCATAACTCCATAACTCACGTGCATGATGGATGGGAAAGTGGAGTGGACTTGTTCTTGACTTCTTCATCTCACTTGACTTCTTCAACTCGATCTTCTTGATCTCTATCTTGACTTGATCTTCTTTGGATTTTCTTCTCTCAAACCCACGTTCTCAAGGCACGATCTCACTCTTCAAAAAATCACGTTTTGACTTCTTCATCTCACTTGTATTTATATCTCTTTGAATCCTATCAAAACACATGAGCAAATAACAACTCCCTAAAACTTAGGTGAGTTTGTTAGTGAAAGGAGATTCAAAAATAAATAACATGTGAGATTTTAACAAGTCAAATCTAAGTGAGAGAATCAAATCCTTTTACAAATCTTTTCAAATAATCATATCCAATAAAATCTAATTAAAATCTAATTTTTGATTTTAGGATAAACTTGAAAAAGGAAAATTATTATTGTTGGAAAATCCAACACTAACAGGATGAATGATTCTTTTCCAATTTTCCGATTTTAAACTCTATCAAATAGTTTTGCTGCAAGTTATAGATACTTGCAGCAAACTCGTTCTATAGTGTGTTCTGCTTGCGGTAATGATCAGGTGCAGCAACCGAACACTTAGAGTAGTTTTATGCACAATGGAAATGCTGATGATAGAGTTTCAATAGATAAAGTAATCTTTTAACTACAAAGTTAGAAGGTTACAACACATGTAAGCACATAAACCCAAACATAAAGCTTACAACAAAAGATATAAGAAATATAAAGTTGTAAATGCAGAATATAAATGCACAAGGGTTTATAGATGTTCGAAGGTGGTGTAAGTCTTCTACGTCCTCTTTTCTCCTACACTATGAGGAAATCCACTAGGCCAAATGATTTACAGGACTCATTCCAGACATGTTTCACCTAAGGATACAAGCTGCTATGATTCTTACTCCCTTTATAGGTTTCAGCAATCAAACAGGGACCCACACAAGGTATTATCATATACAAGGACTAAAACATACAGTGAGGCATTTATCCTCTCAACTATGGACACCTAAAACAACCTTAGCACATAGCCAGTATGGTTAAAGAATAAAAATAAATTCTTCAACTAAATGGAGCTAAGTCTTCAATGGATATGATCATTGCTGAAGGCTTGCTCCTACGTTGAGTGATCTGGAAGAATGTTGTTTCTTTGTAAGTGCATTTCTTCCTGCAAGCTCCGGCTATGAAGTTGAGAGCTTTTAGCAAGATTCAATTCTTCAGTTTCAGTTGTCTTCTTCAACTTCACTCTTCCTCTTTATATAGGTGGTCGAATGCACTCGTTGAAGGAAGCACATTCCACATGTTTTCATCTAATTCCTCTTCTAGTCACTCTGATCTTCAAAATCGTCCTTGATGATCCTCTATGGTTGACTCCTTGATCCTTTCTGATCTTCTTGGGTACAACTCAATTAATATCGGCTTGCGGGTTGTATGTTACGCCGCTTTCACCATGTTGTGGCTTCATTAAATGTGGTTGTCCTCTTGTCGCAGAATCTGCAGTCGCTTCAGGCACAGGTCGCAGCTTCTCACTGGTCCGCACCATATTGAATTTGTCGCTATGCTTAGCTGTCTTTAGTTGAACTGCAGTGAGAACTGAAGTCTTGATGATTCCTTGTATCCTTTGATTGTACAACAACCTTTTCAGATTGATCCTTAGATGATCTTCTGCAAGTGACTTCAGCTGCTGCAACTTATTGTTCGTGCTGCATCTTAGGTCACTGCATGATAAAATGCGCAGCTTCCAGGTTACAACGTGCAGCATCCTTTCTATCGAAATTCCTTTTAAGTGTAGTGTGTTGTAAGCAGACTTATTCTACTTGTTGCTTGCAGCATGGAGCTATTCATTTCAGTAGAAGGTTTCACGATCCCAAAGGTTTGCTACTTATTGAAACAGAAAATGGGGTACTATCAAGTCCTATTACTTAGAGCGGGTTTTGTCTCATCAAAATCTAACATAAGTTCTTACAATTTGCATGATTTCCATCACTTGATTATACATACATATGTATTTTTTATAAAGATTTTTGGAGTTGGTTATAAGACTGTATTGCCCTGGCTTATTCGGTGAACAACTATATCTATATCCACTCCACAAAGGGTAGCTGTCAGAATTTGGTCGTCACGTCAGATTTTGAGGCTGTTGTGTAAGAATTTTCGATGGGCAGATAAGAAATTTTGGTTGTTCTCATAAAAAATGAATAAATTTAGAAAAATCCGATAATTCCCAACACTAGAAAACGCAAAGTTAGTGTACTAAAATTGAGTAAGGCCTAGTTACCGGACTAAAATTCATAGTTTTTTCGAAAAACTTTGTATCACAAAATTATATCAATGAGACTGTTAAAAATGTGTTTTTCCTTTTAATGATTATATCTGTCCAATTGTACAAATGTCGCACCTGCCGTTATTGTCCACCAATATCATATTTTGTCACAATACATGTACCGTGTCTTTTATGTGCATTTTGGGTTAAACTAGAGACAATGTTGTTTCTATCTTATCATGATTTATTATTTGTTATTCAACTTCCATTTTATCTAACTCTCCATATGAACAATATACTATTGTAAATGTATTAGTGATAGATTTGTAATCCTTACAACTATCTATAAATTTTATAAAACTGTACAATGTATTAAAAGTATCATATGTGTTTTTCTTTTGTAATAATAATTTACTTTGTGGGTAAAACACATAAATTGTTACTATGACTTTCATTTCAACATAAACAAAATGATAATTCAATACAATAAAGTATTATCAAAAACTTATATGCAATATTAAAATACTTTGAAACCCTTTAAGCATGTGAGCCGTGAATGAGTTTAGTTATTCAATTGACTTAAATGGAGCTAATCAAAACGTTTACACGTTAGAGTTAACTCACACAACAATTCATGAGACTGAACTCAACTTAATCAAATCTCTGGTCCTAAGGTTTTGTTATCTACTCTCTCCGTGCATATTTCACTTGTCAGATTACCTTTAATCTATTTTGATTTTGAGAAAGTAAGAAACTTGTCTACACTCTCCTTTAAGATTTTTGGAGTTGGTCTTAAGATTGTATTGTCTTGACTTCTTTGGTGAGCAGTTATTCCCATATCCACTTCACAAAGGATGGAAAAGATCATTTGCTTTCTTGAGCAAACCACCTGTCATATTCCAAATGTTGCATTTATTTTTCTATAATTCACTATTTGCTCATTTAATTCTTGGCTTTGTCATCTTGTTTAATAATATATGAAAGTAATTACTTTTTTCATATAATGTTTTATCTCGATTCATCTATATATAATCAAGAGAAATGTCATCCTTTGTAATAGGAAGCCAATATTTCTCGGTATAGTGAAAAAACACCACTAAAATATCAAGAATTAATATATAAGGAACGGAAAAAGCCACTCCATAGTTTGCATGATTAACATCACTTAATTATACATACATATGTATTTTTTATGAATACTAGTAACGTAGTAAAAAACTTGTGCGATATACGAATTCTTTTAGAAAACTTTGTGCAATTTGAATTAGGAGATCGAAATTCTTACTTTGCCAACCATTTGAAGTATTGAAAATGCCACTTTAAAAAAGTTCGACGATTAATGTGCAAAATCACTGATAGTTTGATTATGTTAGTGTTAACCCGATGATACTCGTATCTTTCATGATCTATAATTCAACAAAATTAGGAACAATTTCAAAATTAGGTATTTTATAAATAGTCGTGAAATATAGATAAATTATAAGGGTTCTCAAAGTTAAAAAGAAAAAGACCTTTCAATTTTATTTCTAGAATAATATTAAAAGCAACAATTAAGAAATGCAACACTAAAATTTATAAATGCGACCAATACAATTTGTTAGGAATTGAGTAAGTAGGTTTTGATGAGACAAAAGTCCATGTATATTGATGTTGGTCCCAAGTGGTTGCAGAAGTTCAGAGTGGGTGAATGAACCTCTTCGCTTTTTCCTCTTTTTCTCTCTTTCGCTATAACCTGTTGTAAGCTATCGATGCTTGCAGCAAGTCTACTAGATAATGTGTTCTACTTACAGCAAATTAACTGCTGCAGCCTAACAACTTAGAGTTTTGCACAGTGGAATATATGAAAGAGAGTTCCGAAAATATACTTAGTCTATTTAACTAGAAAGTTAATAGTCCAGTTATAAGCACTTAAGCACAAAGAGCTACAAAGCCATAAAGATGCATGCTTGCAAGATATAGAAATGAATAGAGAAAGCAGTAAAGAGACACAGGGCTTTATAAAGGTTCGAAGATGGTGTAAGCCTTCTACGTCCTATCTTCTCCTTCTCAAGGAGGATATCCGCTAGAGTTTAGATTTACAGGACTCTTTTCCTACTAAATACTATAAGGATCAACCTAAGCTTACTCAGTTTCTTACTCCCTCTCGAGGTTTTAGCAAACAGACAGGATCCACACAGGATGTTGTCTACATAAGACCAAAACACAGCAAGATGATTACCCTTCAATTGTGACACCTAAAACAACCTATCCACACAGTGATGAAAAGGTTAATAAACACAAATCTTCAAATGTGGGAAGCAAGAGCACTCAGAATCTTCAAAGGGTAGAATGCTCTGCTTCGGTTGAGTGGGGACTAAAAAGAGTTGATATTTTCTTTTAAGCTTGGATCGTTGTATGCTGGAATATCAGTGCGCGATCTTCAAATTTTCAGTCCTCATCTCTCTGCGTCCTCACTCTTCTCTTTTATAGTTGCGGGAATGCACCAGTCGAAGGGTGCACATTCAACGCGTCTTTATGTAAGCTTTTGTCTTCTGCTGCTGCATCCTGACCGTTGATCCATTCACGCACAGGTATATTCCTTGTTGGTTCAATCTGGATGCACATCATTCTTCTTCTTGATCCTCATGATCTTCAAGGTACATGCATTTTTAATGCGCACCTGAAAAGCTAGGAGACAACCTCCTCCATTGGAATCAGGTCCATTAAATGCGGCTATCCTTTTTGTTGCAGGTTGCAGGCGGTCGTCCAGGCCAGGTGGCGGCTTCCTATTTGCTCGCTGTCCTTGTTTTGTCCTTTGAGTTCAGGCCTGTCGCGCACTACATCTTCAATTGAAGTTGATATTTCCTCGTACATTAAGAGTTCATGCAGGAGTCTTTTAAGAATTCGATGTTGATCCTGCTGGACATATCTCTTCTTCAGTTTCTGCAACTTATTTTTATCGCTGCAACTAGGTCTCGCTGCATCCTTAGCTTGCAGCACCTAGTTGTCCAGCGTACAGCAAAGTAATTCTCCTTCGACTCCTTCGAAGTTGAGCTTGCTGAATGTAGACTTCTTTCTCTCCATATTGCATCCAGCTTGCAGCATCTAAGTGTAGTGGAAGACTTTGGGTAGAATCTTTGCTACTTATTAAAACATAAAATAAGACATGGGTAATAAAACTAAGATAACAGAATAAAGTAGGTTACAATGACTTTTGTCTCATCAAAACAATTCAAGGTTCTTCTTACAATTTCCCCCTTTTTTATGATGACAAAACCTTACAGAAAAGTTGTTATAACTTACTTAGAAAGAATTTCCCCTTAGGTAAAATAAAGAGACTTCTGTTTTTGCTCTTTTTTTTTCTCTTTTTTTTTTTTGATTTTATTGGAGTCTTCTGTTTTTGCTTCCTTTTCTATTTTTTTATTTTCTTGGAGTCTTCTGTTTTTGCTCCATTTTCTATTTTTTTATTTTCTTAAAGTCTTCTGTTTTTGCTCCCTTTTTTTATTTTTATTTTTTTGGAGTCTTCTGTTTTTGCTCTATTTTCTTTTTTTTTTCTTGGAGTCTTTTGCTTTTGCTCCCTTTTCTATATATTTTTATTTTCTTGGAGTCTTCTGTTTTTGCTCCCTTTTCTATTCTTTTTTTTATTTTCTTCATATCACTTGAAAGATCTTTGTATCAGAGCATCTGCAGTTTTGTATCAGAGTTGATCTACAAAGAACTCAAAACAAAGAAACCTAAAAGTTGTGTTCTAAAGAGTTAACACTTGTTGAACAAAATGAAAGTGCAGTCCAGAAAAATTAAAAGATACAGAAGGGGTGGAGTCTACTGCATTCATCTTGTGAACTCCAATCTTCTTGAGATTGCAGCAGGCTCTTCCTTCTTCTTTTCAGGCTCTGTAGTTGGCTTCTTCCACCAGTTTAGTATCAATGCTTGGTAAGTCTTCTCGAACTGCGCCTTTATTCTGGAAACATCAATCCACCGCAGCAAAAAATCCTCCCAGAAAGGTATTTGCACACCCCTCTTTACCTCTTCTAACAGCTGCTTCTACAAGGGCAGTTTTCCATCTCTGAGCATTTGCTCATAGACTTACATTACTGCAGCGCAAGTTGGATAACCTTTGAAGAAGTCCATCTCGCACATCTTCTTAAAGTATCTCAGAAATCTTGAAATCTTGAAGAGTTTGATCTTCTCGAAGGTCAGATTCACCTCTTTATCCAAAGTCATTCTTGAGAATATGTTCAGATTCCAAAGGTCGATATCCTTCGTTGGTTTGAGGTCGAGCAATACTGAAACTTCAGCCGACCTGTTGAACTGATCCATCCTTGGAACCTCTTGTGACGGAAACTTCTGCAGTGCTGCATCCACCTGCTGCATAGCTTCAGATTTTTCCTCGCCCACAATGCCAAGTCTCTGAATCCACTTTTCTTCCTCCTTCTTCTTCTTCCTTTCAACATCCCTAGCAGCATAGAATTTCGCATCCACCATCTTCAACAAGGCTCTTTTAGAAATGTTGTGCATTTTTTAAGGTGGTGAGTCTTCTCTGCTTCTGCTGCTTCGGCTGCCTTTTTTTCTTGAAGAACCTGCTGCATCCTTTCTCTTCTTGGATACAGTAACCCCGGCAGTAGCAGTTCCTGCTCCACCTGTTCCACCAGCATCGTCATCATCTTTCTTATGTCTTCTTTGCTGGGGTGGGGGACTTTTTCTTCTCTTCTTCTTCTGAGGATGCAGAGTGTCCTCATATTCATCCTATTCTTCTGCTTCAATCTCCTTTGTAGTGTCCTCCGTAGCTTGCAACACCTTTTGATCTTTAGATAGTCCATTTGAAGTTGGAAGCTGCAACTTTTCAATGGCAACTTTTTCCCCATTTTTGGCATCACCAAAACTTCTTTTGGTTCATTTGCCAATGTGGTCGCCTACTGCAGTCTGCTGTGGAACCATCCTTCTGAGAGTCTCGCTCATCTCCCCCAGTAGTAGTTCTATGTTGGATAGTCTGTCATCCATGCTTCGTACTTTTGCACCTTGCTCATTGACATCACTCTGTATGGTGGTTAGAGTAGTGTCATGAGCTGTAAGAGTGTCGGTGACAGACCCAAGATCTTGTTTTGTTTCTTTTTGGAAGAGAGTGTCATTTTTGTCCTTAGTGCCTCTGAAAGAATGTTGTTTCACCCATTCTTCGTTCAGTGCGTCTTTCAGGGCATTTGGAATTTTTTCCATGTTTTCCACAATCTTCGTGAGATCAACGTTGGGCGTAAGAGTGGTTGCAGTGTGTTCTTTCAGGACGTTTGCAAGACTCTTAATGGCAGTAAGAATCTTGTTGTATGAATTTGCAGGGTCACTGAACTTGCAGCTGTTTGTGGTGGAACAACAAGCTGTAAGTCCCTTTCATTCCCTTATTCTGGTTGCTGCATAGAGCTTTTGATGGATGCTTCCCAAGCTTGCAGTGCTTTGGGTTCCATCACAATTTTACCCTTTAAAAGGTAGACTGCAACATCAGAGTTTGAAGGCCCTTCTTCTTCATCAAGTTCATGTACAAATGAATTGGCCTCTCCATCAGATCCACTTGAGCAATTCTTGAAGAGTTTAGACAATGAGACTCTATCTTCCTCATCCTCAGCAGTATCAACCTCTTTGGGTTCCTCTAGCTACTCCTCCTCATCTTGGCCATTTTTTCCTTCGGTAGCTTCAACCTCCTGCAGAGGTGCCTCTTGCTGCTTGGCCTCTTGACTTTCTCCTGCATTCTGGCCTTCCTTCTGTAGCTGTACGATCCTCCTCTTCGTGCTTGCAGCTTTCATCATTAAGATCTTCCTGTGCAGCAACACCGGATGACTAGTCTCTTGTAGCATCACCTATAGTAGGTGTCTGCTCAACCACTGAGTCTTTTGCTGCATCAGGTGACTCTACTACTTCTAAAAAACCTACAGCAGATAGTACTGCAACTTCTACCAGTACCGGGAGACCTGCCTCCGCAACTTCCTCCATCGTTTCATCATCGGTGACTTCAGCATCTAGAAGTTCTGCTAGAACAGTTTTGATTATCTCAGATGGTTCATGTTCTTGTGCAGTACCTTTCTGAAGTCAAGGTGATTTCTCGTAATCTACCTGCTCCTTCTCTTCACTGATCTACTGTAATGTCACGATCGGAGGTAGACTACTCATCACCATATCGAAGGTCGGAAAGCTTCCAGCTTTCAGCATGGAATCATCAAGTTACAGTTACTTGATGGTGGTCTCAGCTTTATTTCCTTCATGGCTGAGTTCCAGAGATTCATGCAGCTACGGCGCATTAAAAACATTGGCCGAATTTGGTGCTGCATCTGTTGAACTCGTCTCGCCCATTGACAGATTCACCTCTACAACAGCTGTCAGGACATTCTTTGTTGCTTCATCGGCACCTTCAGGTTCGGATTGCTTGCTGAGCCTCTTCAAGGTAAATTTGGAGAAGTAACCTCTGGTTACAGCAATCCTAGCCTGTGCGTCTGCAGGAGGGACATAATCAAGCAACGTCTTGATATCCCTTGTTCCAGCCCACAACATTAGGGATTCTTCCATCACAGTCCAACCTTCTCAATGTTGCAGCATCCAGCTCTCTTACATCTGCATATCATTCCAGATAGGTAGGTTCTTCATGTTTTGAGCATCGAAGACCATGAAGGATATCCTTAAGGTTTCATTCACAAGCTCTCTCTTATCTTCAAAGCCTCATTCTCACTTCGTTGTAGTGAAAGGTGCACGGCTTTCTCATTCATGCCCGGCTTCTTCTTCAGCAGCCTCTGGATTAGCCTCTTGCACATCCTCTTCCAGGAGCCGTCCGACTTCTGAATAACTCCCTTCTTCTTCTTCGGTACTAAAGTAGATGGAAGTCCAACTGCGTCTACTGTAACTTCCTGGGCTTCTGTCGAACCCACTTCACCTTCGTCGGTAGGTTCCTCCTTCTTCTCACCATCATATGCAAATACGATGGGAGCCTCCTCTCCTTCGTTACCAGCTGTCTCCCTCTACTTCGACCGGGCTGGCAGCTTGTACTTGATCCACACCCTCCATCTTCGTGGTGTGATCTGTGCCCTAGGATGCAGTAGATGTGTTGCTTCATTATATTGGTATAGCAAAACTGATAACTCTGGCAGGTTTAGATGTCTTTTGCTTGCCTCGGCTCTTCTTGGGTGTCCTTGCTGCAACTTACATCTCTTCCTCTTCAGCTGCTGCATTTGTTGTATCCTCAGCTTCAACAACAGCAGCAGTAGCAGCAGCAATAACAACAGCAGCAGCAGATTCACTCTTAATTGTTGCATCCATGCTGCTTGCTGCAGCCATCTCACCCGTTGCATCCTTCTTCAGCTCCTCCATCAGCAAAGGCTTGGCTAACATCTTCTTCTTCTTCTGTTTGCTAGCAGCCTTTGCAGGAGCTCTCTTCTTTCTTGATCCAACATCTGCATCATCTTCTACTTTTATACATTTGGATCTGGCAGAGGGGGTGCTGTCTGGTTTTTCCTTAGGCTGCATATTTTTCCCCTCTTGAGTTCACCAAGGAACTTACCAGCAGCAATGGGAACCAGATCTTACAGTGGGATGCCCAAGTAGTTCAGCAAGGCACAGATGGCAATCCCATAGCTTCTCCGAGGAGTAGCTTTTGAAGATTCTTCAAAGATCCTCTAAAGAATGAACCTGCTCCTGTTGACAGATTCCCCGACCATGATAGCCGACATCATCTGGAATCGGAGATCGATGCACTTGTCGTAGCACCCTAATCTGTCCTCTATGATCTAGGCACAAATATCATGCAGCAACAAGTACTCCGGCTTGAAGGCCTTCTTCAGGGTGCTTCTCCGTACTTCACCTTTCATTTCACCGGTGAAGAGTTCCACATCACCTTGGCGTTGTCATCGCCATACTTGGATAAAGCTTTCAGCTTCATTCCTTCAGTGCTGATCTTGAAAGCTTCACCCACAGTCTTTATTGACACTTTGTACTTTTTTTCGTCCACCGAAAAAATGATGGTCGACCCGGAATCGCTTAACTGAGCAGTGGAGTAGAAGTTCGTCACGGATGCCTCTGAGTAGCCACAATCGGAATCCTGCACAAAACCCAAGATTTTGACATCCTACAACTTCTTGAATATCTTCTCAACGACCTAGACGTCGAACTACGGATTTTGTTTCAACCCTTCGAGGTTTATCAACCTCCGTTCAATGACCACAGTGTTCTTCGTTAAGGCTTCATTGTTGAGATGATTAGAAGAACTTTAGAGCTTTTTAGGGTTTGGAGGGATTTTAGCTTAGAGAATGTTTGACTGATTGAGTAAGAATGATCTTTCACAAATGAGGAAGATCGGTTTTGTCGAAAACATCCCAGAATTTGAATCGATCCACGGCTGTGAGCATTCTATTCTGCTGATGTGTCATTCATCCAACGGCCTATTCAAAAATGTGGAGTGGCACACTTGTAAATATAAGGAAAGTTGAACAGTTTGCTTGCGCGCGCCTGCCACGATTGTTAGAAAAATAAAATCGCATTAAATGCTAAGCACATATTTACCACTTTTTAATCATGGCAGTTTAAATTATCCTAGGTTTCAACATTAAACACCACAAGTTTATTGCTTAGAGCACTAAGTGTTTAATGTGCTGCTCCAGGTCTCAGGTTGCAATCATGTGTTGTATGCATGTAAATGTTGTAACCTGAGCAGACCCTATATACTGTATATAGCGTGATGTTCCCCCTTAGTATGTGTGCCTTTTTCAACATTGTATCCTCACATTTTTTGACACTTACTGTAAGCAGAATTCCCCCTTACTCCAACATCTCTTCTTGCTGCAACCTGTCAAAGACAAAGTTACTGCAAGCTCTCTTCCTGTGTTCTTTTCTTCTTACAGCACTTGCTTCGCTATAAGCCCTACCCTGCTTCTCAATGTAACTTGATTATCCCTAGCTAGTTCATTAGAAATGAGAACTTTTCTTCTTTCAGAGGTTTGGTAAAGATATCGGCTAGTTGTAGGTATGTATGGATCTTTTCAAGAGCAACATCCTTCTTTTCAACATGATCTCTGGGGAAGTGATGTCTAATGTCGATGTGTTTGGTTCTTAAGTAGGAAGACAGGATTGTGAGTTATGGCTATGGCACTAGTATTATCACACATGATTGGCATCTCTTTCTCTTCAATGTCATAGTCCCTGAGTTATTGTTGTATCCTTAAGATTTGTACACAACAGCTTCCTGCGGCAACATACTCTGCCTCTGCAGCGGATGTAGCAATCGATGTCTACTTCCTATAAAACCAGGAGAGAAGTCTATTGCCTAAGAATTGACAAGTTCCACTGGTGCTTTTCCTGTCCAACCTGCAACCTGCAAAGTCAGAATCAAAGTAACCTTTCAGGCTGAATCCTCCTTCTTTGGGATACCATAGACCAACATCTTCAGTTCCTTTTAGATAGTTGATGATTCTTTTAGTTGCAGCTAGATGAGATTCTTTAGGGCATGATTTAAATCTTGCGCAAATTCCCATTACAAACATGATGTCTGGCCTACTTTCTGTAAGATATAGGAGAGATCAAATGATTATTTTGTACGTTGTTACATCAACATATTTTCCAGCTTCATCTCTATCTAAGCTCATGGATGTGCTCATGGGTATGCCTACAGCAGCTCCGCTTTCCATACCAAACTTTTTGATGAGTTTCTTCATATACTTGGATTGATTTATGAAGATCCCATTATCCATCTGTTTTACTTGTAAGCCCAAGGAAAAGCGTAGTTCTCTCATCATGCTCATTTCAAACTTTTTTGCATGAGGCTGGAAAACTTCTCACAAAGTTGTTTGTTTGTTGAACTAAATATAATGTCATCAACATATATTTGCACAAGCAAAATACTGTCACCATCCTGGATTTTGAAAGAGTCTTATCCATTGTACCCTTTCTGAAGCCATTTTCAAGAAGATAAAGGGACATGGTATCATACCAAGCTCTTGGTACTTGTTTAAGTCCATACAGTGCCTTCTGCAACTTGTAGACATTTCTGACAGCATCATCTTCGAATCCTGGAGGTTGTTCAACATACACTTCTTCAACAAGCAGCCCATTCTACCTCTGTATCTACAAGAGAATGGCTTCAAGAAAGGAACCGTAGACAAGACCTTGTTTAGGATACAGGATGGAGACAGTATTCTACTGGTTCAGATATATGTAGATGACATTATCTTTGGACCAACCAATAAGGAGCTATGTCAAAAGTTCTCCACCTTGATGCAAAACAAATTTGAAATGAATATGACAGGAGAACTTAGCTTCTTTCTAGGACTTCAAGTCAAGCAAATTGATCAAGGAACCTTTATCATTCAAATGAAATACACTAAGGAATTGATCAAGAAATTTGGAATGGGGAAAGGAAGCTCAGTAAGCATTCCAATGTCAACCTCTATTAGGATTGACAAGAATGAAAATTGTAAAGCAGTAGATGTTACTGCATACAGAAGGTTGATAGGATCCTTACTATATCTTACTTCAAGTAGGACAAATATTGTATTTGCAGTAAGGATGTGTGTGAGATATCAATCAAAGCATAAGGAATCACACATGACAACTACAAAAAGGATCACAAGATACTTAAAGGGAACACAGAATGTTGGACTATGGTATCCTAAGGAATGAGGTATCAAGCTACTAGGCTACTCGGACTCAGACTTTGTAGGTTGCAAGATCGACAGAAAGAGCACAAGTGATACTTGTTAGTTTCTTGGAAATAGGCTAGTATCATGGTTTTGTAGAAAGCAAACTTCGATGGCGACCTCAACAGCAGAAGCAAAGTATGTTGCTGCTGGAAGCTGTTGTGCAGAGTATGTTTCTAACTCTGTCTTGCAAGTTGAAGATCTTTTGGACCTGGAAGACAAGGAAAAGGCTCTGGAAAATGATGAAGAGGCCATTTTAGCCTCCTTAGCCTCAATGGTTCTTCGAATCTGTGAGGATGCTACAGTTGCAGTAGATTGATGTTCCTGAGGAACGAACATATGCTAGATTATGGTCATTCCCCAGACCATACTCTCGAAGTAGCACAAGATGATCATGCTGAGGTACATGCACGAGATGTATAGGATGAAGAGGAACCTTCAAAAGATCTTTGTTGAACATTGACATGGTATATGTTGAAGAAGCAGCAGCTGAGATAGAAGAGTTGTTAAATTGTTGTGAAAAGAAACCCTTGAATAATCTAACCCCAAGCGTGTCATTGTGTCATTCAAGCCGTTTGTTCTATTTATGCCACAGGTACCCTTGATGGAGAAACCCACAAAAGACATATGTGAACAGGTTGTGCTCGAGGAACAAGTTGTTGAAAATCAAGAAGGAGAGCAGGTTGTGTTAGAGGAGCAAGCTGTTGAAAAGTCTGTAGCAGAAAAGGTGGTTGGTGAGGAAACGATTGAAAAACAAGTTGTACAGGAAGAGCAAACAGAGAAGCAACATGCTTCTGAGCAATCTGAGCCAGCTAATCCTGAGGAAAGCTTGCCTACTAAGCCAACTGTAGCAGTCACTGCCGTTGAGGAACCTAAAGCATCTATGGCAAATGCAGAAGGCGCAGGAAAAGGAAATTCTAGATCTAAAGATAAGGGATCCAGCAGCTCGAGTGACAAGTCCATCTCTACCTCCAGTAATGACTCGGAGGAGGAGGATGATTACAATCAAGGCAACAGCAAAACAATGATCCCAGCAGGAAACACCACCAAGAATCAAAGCACTAAAGTTACCACCTTACCACCACAGCAGAAACAATCAAATCCTCCTACCTCAAATCCAAGTAAGGAAGTGGCCAAGGCATTGAAACGCCTAAGAAAGGCCATCTACAGATCCTCTAACAAAATGAACGAAGAATTAAGAGAGGAATCTAACACTGTTGTCGGATTCATAAAAACACTCATACTCACTCTCACTCACTTCCAAAGAGCTTTGAATGCATACTTCCCATGTGCTAATCCCAAGGAGTCAAGCAAGTTGTCTATGAAGATCCCAACTTTAGAGCAAGCTCAAAAGGAAAGTGAGGAGTCTGTTTTCAAGACTGTTCTGGACAAGTTGAATCGCCAGGAAAATACACTCATCTCTATGCAGACTGAAGTAACTGGTCTTACTTATGCAGTAGATAAAGTTGATGCAAGACAGATGGAGCAAGGAGTAACCCTGACCAATGTTGAAAAGATGCTAAAATCTGCCCTCGGATTGGCTGATGATGATGCCAAAAAGGGGGAAGATGAGGAGCAAAGTAGAAAAATGATTAAGGAGTTATCTTATAAGGAAGCAGTCAAACTAAGAAGAGATGATAGGAGTGGAGATGGAGGAAATGGTGGAAGCAGAAGTAGCAAGGAGAGCGAGACTCGAGGTCACTCCAGTGGAAAGAGGAAGTCTTATGTTGATCAGAGCAGGAGTGCATCTCATCCGTGTTTAAGATGAGGCCCAACTGAAGAAGAAAAGAGGAAAGAATTGGAATAAAAAGCAAGTTCTTACTGCCAGGCAATTGATGCATCTATCCAGGAATCTCTAAAGCGAGCTGCTCAGATCAAAACCTATCGAGACCAGATACAGCCAAAGTTCAAGCACGGAGCAACCCCCTTCTCATGTTGTTTCTGGATGTAAGTCCTCACCCCAGGCACCCGACCTTCTATACTGGACCTTTTCCGCAAACAACTTTGCCAACCAACAAGAACCCCTCTCTCAGAGAAATCAATGACTTTAAAGAGTCAGAGTACTTCAATTACTATATGTTTTTATGCAGTAAATCTTCTATGTTTGAGAAATACTCCAACAATAAGAAAGTATTAGAAAGGTTTGCTGAGCTAGCAATGAATGGAGGATTGCCCTTGCAGATCAAACTCAAGCAAGGGCTTCACAGAGGAGAATTCATACCATTCTCTGAAGACTTTTGGCTTAAGTGATGAAATAGAGGAGATCAAAGTCATCATGGGAAGGACTTACCAGCTCTCAATCGAGAATTGGTGGAAGGGAACACCACATGAGATTGTTGGAAGATCCTCTACCTGGAGAAGATAAATTTCTTGATTACTTTCTGTATTTCTATATTTTGGAGAAGATAAATTTCTTGATTACTTTCTGTATTTCTATATTTAGGATGAAAAACAATTTATACCTCGTGGATGATCTTTTATGTTTTATCTTGTACTTGCTTTTATATCTTTTTATGCTAACATATCATGTCTTATATCTGATATCTTCTGCATGCAGCTTATATAGTCTATATTTTTCTGCTTACAATCTTGTAAAAGTTTTGTCATCATCAAAAAGGGGTAAATTGTAAGGATTTATTTTAGTTTGATGAGACCACAACTTTTCTGTAGTAAAGCTTCTGCATAGGAGTAAGAGTAATCATGTACTTAGGCTTAAAAGTTATTTATTTGAAGTACTCAAAGGTCACTCCAGCATCAAGAGTCAAAGGTCAGTCCAGCAAGCAACGAGTTCACTATAGTAAGTTGAAGCAACTACCTGAAGTAGTTAAAGCAGTCAACAAAGTCACTACAAGCAAAACGAATTGCAGCAATCATGTCCAAGGAAGAGTCACTTCTATAAGAAACATGCTATGTTACCAGTAAAGACATTCTTTTTGAACCAATCAAAGATCGAAAAGCAATCACTGAAGGACAGACCTGCAACACGGCGCATTAAATGCACACAATCAAAATATGTACTATAAAGATCAGCACATTAAATGCTGGAAAGTTGCTACACTTCAACGGGAAGAATTTCCCTTCAATAAATAGAGACTACAACTGAAGAAACTACTGAAACACTTGTGATCAAACAAGCTTACAAGAATATCATTCAAAAACCTTAAAGTTTCAATCACTCAGTCTAAGGAGCAGTAAGCTAGCAAGCTACAGAGTTCAGACATTCAAAGAGCTCGTTGCAAAAACATTGAAGAAATTTTTTACTTTATTTTATATCTTAGATTGTTTAGGAGTACCTAGCGGAGGGTTCAATACCTGCTAGTGTTTTTCACTCTTTTAGAAATAGTAAGAACCCTGTGTGGGTTAGTTCGATCCTGTGTGGATCTTGGTCAGATAGTGCAGCAACCTGTGTGGAAGCTGACTATTCTTTGTAATGTTATTTGTAATAACTAGGCTATGTAAACCAAACTCCATTAACAAAGTTTCTCCAGTTGTGAAGGAGTAAAGTGGACGTAGAGGAGTTACTCCACCCTTGAACCACTATATATCTTTGTGTGATCTTATCCTGCTTATATTCTTTATTGCCTCTCTCTCTCTCTCTCTCTCTCTCTCTCTCTCTCTCTCTCTCTCTCTATCATACTACATTCAAAAGATCTTTCAAAAGCATTCCTTTAAGTTTTCCGCTGCATACTTACTCTGAGTCGAAGAAAGCTGCTCTTCTGCAGCAAGTTGACCTAAAGCAACTAGAGGTTGCTAGGTCACCCCTGGACTTACTCTTTTGGAGTTAAAAAGATTTGAAAAAGTTTAAAAATTTGAGTAGGTTTATCCCCCTCCCCAAACCTACTACTGCTTGAGATCAACAGTTATATTTATCGAATTGTACATACATTGCACTTGCCGCTATTGTCCACCGATATCATATTTTGTCTCCGTATTTATACATATCATTTAGGATAAAACTAAAGATAACATTGTTTTTAGTTTATCTTAATTTATTGTTTGTTATTCCCTTTCCATTTTATCCTAGCTACTTTCATATGAACAATATATTGTTTATATGTATTTATGGTAGATTTTTATTCATAAAAATTAGTTATAAATTTCACAACTTAGATTAATCACGATACAATATATTAAGTATCAGATATTTGTTTTTCTTTGTAATATTAATTTTCTTTGGGGTAAAAAAAACATAAATTTTTACTATGACTTTCATGATTACATTAAATAAAATGTGATTCTTCATATTAATAATTTAATATAATAAAGTAATATGGACGACTTAGATGCAACAATAAAGTATTTGAAACTATTTAAGCATGCTAACCATGAATGAGTTCAGGTAGTTATTTAATTGACTCAAATGGACCTCATCAAAACTCTCACAAATTAGAGTCAACTCACTCAACAATTCATGAGACTCATTTAACTCGGTTGTGTTCTTATGTTTAATCAAATCTTATGTTTCAAGGTTTTGTTATTTGCTCCATGTATTTCTCACTTGTCACATTTTCTTTAGTGTCTTTTTGGAGAAAACAAGAAACTTGTCTAGTCTTTCCTTAAAGATTTTTGGAGTTGGCCATTAGACTATATTGTTTTGACTTCTTTGGTGGACAATTATACTCATATCCACTCCACAAAGGATGGAAAGCTCATTTGCTTTCTTGATCAGACCCTTCATCCTTTTTCTAAATGTGGCATTTCTTTTCCTATCAATTAAATGTATTTTATTGTACATCAATAAAATGTGATTACACTTTTTCTTTCATTTTGTTGCATTTGTTTGAAACTTTCTCACAAATCTAATAATGTAAGATACTTTAATCAATGACAATGCTCAACCTTATTGTACATGTTTATAAAAACTGAGTTCAACTTGGTACATAATAAAACTTTGTACCAAAATTAAAATCATATCAATGACACTGTCACAAAAGAAAAAATAAAATCTTTTGATGGTTACATTTGTCAGTTGTATAAATGTTGCACTTGTTGTTATTGTCCACCAATATCATATTTTAGCACGATGCTTGTACGTGTCTTTTATATGCATTTAGGGTAAACCTAAAGATAATATTGTTTCTATTTTATCTTGATTTCTTATTTGTTTTTCTCTTCCATTTTATCCCACTTTCATATGAACAATGTATTTTTTTTTTTTTGGGTACTAAAGGTACTAATTATAAAATTTACAACTTAGATTGATCATGTTACAATATATTATAAGTATCTGATATGTATTTTTCTTATTTGTAATAATAATTTAATTTGAGGTTTAAAAAAAAAAACTTAAATTGTTACTTTGACTTTCATGATAACATTAAATTAATGCAATTTCATATTTATAATTCAATACAATAAAGTAATATTAACGACTTACCTGCAGTAATAAAATATGTGGACCCTTTAAGTATGCAAGTCATGAATGAGTTCAAGTTATTGAATTGACTCAAATGGAGCTCATCAAAACTCGTACGAGTTAGAGTCAACTCATTGAACAATTGATGTGACTCATCTAACTCAGTTGCGCTCCTGAGCTTAGTTGATATTCAGTCCCAATACTATTGTGTTGTCTGCTCATATATTTCTTACTTGTCACATTTCTTTTAATCGATTTTGATTTCGAGAAAGTAAGGAACTTGTATAGTCTTTCCTTAAAAATTCTGACGTTGGTCATAGGATTGTATTGTCTTGGCTGACTTGGTGGACTACTATGCCCATATCCACTCCACAAAAGATGGAAACCATCCATCTTTTTTTCTAAATGTGGCATTTCATTTTACTATTTGCTCATGTTTAATCCTTCTCTTTGTCATCATATTCAATAATGTATAAAAGTAATTATTTTCTCAAACAACTTGTTATCTTGTTTCATCTAGTATGTATTCAAGAGAAATGATATCATTTTGTGGTAGGAAGACTATATTGCCTATTATACTCAAAGACACCATTAAAAGGAAAAATGGCAAAAATATCTCGTATGTTTACCCTAATCATGATCTTACGCTTTAATTTTTTGTTTCTTGAAAATACCTCATATATTGGAGTTTCTTACCAAAACTACACAATTGTCTGCTACAACATGTAACTTAATGACGTGGTTGGTTAATTCACGCGTGGATTATACTTTTCCTTTTTTTTTTTTTTTTGTTCCGCGTCACAAAGGTTCTCCAACTAGATTTTCCACTCACCCAATTCAAAACTGGGTTGGATCAAAATATCCCCAGATCTTATTCCTCACGTTCCCCAAATCCTTCACACATTTCTGCAACACGCCGGCAAGTTTCAGGATCAAACGTCGTCGTCTTCTCTGACGTAGGATTTCAGGTGGCTGAGGAAATTGGAGGGGCCGGTGAAAATGAGGACAGAGATGGAGCCCTGGAAGATGGTGGTGAGGATGGTGGCAACCATGTGAGCGTCGTAGTACTTGGATCCGCCGTGGGAGGCCGCGGCGCAGCCGGCTATGGTGATGATGTGGAGGAGGATGAGGTGGGAGCCGATGACGGAGGGGGTGAGGCGGAGAGAGATGGTTAGGAAGATATTGAGTGCATCCTCATCTACTGCGGCATCTGCCAAATTTGGAAGTATTTTTTTCTTCGAGAGTGGGACGAGGATCTCGTCGTCGTGGTGGGCGGTGAAATCGAGTGAGATTGCGGTGGCATCAGGAGAGAGGGTTGTCGGATTGGGGATGGTGTTTTTTTATCGATGGATTAGTCTCGGTGCATGCGAGAGAGGGGAGGAGGGTGGTGGAGGAGGAGGAGGAGGATGGCGCCGCCGTGTCTGCCAGCTTCCGATAATGTAGAAGAAGGAGCAGAGGATGGTTGGCCCGGATGCATAACCGACCCGGCTTCATTGCGACTATGTTGAACACCAATTTCCGGTATTTAATTTGACGGAAATTGTTCCAAGAAATCGAATTTCTCTTTGAATCATCCGTGAAATACGTAGTGTAGCCAAAATCAATTCTTGAACTATGGGTTTTAATCGACTGCAAAATCTCCATGAAATTGCTTTTCCTTTCCCCACTATTGTTGTTCTTTTCTAGGAATTTACCAGCTAATATATACATATATATGTGTATGTATATGTATATATGTTGTTTGGGGTGAAGTGTGCTATTTTTGTGGATTAGTACTTTTTCTCTCTAGATCTCTCAGTTGAAATGGAAAACCAACTCGGAAAATAAATTAAAAAACAATAACATATATGTATTTCCCTGCCACATCAACATGCAACTGGGTATTTTTGGCAGGAAACTTCCAATGTACGGGGTATTTTCAAGAAACTAAAAATTAAAGGGTAAGATCATAATTAAGGTTAACATACAGGATATTTTTACCAATTTTCGCCCATTAAAATATCAAGAATTAATATATATGGAATTGAATAAGTCACTCCATAATTTACATGATTTTCATCACTTAATTATACATACTTATGTATTTTTATGAGTACTAGTAAACACCCGTGCAGTTGCACGGATTGATATGACTCATATCGTAACATTTTTTTCTAAAAATATTGAGCCGTGTACTCATTTTTCTCGTAAATTTCAATATTCTACTCATTAGTATATAGACGATCATTTACAAATAGTAAAAATATTGTAGGAAATCATGCTGACATTTATGTCATTGGTTAGGAGCTTGAAGCACATGTAGTAGGAAATTCACCTGAACCTTGAAACACACTCTTAATGTGAAATAATGTTTGTCTAATTTGTACAATTATAGTGCTAGCTTCAAATCCTAAATGGCATTGGACAGTGCCATTTGCATCATTAGCAAGGTCATCCACATGTGATATTCTTGTGGATATCACCATTGAACATGACGACGATCAAAAGTTTCAAATCTCTGTGGAATACTTACAACAGTCAGATCGTCTACATCCATAAAAATTAACTTTTCACAATTGGCTAAACTCAAGTGATGACTTAAAGTTCAGTTTGATGATAATTGTTAAAAAACAATTTTGCAAACCATGCACTATTCATGCAACTAGACACCAAATAGTGATTAATATCATTGTGCACTGAATCATATGATCCTATCTTAGTGCTGATCAACTTTCAAGTTTTGTAGTAAGATGCTAGATTACACCGTCTTAGATGAAGATTGAGTGAAATTAAACAGGTCCAATTGTTGGGTACTATTATTTTCCATAATCCAATATGCTTCTATCATTTTAATATGAATATTTGCACACATAAAATAGGGTATTTGCAGAAAAAAGAAAAGAAAAAATTCAAATCGAAAACTTAGAAAGATCAATCAACTAATCAAGAAAATCAATACATAACACAATAAAAAAACAAATTTCAAAAATTGACTACCCACAAACATGTAAACCAACAAATTAAGGTTTTTCTTAACTGTCTTTGCCTTCACCATTTGTAACTCCCCGTTTATTTAAAAGCATAAAATCTTGTTTTGGTGTGACTTACTATAGAAATTGACTCTTTATATAATAATAAAGATAAATAATTTAGGAATAAATGTAAAGTATTATGTCATAAAACATCGTTATGAAATATGAATTTTGGAAAATGCAGCGAAACAATTTACTTGAAATTCTTTTCTTTACAAACACATTTTTTTAAGAGCAATAAAATAAACATTTACTTAAAAACACAAGTTTGAAACTTAGAAAATAAAACCTTTTATTAAAATCTTCTACGACCTTGATAATATCGGCTACCGACATTCACTACTCGCACACCACGTTCTGAATACTTTAAGCTGAAAACATTTTTACACATAGGGGTGAGTGCCAAAAAACACTCAGTGGGGTTTATTTGTACGGTGGAGGGAATACATAAAGTAAACACGCCCATCCAGTTCGAAAACCGTCGAACCGGGCCGGTTCGAACCGGCGGTCAACGGTTCGGCGAACCGTTGACCGGTTTCGGTTCCGAACCGTAACTGGAAACCGTAATTATCCGGTTAGGTTACGATTCGTGATTTTTTAAACCGGAAAATCGGCGGTTTAACCGCAGGTTCGGAACCGCCGGTTTTGAAAATTTTTGAAATTGACGGCGGTGATCTACGAGCCCTTGGAGATCAACGGTCAAGATGAAGAAACCGGATCGAACCGCCGGTTCGGTTTGAACCGGAACCGGCGGTTCGAACCGGAGCATCCCCTTTTTTCTTTTTCTTTTTTGAATTTTTTGAAATCTATAATTTTTTTGAAAAACTGGCCCGAACCGGCGTTTTAACCGGAACCGCCGATTTCGGAACCGGAACCGGCGGTTCCGAAACGGAACCGGAACCGGGAAACCGGATGACCATGTCTAACATAAAGTACACTTAGTCATATCAAGAAAACAAATCACATTGTGGACTCCCGAGTAGTCCCTTGCAAACCATCTGGATAGGTTTCCGAAGAAAGCTATCAGGGCCCCAAGCCGACCCTATGGTTTTTACACCCTTCATATCGGGTTTCCGTAGAATACCCTACTTGGCGTGAAAGCGCATGCGCAATTAAATGTTTCACAGAATATTTCTCACATAACACATAGTACACATTAATCACATTCACGTTGGGGCACGTATTTCACGACAATCACATATTAACAAAGAAAACCTTCGACATTCCTTTGGTTTCTAAAGAAACCCCTCTTGTACGGGAATTATCCCGACTTATCATCATATAAAACCAGTCGCATTTATATCTCTTGAAATCAATAACCTTTTTGAAACCATAATATTTACTTGAATATCAATTATATAATAAAGACGATCAACTTGAAAACGACACCACATAATTACAAAATTCAAGTCACATAATTCACATAATAAATTGTATAATTATGAACGTAGATAAGATTTTACCCCACCTTTAAAAGCAATGCTCGTAAAATCCTTCATCTATTTTCCTCTAGTCCTTTCCTTCGTTCGTATTTCCTTCAAAGTACAAAAACTCATCTTAAAATCTAATCACAACTATTAATGGTAGAATTAACTATTATATTATACTCTTGAGAGGGATCAATGATTGACATTTATAGGTTTAAGGTTTAAACAGAAATTCTAGGTTTTCTTTTCACGAGCTTTCAATTAGCATTGTTTACAAATTTAAAAATTCTAAAGGTACCCATGTACGATGATAATCCAAGACAAGGGTTAATTTGACATTCTATCGTAGTTTCTGGGTTTAAATAAAGATTTCTACGATCAAGGATTTAAATTGTCACATTATATATCATTTTAGATTATATAAATCATTTCTATGGAATTATGGAATATAAAGTCTTGGGGTCATAACGTAAAACCAACTTTCAGGGGTAAGTCTGCAATCTTAAATAAATTTAGGGACTGAAATCAAAGTCCATAACCTTAGGTGTCCAAAATGCAATTTACAAAAGTTCAGGGCTAAAGCATAATTTCAGCATTTTCTTAAGGATTTAAATTACAATTATATAATGATATGGAAATTTGCAATCTAATCCTTCAAATAAATCAAATTTACCATAGCAAACCCCATCCTCCTTCCTCCATTCCCGTCGCTGATTCATCATCGTGCCACGGCCGGCGACCGCATGTCGCCGGCAACATCCCGTCTCTCACTAACAGCAGCCCAAACACCACCCAAGCAACAAACGAAACACATAACACACACACCGGCAGCCACCACTTTCACCACCAGCCCAACCCGCACACACACAGCACCATATAGTGCCGCCGCTCTCGGCGGCAGCAGCGGCAGACCTTCTCGCCGCCCAACACGCCGCGGCGGCCCTTCTCGCAGCCCAAAATACGGCAATGGTAGAGGCATCTGTGAAGAGGAAGGAGATAGAGAAAGGAGAAGGGGGAACTCGCTCCTTTTCGCCGTTCATATGTGGCGGAGGTGGCGGCTGAATAAAGACCTGATCCATGCTTCCTTTTGGTTCAAACAAGACATCGAGAAAAAGACCGGTGATAATGGCGACGGTTAGCGGCGGTGGTGTTGTAGCATGGGAAGAAAGGGGAAATAAATTACCTTTTTGTTCCTTTTTCAAATCTTGAGTTTTTCTCCCCAAACTTGGTCAATCTCACAATTTTGGATGATGAGACAAGGATCTCAATTTTTTTGCAAGCAAAAACTTATATACCCCTGGGCGGTCACAGATTTAGATGTTATATATGTGGTCTTCATGTATTATATATATACTCTATTGTAAAAGTCTGATTTTTGCTTGATCAAGATTCCAACTTTATGAGTTACAATCTCTCCACTCTTGGTCTAGTTTTCCTCTGCAGAACTCGAAGGAGAAAAAGAGATTGAAGATGCGTCCCTCACTTAGCAAGAAAAATGGTGCCCCCTCTTATACCTGCATATTGTTTAGGCTATCTAAATGAAATGGGCTTAATTGAATTATGGGCTTTATATCCTTGTTTCCTCTTGGGCCTTATTCTAGTAGGCCCAAGTCTATTTTGATCCATATCAACCACTCCCCCCCTAGTGTGGCTCAAATCAGTTCATGCAGAACTGATTTGACCATGCAGACCAGAAATACTTATTCGCAGAGCTACCCAGACGAGGAGTTACCAAGTTCTTCTACTTCTTTTCAGCAGATTAATAAGGCCCGTGTTCTGGATCAGCTTAATAAAGTTTTAGGTAGAGCTGGACAAAGACTGAGCTTCACGTTAATTTGTTGTGGATGAGTACAGACCCAGAGGTCTGACCTATGATAAGAAGAGTGTTATCATGACCATATTGGATGAGTCTCTACTCCGCAGGTCAGAGGATGACGCAAACGTAGAAGTCTGGCCTCTGCCAGGAAGACGTAAAATGAGACCGCGTTGACTGAGTCTCTGCTCCACAGGTCAGAGGATGACACAGACGTAAAAGTCTGGCCTTTGCCAGGAAGACGTAAAATGAGACCGCGTTGACTGAGTCTCTGCTCCGCAGGTCAGAGGATGACGCAGACGTAGAAGTCTGGCCTCTGCCAGGAAGACGTAAAATGAGACCGCGTTGACTGAGTCTCTGCTCCGCAGGTCAAAGGATGACGCAGACGTAGAAGTCTGGCCTCTGCCAGGAAGACGTAAAATGAGACCGCGTTGACTGAGTCTCTGCTCCGCAGGTCAGAGGATGACGCAGACGTAGAAGTCTGGCCTCTGCCAGGAAGACGTAAAATGAGACCGCGTTGACTGAGTCTCTGCTCCGCAGGTCAGAGGATGACGCAGACGTAGAAGTCTGGCCTCTGCCAGGAAGACGTAAAATGAGACCGCGTTGACTGAGTCTCTGCTCCGCAGGTCAGAGGATGACACAGACGTAGAAGTCTGGCCTCTGCCAGGAAGACGTAAAATGAGACCGCGTTGACTGAGTTGAACGAAATCAATAACTTACGAATCTGAGGAACCTGTAATTCCACATCTTATCGGTAGCTCCGACATAGAACTAATAACTGACATATCAAAAGATAATTAGAAAATCCAATTTAGAACAAATAATTAACAAATCTGATTTAAGAACTGATTTTGGCAGATCTGAGAAGATCTGATGATTGTGGCAGATCCAGATCTCTGATTTTGGCAGATTAGAGAAGATCTGATTATTGTGGCAGATCCAAGCAGATTCTCTGAGATAGAACTGATTTTCCATATCTGATTTTCCATATCTGACGAGCTGATATGATTTCCATATCTGATCATAATTTACGAGTAGATTTGCAAAACAGAGCTGATCTGCAAAGCAAAAATGATCTGATTTGCAACTCTGGGGCAGAATATGATCTGATAAGGTAGAACTGACTTCTGGGCAGAATTAACGTTCCTATCTGTTTGAGCAGAACTGATTTGATAATAATTTGGCAATATCGCTATCTGGCAAACAAAACTTCATGCGATGTAGCAGATAAGACTTTTGCTTAGCATACGGGTCTGACTTTACGGACAGACCTGAGATAGAACTGATACTATTATATCAAATATAACAATTTTGGTAAGAATAAATGGTAATCTGCAGATATACAACTTTGAAAGAAATTGGGACATACATTATAGCCAAATTAATTATGATAATTTGAGACAAAATAAAATATAATCTCGTGCTTCAAAAAGTGCAATCTAAACATGCATATTATTATTAGAAAGCAGACCAAATAATTATGCACAACGTCTAATTTTGGAGATAATCTTCAAATTTGATTTGTTTATAATCTCTGATCTTGGATATGATGCACGTCTGAATTGAAAGATGAGAATCTCATTTTTATTGGATAAAAGATTCAACTTCTGGAAGCAGATCAGAGTTCACATTTCATAGCAGATTTGCCATGGATATCTGACCTCCTTGAGGCAGATGCCGCAAATCAAAATAAACGCAGAGCTCCGATTATAGTCCAGCTCTGACAACAGACTTGTGCCAAAGAACTAGTAAATTTAATTTCTAAATAAATAGCACATGTCAAATTTTCTAATAAATGAGTACGAGCCTAAATATCAGGATAAAACATGTTAGATATTTCAAATCTTCACAAAAAATGTCTCACATAACACACGAGAATCCACTTCCAACATTAAGATTTAATAATAAACAAATAAAAGTAAACAACACCATTGGTAAAACAAAAGAGAGCAAACTAGGCAGCGTGGTAAAATGGAGCAGAACTCATAGGGGATTAAAGGGGCATAACTTTGCGCGAGCAGACGTCGCTGTCGCTGGTGAGCAGCCCTCATAGAGGTAACCTTATCGAGCAGAAGCGAGTGCACTGGCAGATGAGAGAACGAGCACAATAGAAGCAGAACTTCAATGAATGGAACTTTAGGCCAGTAGAATTGCTAGTAGCTAGAGCTACAGAGAAGACCAGAGTAATGGTGAGGGGCATAACTGTCAGATTGGGCAGAACTACGAGCAAGCCGGACGAGAAGAGCAGAACTCGCCGAAGCAGCTCTGCAGACTCAGAGCCAAATATCACGATGGAAATAAACATTTACACTACCACTATCCCAACAACCCAATCATCACACATTATTTCATTCAAACATTTCATCAAACATGTAAGTTGCATTCTTTGAAAAGGGTCAAAAATAAATACAAGAATTTTTCAAAATGGCCGATACTAGCAGGAAACATATCAGTAACACCTTTCAGCAGAAAATCGTAATAATTAACCCAATCAAGTTTGTTACGCAAGAAATTATTATCAATTAACATGTGGATAAAATATAGAGGAAAAAAGTAAAAGGGATAAGGAATAGCAAATCTGAATGTTTGGGAATTTGATGTTGATATAATTTCAAGCGCCGACGATAGAGTGGCTCCATGCTACGTGAGAAAATCCCTGAGCCAACGCAACTTGACAGAGTTCAAGCACAACCCATCAAGCTCGGAGCAAAGATCGAACACAGCACGGAGATTTCAAATATGTTATGAAGAACCCCAAAGCGAGGTGGGCTTGGTCGATTATAGCAGCGGCGGGGCCGTTAGGCAATGAACGGAGCAGGGGCGGCAGAGAGAAATCCTCGGATAACAGAGAGCAACAACGGATTAGAGGGGTCGATGGACGACGACGATCGAGCAAGTTTAACGGGGGTTTTTCAGATTCGTTAACGGAGCTTACCGGCCTGTCTCAAGGTTGAGATTTAGCCACCACCATTCTAACAGAAGCCAGAAGGATAGACGAGAATAGAAGAGAGATTGGAATAGGGAATAATGAGGAAGAAGGAGACTCACTTCTCACCTCATGTTTCCCACAGACGGCGCCATTTGTAAAAGTCTGATTTTTGCTTGATCAAGATTCCAGCTTTATGAGTTACAATCTCTCCACTCTTGGTCTAGTTTTCCTCTGCAGAACTCGAAGGAGAAAAAGAGATTGAAGATGCGTCCCTCACTTAGCAAGAAAAATGGTGCCCCCTCTTATACCTGCATATTGTTTAGGCTATCTAAATGAAATGGGCTTAATTGAATTATGGGCTTTATATCCTTGTTTCCTCTTGGGCCTTATTCTAGTAGGCCCAAGTCTATTTTAATCCATATCATCTATAGTTGTTATATGTTTTAATGTAATACATATATTCTACAGATATCATATATATGTAAGAATATACATGTGATACCTGAAGAGTATACACATGATACCTATAGAGTATGTATTTAATATTAATATGATGATTAATTTGGAAGCACCGTACCCCGAAGCACACAAGTGTCACTCTTTTTTGGAATGGGGGCATGACTGGCAAATTATGTCGGAATGAGTTTACAATAGGATTGATTTGGGCTTAAAATTTTGGGATAGAAAATTGGCTTAGAATTGGGCTAAAATTAAGATAGACATTTGGTTCGAAAATTAGTCTGGTTTGCTGTGGGCCCTACTCGTCAATTAGAATTGAACCAAACTAATTTACAGTACATATAATATTATTTTCTTGTTGTAGAATTAATTGATATCTTAGGTTAGTAAAGGTTTATTTTATCTCCTTTTATCAATATAAAGTACTCTTAATTGATAATCACCTTTGTGTATTTTAAATATCGCATTTTTGAAATATGTTAAATATATCCTATAATTAGATTGATTTCCGACTTAAATCTAAATCACAATAAGATAAACCGAGACTTAATATCTAGAACTAAATTATTTAAATCCTCATGAAATCAATTTAGAGTTGAATTTTTTTATTTTGGGGTGTTACACCATTCATGTAAATAACAAACATTAATAACTTTTCTATTATTATAAACACAAAAGTAATTTCTTACTTTAATACCCCATAACATGTACATCTGCAAATTACAGTATCACTACGTACCATCAAATATAAATAATATTAAAATGCAAAGTCCTAAAGCAACGTACCTTCATACTTCAGTGAAACTCATCACATCCTCTTCCACCATAGGTTGAGAAGTCTTCCACGAAGGAATCATAGAGGCAGAGAGAGATATAGAAGTTGGAATGGCTGAGGCTGGCTTTACACATTCTAAGTGGATTCAATGCTTCTCTAATTATTTATTTTACTTTTTTAATAAAATCAATCTTAAATAAAATGACACATGTTTATTTCTAAAGATTATACTTGTCAATAGCTGGAGAGCCACAACCTTACTTTTATATATATATATATCAAAACCTGTGCAGAATAGGAATTTTTTTGGAAAACTCTGCAATTTGAATAATATATGTGTATAAAGTCTTTCACTATTAAAAAACCATTTAACATTCAATTTATTATTCCAATTCTATAATAGGTAAGTATGACTAATATATATTCAAATCGTTAAAATTCATATACATTTGTCTCATGTGCCACAGCTTTTGAGTACAGTCATTTATCAGGATACGGTCGATCATACGCGACAATAGTGTATAATTAGTATGTCTTTGCAACTACAAATATGTGTTTTTTACAATAAATATGTGATATTTTTTTCTCGCCCATTGTCGTTCCTTGGGAAAAAACACGAGCAGTGTGTGGCACATGGTCATATCCTCTAAGCACGGTCGATATAAGTATGTGATTTTTATCTATAAGTGTATGTTTTTAGGGAAAATGCTAAAATGTCACGGCTGAGAACTCTTAATATGTCCACAGCTGACGTGTAATGATCTCATCCCCTCGTTATATGGAAAGTAAAATTAATTGATATGCTGGATATTTGACACATCAGTGGAAGACACATAATATCGAATGTGTCCACAGTGGGTAAGGTAACAGTCTTTTAGAGCTATAAGTATTTGTTTAATTTTCTTTTTTTATGATCGACTTGTATCCTGAGGCACGACCATGTTCAACCACATCGAACATGAGACGATCTCGAAAGAGACCAACCCTGGTCAAATTCCATCATTATTTTCATAGGAATTTTACATTTGTTTGTTTATATTTGTATAATTAATATAAAAATAAGGGATCACTCTAATTGTACTTCGTGTTCTAGTAAATCTGTCACGCCCATTTTCGTATATGGAAATATGACTTATATAGCGGAAGCACAACTTACAAACAGGGTGTCCAGCCAAAAGATTAGATCATCGGAAAAACAGATGGAAAACAAAATTCTAAGATGATAGTTCTCGTGCTTAGAAGAGTTCAACACGTACAACGAAAAAGTATGTTTGGTTCAAACATGAAAGGATCCTTAATACAGAGTACCAAAAATAGGGTTCGGAAAAGCCGACAAAGGAAATATATATAATTATACATGCAAAAGTGTCAGGCAATTCAGCTCGTCCCTCCTTCATCCATAGTTTTCTGTAAACTAAAAGCATATAAGGGGTGAGTGTCAAAGGATCACTTAGTGGGTCGACCTGTACTATGATAGGAACACATGATACTATGAATATATATACTATACATATACATATATATATATATTACACATTGTGGACTCCCGAGTAGTCCCCTATAAACTATGCTGGATAGATATCCGAAAAAGATCTATCCGGGCCCCAAGCCGACCCTATGGGTTTTTACACCCTTCATGTTGGATTTCTGAAGAATACCCTTTGTGCTGGGTTTCCGAAAAATACCCTACTTGGCGTGCAAGCGCATGCGCAAAAAGATTTCACAAAATAGATCTCACATAACACATAGTACACGTTATTCACATTCACATAAATTCATATAATTCATGACAAGTACAAATAAACAAGTAAATCTTTTGAACTGTATTGGTTTCTAAAGAAACCCTTCTTGTACGGATATTATTCCGACCTTTGATCACATGAAATCAATCGCATTTGAATCCCTTGAAAGTAGTAGTCCTCGAAATATTTATTTTACTCGAAGACCAATCACAAAATAATGATGATTAACTTGAAATTGACTTTACTTGTTCATTGAAAATAATGCCACATAATAAGTTGTACAATATAAATGAAAACATTTATTTGATAAGATTTTACCCTCACCTCGGATAATACTCAACCCTGTCAAAAGCTCGTAGTCCTCTTCCTTCCTTATTCTTGTCCTTCGTCTGGAAACCGTACATAACGCAGAAACTCGACTTAGCGTCTAATTTAACTGTATATGCTCGGAATAACTAGTAGAATAAACCCTCGAATGGAGTAACAATTGGTGATCCTAGGATTAAAGTTTAATCGAATCTAGGATTTATACGATCGTAGTCTCGTACTAGGGTTTTCCTTGCCTAACGGTGGTTCATCGCGTTTTTCGTACCATTTTGGATGTCGTTCTAGCTTTTCCTAGTATCGTAGGACATAAAACACATAAAATATATAAGTTTGGAGTCATAAAATAATATCTAGCAAGGTATGGGTTTCATTTTATAATTTCAGCATGTTCTGAGGTCAAATTGTCATTTCTGTAAAATCTGGGGGGTCCACATGTTATTTCTATAAATTCTGGGGGTCAATCTGCAATTTGATCAAAACTCAGGGGCTGAAATTGAATTCCTAACTAATGCAGGGACTGAAATGCAATAAGGCAAAAGGTAAAGGGCTGACTAATAAATATGCAAAATTAAGAATTTGCAAGGAAGTCCCTGGAAATTGTTTAATTTCCAAAATCAAGCCCCTGCACCCAAACCCCCTGCACACCGTCAACCTCCCCCTGCCCATTGCCGCCGCTGCTGCTGCCGTTCGTCGGCAGCAGCACCACACACCCACCACTGCACGGCGCCGCCCCACACGGCGGCGCCACACACGCACACACACAAGCCACTCCACCCCCCCTTTCTTCATTTCTGTCACCGACCCCCTTTTCACCCCGCTACCCCTGCAGCTGCCGGCGGTGAGCGCCGGCGTTTTCCCCTCCACTCTCACCCAGCACACGGTGCTGCCCATCGCGGCGGCGCCTCCCTCCTTCTCCCCCGTTTCATAGCCTCACTCACCCACATAAACACACACACACATAGCAGCACAACACACACAACACAAACACACAGCTGCACAACACACACACACATCGTTGCACGCACACGCAGTGCCGTTGTCAGCGGCGCTGCACCCCAAACTCATGCTTGGCACCACCGCTCACGACGGCACGAACCCAGTACGGCGGCAGCAACAACAGAGAGCCATAGAGAGAGAGAGACATGGGATGTAATTTGCAACAATAAAAGAGAGAAAGAAAATTAATTGGATCTTTACCCCTTTTACACACCAAATCTCCTGCAAAAGCTTGATGAAATTGAAATGTGGAAGAAGGGGTATTATCCCCCTTCTTGTACAGATGGAAGGGTAGGAGATACACGTGTAAAGCAGATACAATTGATGGTGGTGACAAGAATTTTCCCAACAATTATGGGCTGAAGCATATGGGCTCGTTTTTGGGCTTTAAATAAATTTTACTTGGACCGGATTATATCTATGCTAGGCTTTCCTTTAACTTGGGCCAAGGAAATGAAAATTGGGCTTAAAGAAATAAAAACATGAATTTGTTAAACATCCCCTTTTTGCACTAACATATATGTATAATTTAATTTTTTTTTTTATACTTATTTGGGGTGTTATATCCTTCCCTCCTAACAAGAAATTTCATCCTCGAAATTTAAAACGTACCAAGGTAATGTAAATTCGGGTATTTCGCGATGATTTTCTCTTCCTCTTCCCAAGTTGCTTCTTTGGCGTTGTGCTGACTCCATTGCACTTTTACTAGAACCACATCTTTGTTTCTAAGTTTATGAATTTTTCTATCTAGTATTGCAACAGGAGTCTCTTCGTACGACAACTCTTTTTCAAGTCCAATGTTTTCTTGGTGAATAACGTGACTCAGATCAAATACGTATTTTCGTAGCATAGATACGTGAAATACGTTGTGGATGCCTGCGAAGTCAGGTGGCAGGGCTAATCGGTATGCTACTTCACCGACTCGTTCCAATACTTCATATGGTTCGATGTACCTTAGTCTTAGTTTACCCCTCTTTCCAAATCGGTAAACTCCTTTAGTGGGTGATACCTTCAGAAAAACTTTATCGCCCACCTTAAACTTCAGTTCTCTCCTTCTCTTATCCGCGTAGGATTTCTGTCGATCTTGAGCCACTTTGATCCTTTCTCGGACTCGCCTTATCACCTCTATCGTCTGCTCTATCAACTCTGTTCCCAATACTTTCTTCTCACCCACTTCATCCCAATAAAGGGGTGAACGACACTTTTTACCATACAACGCTTCATAAGGTGTCATTCCGATGGTGGACTGATAACTGTTGTTGTAGGCAAATTCCACCAAAAAGAGATGTTCTTCCCAACTCCCATGGAAATCTAGCGCGCAAGCTCTCAACATATTTTCTAGAGTTTTAATCGTTCGTTCAGTTTGTCCATCCGTCTGTGGGTGGAAGGCTGTGCTGAAGGCTAGTTTGGTTCCCAATTCCTTTTGTAAGCTATGCCAGAATCGAGACGTGAAACGAGGATCTCTATCAGAAACGATAGAAATCGGCACTCCATGGAGTCAGACTATTTCCTTTAAGTAGATTTGTGCCAACTTATCTATCTCTAGAGTCATCTTAATAGGTAGAAAGTGAGCAGACTTTGTTAGTTTATCTACAATTACCCAGACCGCTTGGTTCCCTTGTCTCGTTTTGGGTAATCCCACTATAAAATCCATGGTGATATGCTCCCATTTTCATTCTGGTATTTCCAAAGGCACTAGCATTCCTTCGGGTCGTTGATGTTCCGCTTTCACTTGTTGGCAGACCAGACATCTCTTAACAAATTGTCCTATGCTGCCCTTCATATTCCGCCACCAAAAAGTCTTCTTCAAATCTTGATACATCTCCGTACTTCCAGGATGAGCTGAGTACGGGTTTACGTGTACCTCTTTCAAAATTCTATTTCTCAGTTCTTCGTCCTTTGGCACACAGAGTATTCCCCTAAATGTAAGGGCTCCATCGGCTGAATTCGTAAATCCCTCTGTTTTTCCTTTCTTCATACGTTCCTTTATCCGATGCAGGAATCTATTATTTTTCTGAGCTTCGGCGATCTGTTCTCGTAGAGTGGGCCGTACCGTCAAAGCTGCAACCCTAGCTTTGATGTTGTTTGGTGGCATGACTATCTCTAGACTTAACTTAGCTATTTCTCTTGTCAGCAAATCTTGATTGGTAAGTGGGCAAATTACTTCTCCAGTCCTCTTCCGGCTAAGCGCATCAGCAACGACGTTCGTCTTTCCTGGATGGTAAAGAATGGTGCAATCATAATCCTTTACCAATTCCAGCCATCTTCGTTGCCTCATATTGAGCTCTTTTTGTTCAAAGAAGTATTTCAGGCTCTTGTGATCGGTGTAGATCTCGTATTTTCCTCCATATAAATAGTGTCGCCAAATCTTGAGGGCGTACACTACGGTGGCTAGTTCTAGGTCATGAGTTGGATAATTTTGCTCATGAGTTCTTAGCTGTCTTGACGCATAAGCTATCACTTTTCCTTCCTGCATCAAAACGCATCCCAAACCTTGCTTGGATGCATCGCTATAAACTATGAATCCCTTCGTTCCATCTGGAAGTGTGAGTACAAGTGCCACAGTTAATCATCTCTTCAATTCTTGGAAGCTCTCTTCACACCGATCCGTCCATTGAAATTTCATCTCCTTTCGAGTTAAACGAGTCATGGGTAGAGCAATCTTGGAGAATCCTTCTATGAACCTTCGATAATATCCTGCTAACCCCAGGAAACTTCACACCTCGTTTACGTTAGATGGTGCCTTCCAATTACTAACGGCTTCTACTTTGGCTGGGTCCACCTCTATTCTTTGTGCAGAAACGATATGTCCAAGGAATGATACCTTGTCTAACCAGAATTCACATTTCTTGAATTTCACGTATAGCTTTTCTTTTCGTACGATTTCCAACGTGATCCATAGATGTTCTTCATGGTGCACTTTACTGTCGGAATATATTAGAATATCATCAATAAATACTATCACGAATCGATCAAGGTATGGGTGGAAGACACGATTCATCATATCCATGAAAACCATTGGTGCATTGCTTAATCCGAAAGGCATCACTACGAACTCGTAGTGGTCGTACCTTGTTCGGAAAGCTGTCTTGGATATGTCCTCCTTCTTGACCTTCACTTGATGATATCTAGACCTCAAATCGATTTTTGAAAACACGCTTGCACCCTTTAACTGGTCAAATAAATCCTCAATTCGAGGCAACGGGTACTTATTCTTGATGGTTCTCTTGTTTAACTCACGATAGTCGATGCACATCCGAAAGGTTCCATCTTTTTTCTTTACAAATAACACAGGAGCTCCCCGTGGAGACACACTAGGACGGATAAAACCTTTTTCCAACAACTCCTGTAATTGCACCTTTAGTTCTTGCAATTCTTTCGGTGTCATTCGGTACAGAGTTGTAGACACTGGTGCGGATCCAGGCACCAATTCTATTCCGAATTCCACCTCTCTATCTGGTGGTGGGCCGGGTAGTTGTTCAGGGAACACGTCCTTGAATTCATTCACTATCGGTACTCTATCAATTGGATCCGTCTCTTGTTTGAGATCCACCAAGTTGACTAACATCGCTTCGCAATCTCCTCCCCTGAGTAATTTTACAGCTTGTAAGGCTGTAATCACTCTAAGATTCAACCCAACTCGAGTTCCGAAGAAAGTAAACCCTTCACCTTCAGGCGGTCTAAAGAGAATCTCTCGTTCGTAGCACTTGTTACCGCATGATTACTCTTTAGCCAATCTATCCCCAAGATTACGTCAAAATCTTTCATTTTCAATACATGCAGGTCGGCATAAAGAGTTTTATTTCCAAAGGTTATATCTAAGTTCCGACACGCCCTCTGGGTTTTAACTGTCTTTCCTGAAGGTATACTAACCTCTAGGATTCTAGCATCTATTGTATTGCTATCCAGCCCCAACATTTCATAAAATTTGGCGGAGATAAAAGAATGGGTTGCCCCAATATCGAATAAGACAAGCGCAGGCAGATTACAAACTAATAACATACCTGCCATTGTCTCCGGATCCTCCGCCACTTCATTACGGGTAAGGGCAAAAGCTCGAGCTCTTCCCATGTCAGGTCTTTGCTTAAAACCTTGCGCCGTTGCCAGAAGCTTCGGACAATTTATCGCGCTGTGGCCCGGTTCTTTACATCGGAAGTAATTATGTGTCCCAAAGAGGCACAATCCATGATGTCGCCTCCCGCACTTGGGGCATAGAGGTTTAGGTTTTTTATCTTGAACATTGAAGTCACCACTACTCATTGGTCGCTTCCCTTGGTTAAAAATTCAGCTTCGGTTCGGTCCCGGGTTAACCTACTTCCTCTTCCCCAACTTCTCATTTGTTCTCTTCGGAATCACCACATCTGATCGCACACGAGAACTTACCTCCAAGGCTCTTCTCACCATCTCTTCGTATGAGATCTCTCCTTGCCCTGCCAGGATAGTACCAACTACTGGGCATAATCCCCTACAGAAACGTCTGGCCTTTTTAGAGTCCATATCCACCAGATGGGTGGCATACCTGCTTAATTGATTAAATTTCCTCTCGTATTCGCCCACCGTCAAAAACCCCTGTCTAAGGTGTAGGAATTCTATTTCTTTTGTGTCCCGATAGGACTGAGGCAGATAATTCTGCATGAAGATCTCTTTGAAGTCTGACCAAGTCATTTCGTTCTTCCTTTCCATGGTCAAAGTCCGACTATAGGATTCCCACCAGAAGCTTGCTTCTTCTGTGAACTGGAAGATGGCACATGAGATTCTATGTGCCTCAGTGCAAGTCATGTGAGTGAATAGTCAATCAAGGGCTCTCAGCCATTCCTCAGCATCAGATGGTTCTCCTCTTTCATTGAATATCGGTGGATTAAAGCGTCGGAAAAGTTCGATTACTTTATTCACGTCCTCTCTGGGTTCCACAGATGCGGTTGTTGTGTTTTCGTTACCTAACCGTTCTGCTAAACCCCGTAAAATGGTGAGTAAACTTTCCATGGGCTCCAAAGGTGGCAGCCCTGACGTTGATTGGCTCGGTATATTCCATTGTGGCTCCAATCCTTCAGGTACAGATTGTCCCGACGTCGAGTTATCCGCTATCTGTTCTGCTGGTTGTGGGTTCTTTTGTGGTCTACCCTTTCGTATGTTTCTGATCAGAAAAGACCAAATCCTATAACTCTCGCGAAGATAGAAAGAAAAGGGATTTTTATAACATAAGCAACTATTTTACCGAGAAGGTTAGTCGTCATACATATACACACATAATCATCATACAAAAATTTCCTAGTGGGCATACTAGGCGATCGGGTGCGAGCGGTCCTCCTCGTATACACATATCAAAAATGGTCGAACCGCGCCTGCACCCTACAAAATATTATATACATATACCCATTCTATAACTACGTTGTATGGATATGATTTATAAATATACATACACATAATATACACAAAATAACAGTCTTCCAAAAACAGCAAGTAAACTAGATCCTACTCGTTAATCCATGTTCTTATGCCAAGGCTGCCGGTGGGGACGGGGGTCCTTGAAACCCCGGTAGGGCAACCCCGGGTTCCCTCTCCTCCATGTGCTAATCTAGATCCTCCTCAGGATCCTCTTCGGGATCCTCTTCATCATTTCCCCCGTCCGAATCCCCACTGGACGGGTCAAAAGGCCCTCTCTCTGGTGGAGGTGGTTGCTCATGCCTCATCCATAGTTCCATTAAATGTTGAGCCATCCTCCCAAAATCCATACTCGGAGTGCCATCCACTCCCGAGTATACTAACTCATCTCTGAATACTAATCGGGCCCTCGCAGTCCACTGACCTGGAAGTCTCTATCAGACGGCTCGCTGCATCTAAGTTCCTTATTCTACCCGTGGCTCTTCCTGCTTCTCGCCAGCAATGAAAAAGTCTGGCTATGTGCTCTCCCACGGAGACATCCCCTGCAACACTGCTCTCATAGAAAAATCGGGTAGCTCTAGCTTCCGGGGTCTCATATCTAGGTACCCTTTTTCTAGCGGTTCTACGAATAGCGGCCATCTGTCATCCAGAACTCTTACGTAAGTTCCATAGTTAAACCATAATTAAACCTACTCATATTCTATTAACATCGTCATCCTGTTCATATAACAGAGAAAACCCAACAGCACATAATAACATTTACATCATAAATTTCAAAAATACCTCGCGGAAAAGGTCGAACAGAATTGTCTGTCTAATTTACATATTAATCATACAATTCGTACTTATTTTTATACACACATGGTTTTTTGAGCAAGACTCTACGAAAGAAAAAGTGTGAAGCCAGGCTCTGATACCAATACTGTCACGCCCCATTTTCGTATATGGAAATATGACTTATATAGCGGAAGCACAACTTACAAACAGGGCGTCCAGCCAAAAGATTAGATCATCGGAAAAACAGATGGAAAACAAAATTCTAAGATGATAATTCTCGTGCTTAGAAGAGTTCAACACGTACAACGAAAAAGTATGTTTGGTTCAAACATGAAAGGATCCTTAATACAGAGTACCAAAAATAGGGTTCGGAAAAGCCGACAAAGGAAATATATATAATTATACATGCAAAAGTGTCAGGCAATTCAGCTCGTCCCTCCTTCATCCATAGTTTTCTGTAAAATAAAAGCATATAAGGGGTGAGTGTCAAAGGATCACTTAGTGGGTCGACCTGTACTATGATAGGAACACATGATACTATGAATATATATACTATACATATACATATATATATTACACATTGTGGACTCCCGAGTAGTCCCCTATAAACTATGCTGGATAGATATCCGAAAAAGATCTATCCGGGCCCCAAGCCGACCCTATGGGTTTTTACACCCTTCATGTTGGGTTTCTGAAGAATACCCTCTGTGATGGGTTTCCGAAAAATACCCTACTTGGCATGCAAGCGCATGCGCAAAAAGATTTCACAAAATGGATCTCACATAACACATAGTACACGTTATTCACGTTCATATAAATTCATATAATTCATGACAAGTACAAATAGACAAGTAAATCTTTTGACCTGTATTGGTTTCTAAAGAAACCCTTTCTATACGGATATTATTCCGACCTTTCATCACATGAAATCAATCGCATTTGAATCCCTTGAAAGCAGTAGTCCTCGAAATATTTATTTTACTCGAAGACCAATCACAAAATAATGACGATTAACTTGAAATTGACTTTACTTGTTCATTGAAAATAATGCCACATAATAAGTTGTACAATATAAATGAAAACATTTATTTGATAAGATTTTACCCCCACCTCGGATAATACTCAACCCTGTCAAAAGCCCGTAGTCCTCTTCCTTCCTTATTCTTGTCCTTCGTCTGGAAACCCTACATAACGCAGAAACTCGACTTAGCGTCTAATTTAACTGTATATGCTCGGAATAACTAGTAGAATAAACCCTCGAATGGAGTAACAATTGGTGATCCTAGGATTAGAGTTTAATCGAATCTAGGATTTATACGATCGTAGTCTCGTACTAGGGTTTTCCTTGCCTAACGGTGGTTCGTCGCATTTTTCGTACCATTTTGGATGTCGTTCTAGCTTTTCCTAGTATCGTAGGACATAAAACACATAAAATATATGAGTTTGGAGTCATAAAATAATATCTAGCAAGGTATAGGTTTCATTTTATAATTTCAGCATGTTCTGAGGTCAAATTGTCATTTCTGTAAAATCTGGGGGGTCCACATGTTATTTCTATAATTCTGGGGGTCAATCTGCAATTTAATCAAAACTCAGGCGCTGAAATTGAATCCCTAACTAATGCAGGGACTGAAATGCAATAAGGCAAAAGGTAAAGGACTAACTAATAAATATGCAAAATTAAGAATTTGCAATGAAGTCCCTGGAAATTATTTAATTTCCAAAATCAAGCCCCTGCACCCAAACCCCCTGCACACCGTCGACCTCCCCCTGCCCATTGCCGCCGCCGCTGCTGCCGTCCACCGGCAGCAGCACCACACACCCACCACTGCATGGCACCGCCGCACACTGCGGCGCCACACACACAAGCCGCTCCACCCCTCCCCCCTTTCTCCATTTCTGTCGCCGACCCCCTCTTCACCCCGCTGCCCCTGCAGCTGCCGGCGGTGAGCGCCGCCGTTTCCCCCTCCACTCTCACCCAGCACACGGCGTCGCCCGTCACGACGGTGCCTCCCTCCTTCTCCCCCGTTTCACAGCCTCACTCACCCACATAAACACACACACACACATAGCAGCACAACACACACAACACAAACACACAGCAGCACAACACACACACACACCGTTGCACGCACACGCGGCGGCGCTGCACCCCAAACTCATGCTCGGCACCGCCACTCACGACGGCACGAACCCAGAACGGCGGCAGCAACAACAGAGAGCCACAGAGAGAGAGAGAGAGACATGGGATGCAATTTGCAGCAATAAAAGAGAGAAAGAAAATGAATTGGATCTTTACCCCTTTTACACACCAAATCTCTTGCAAAAGCTTGATGAAATTGAAATGAGGAAGAAGGGGTATTATCCCCCTTCTTGTACAAATGGAAGGGCAGGAGATACACGTATAGAGCAGATACAATTGAAGGTGGTGACAAGAATTTAATTATGGGCTGAAGCATATGGGCTCGTTTTTGGGCTTTAAATAAATTTTACTTGGGTCGGATTATATCTATGTTAGGCTTTTCTTTAACTTGGGCCAAGGAAATGAAAATTGGGCTTAAAGAAAAAAAAAAAAAAACATGAATTTGTTAAACATCCCCTTTTTGCACTAACATATATGTATAATTTAATTTATTTTTTTTATACCTATTTTGGGTGTTATAGAATCATACTCTTGTTAAAAATATTGTAAAAGTTATTTTCAAAATATTTAAATTTCGTCACTATATATTCGAATACTGACTCTTGGCCTTTTTTGATTTGATAAACAACAACTACTACTATTAAAGTGAATTTAACAATTTAAATATATTTTTATAGTCATATTATAATTTACTCAAATAATTAATTATTTTAGATTCCAAATAAAATATATGCATTATTGATGTCAAATTAATATAAGGAAAAAAAGATTATTTGAATTGGTAATTTGACTTGGTTGTTATATATATATATATATATATATATATATATATATATATATACGTGTGTGTAGGAATAATGTAATAAGATAAGGTAATTTATGTATATATAGTGATAATATTATTCCAGTAATGAATTATTCCAATTTATTCCAATAAAGACGAGTTTGCTTGGTAATTGGACATACAAAAAACTTGTATATATTTACTTGAATTTGGAGAAGTGAAAAATTGAAAGGAATAAAAATGAAATAGATTATTAGTCAAAAACAAAAAGAAATTAAATAAATAAATAGCATTCATGAAATTTGAAAAGTTTCTATTGTAAGCGCCTAAACTCTTCCAAAGCCTCACTTAAATTCCATCAAATTTGGATGGTTTATTAAATATAATGAAATATAAATAATTATATGAGATGGAAATATCGGAAACTAAATCTGAGCAAAGACATACATATATGTTTAATTAGGAGATCAAATTTCCTACTTCGATCCCCTACCATTTGGAAGTATTGATAATGTCACTTAATTAGACAATTAAGATATCCAAGACCAAAATTAATAAATGCGAACAATACAATTAATACACTTCTAAATTAAACGCTTATATATGATGTTAAACATTCCAAAATTTTTGTGATAACAATTACAAAAATGTCATATGAATTTTGTTGAGTCGAAATTCATGATAATAATATATGGGATATATTATTAATCATGCCGCCTCGAGTTCTCTCTCCCTCTTTTGAAGCTCTTCAAGCATATGAGCCATGAACGAGTTCAAATTATTCAATTGACTCAAATTAAGATCATCAATACTCTTACGATTTAGAGTCAACTCACTCAACAGTTGTTGGGACTCTTTTAACTCGATTGCGTTCTTGAGTTTACACAAATCTTGCGCCTCAAGATTTGTTGTCTGCTCTATGTATTTCTCATTTGTGACCTTCCTTTTATCTCTTTCGATTTCAGGAAAGTCGAGAAACCTGTCCAGTCTTTCTTTAAAAATTTCTGGACTTGGCCACAAAACTGTATTGCCTTGGCTTTTTTTATGGACAACTATACCCACGTCTACCCCACAAAGGGTGGAAAGCTCATCCGCTTTCTTGATCAAACCATCCACCCTTTTCCTAAATGTGGCATTTCTCTTGCCATCATTGGTTATTTGCTCATGTTTAACCCTCGTCTTTGTCATGTTGTTTGATAATGGATAAATCTAGTTTTTTTTTATCCTTAATGTAGTTTATCATTTTATTTCATATATTTATAGCAGAGAAATGTCATCATTTGTAGTAACAAGACTTTATTGCCATAATTGTCACTTTCGTAGTTTCCATAATTTAGTATAGTCAAAAAATATATCAAGACTATGTGTGGATTTAAATATCACTTTCGTAGTTTCCATAATTTCTAATCATCTGGGTTTACCCGAATTATTAGGATACTATATTATACGTTTGTTTTTTCTTTTTTAAGAAAATTTGACTAATTGGAAATTATTCAAAATTAATCAATTTTTTTTTTTACTTTTTGGATAAACAATTCAGTACTACCTAATAAAATTGCCCTAATTTAATAGTATCCTTGTTATAGGGGTCCAAATCTATATTATAATTGAATAAAATTTATAAAGTTGCCAAAAATTTTGCTACCTTATTTGCTGTCGTGTAGTCATTTCGTTATTTTAGTACTATCATAAATGTGTTATTATATTTTCAGTTTTATATTGAAATCCCAAGAATTTAATATATGTAAATAACCTACCTTTTATTATCAATCAAATATTTCAAAAACATAATCTATAAATGAATAAATTATTTTCAATTCAGGAAATTCACATATATAATCCAAAAAAAAAAAAAAAAGGAATAGAATTAAAGAAACATACTTTAATTATTTAATTATGTATTTCTCTTCTCTTTAATTTCCTACTCTTCCAGTGTTCCTCCACCGTTATCATCGCCGTCATCCATGTTGTTGTTGTTATTGTTGCTGTCCTAATTATTAATATTAATAAATAATGTTGTTGTTGTTACAATTGTCTTTTTTTCTTTTTTTTTTTTAAATTGTGCTAAGAGTGTAAAGGATTGAATAAAGACTTGAAAAACCTCTGTGATTCAGAACTCGCACTCTAATCATCAGACAATCTGAAACTCTGTAAACGTAGGATATTACTTGAGTTACAAACTTGTTATGATTGTTGTTATTGTTCTTATTATTGTTAAGAGCATTGGAGCAGCTTAATAGAACCTCAAAAATAAAGTAGTTCCAAAAGCAAACTCGACATACATGGCTTAGTTTATCACAAATATCGCCTTTTGTTTTAACCTTTTTTGTCTAAAATTTACAAACTACAATGCTTTTGGAAGTGTAAATCAAAATAAGGAAAAACATCAATTTCAATAAGGATACACCAATGATACGTCGGAATAATCGGTTAGGTCTTGAAATATCAATAGTGATTGTGCGTTCTTGTATCTTATATAAGTAAAAATATCTCTGAATTATTTCCTAAATTCGAAAGAGAGTTAACTACAAGTGTATATGCATGTCTAAATCTAACTGGGGTTCGCAGTAGTGAAAGAATCAAATCGAAAAAAACAAAAAAGGATTCGAGTTGCAAGATATATATATACACACATATATAATTATAATGGAATGATCACTAAAAATTGAGATATTATTATTATTTGAGTGACACTTGTGTGTCACAGAGGTATAGTGCCCTAAATTAATCATCATATGGTGTTAAATATATACTCTACATGTATCATATATATACTCTTCAGGTATTACATGAATACTCTTATATACATATGATACCTATAGGTATATTTATAACACCAAGAAATATAACACCTATAGAGTATATATATGTAATACCTGAAGAGCATGTATATAACACCTAAATTCGTACCCCTATATACCCAGGGACATATAAGTTTTTGCCTTATTATTTTGACTTCCCTACTTTATCTGGTCGCATGCTAATTTAAAAACGAGTGAGAGATATTAATATTTGTCTAAACGCTATTTTCTCCAAATTCATGTTCCTCAATACATGATAAAAACTCCAAACAACATTTATTTTGAATCGGATGTAGTATATGTTTGGAAAAATATAAAAATCTATAAAAAAAAAAAAAAGATACATAAATAATTAAAATTGACTACTGAGTATATAATATTATAATTGTAAAATTAATCTTACAAAGAAATAAATAGTAAAATGCATGCCAGTATATTTAACAAGGAAGTTAATTTAGTCTAGCTTGTTTGCAATTCATTTTTCATCTCCAGAAAAAAAGGCAGTTACTTATATCTATTAACTACAAAATAAATATAAGCAGTTTACAATTTACATTGATTCCCTGCTACAACTACAACAAAAACTAGCTACTTATCTATGGATCCATGCAAACTTTGATGTGGTTGCTTACCATTTTCCCATTGCTTCATCAAATCTGCATATCCTTCTGCTGAGTTAACAGCAAACTCAGTGAGTGCACTCACTGCCACTGACATTCCGGCACACAGCACTCTTATTCCTACCTCCGCCATTTTCTCCGCCGTCACCACCTCATCTTCAAAGTGGCCATCCTCCACCACCTCCATGCCCCCTACTGTTTCCCCTCCAAACCTCTTCGAACCGCTTGATTGTCTCCTAGAATCTTCCCTCAACTGCTGCGCGTACAACGAGCCGACTCCTGCTGCGAAGAAGTCCATTCCATCGAGCACCGGGGCTTCACCAATGGCATCCAAGAACCTGGACCATTGGATGCAGATGGTGAATATTGGTGGGGCGCCCACGGAGCGGCGAGGAGAGAATGGTAATTTTGATGTGTTGGGGTCGGAACGGACACAACGGAGCAGCCATCCTGTGAGGGCACGCACGTAGGATCGTTGAGAAACGATCCATGAGTCGAAGCAGGATCTCCAGTTACGGAGCTCTGTCTCGAGGTTGGCTGCTGACCGGGCCAGCCTGTGAGGTTCCGATGGTGACATTATTGTGTATTTTCGTGACCCAGAAAGCTTTGAAGGCGTTCCAGCCAGTAAAATCTTGGCCTCGTCTAGAGTACGCTTTTGCAATTGATGGCACTCTGCCATCACCTTCCACATTCTTGACAACCTGCAGATTAGTTGGTTAAACAGTAAGTTTCATTGTAGAATTTGTGATTCATTTGGAAGGGACAGCTGGATATGCTACACACAGTTTAGTTTAAGGAACTGGGGGTTTGAGACATTACCCTTGTACTAATTCTAATAGCTGAGGTTCCAGTTCTTCATCCCTTAATGTTTCGATTCTTTTTGAGATAGCTTCAACTGAATGTATTGAAACTTTAATCCGCGTATGCAGGTCTCTTATGGCTGCCCTTGTCTTATCTACAAAAGAAGGGTCATCGCCTTTCACATCTTGATTCCTTAGTTGTGCACACTTCTTTTCATAAGCTATTCGAACACGTTCACCAGCCTGTCAAGATTCAGATGTAACAAGTGATCATTGTCGTTGTTAAACTGAATGTGCTGATGTTACATGCAGGCATGGGATGGAATGTTCCCTTATAGGCAATTTGGATCAAGGAAGAAACTAGTTCAAGATGTATCAGTGCAGTTTTCTTTCCTAGTTTTCTTCTAAAAAAACATGATTGAATACTCAAACTAAAAAGGCAACATTAAATTAATAAGGGCAGTGCCTTGTTTAGAAGAATGGAGGAATCATAAGGTTCGAGTAATTTAGAATGAAAAAAAAAATGAAGTGAAGCCAGCTATTTACGCAAACAGACTGAGGTCGATCACAAACTAATAATGGATAATTGATATGACAATGCTTTTAAACTAATTGATGAGAATATTAACGTGTTACAGGTTCAAATCTGGTTCTTGACATGTGATTAATATGTACGTCTTTCTTTCCCAAATCAATCGAGATGAAGCAAGATATGCATTGATTTCGAATATTGATCATAAGGCACTTATGTCTATCTTGGTGAACTAAAGATACTTAATCTGGTAGAGAACAGGACTAAAGAATATGCACGTGTCACAAAGTTCGAATCTGGTTCCTGACACGTGGTTAATATGCATGAGGTCTTTCTCTTCCAAATTAAACGAGATGATGCAAGATATGCATTCATTTTGAATTTAGATCATACACAATGCACATTTTTGTCATTCTTGGAGAACCAAAGAAACTTAAAATGAAAAAGGACTAGCAAATAATCAAATTTGCTTTAGCAAGCTTTATACTTTTGGCATGTGCATGCACCATCGTATTTGTATATTTGACTGTGAAGTTCTTATACATCTTCAAATTTCTTTGCTAGATATTTCATGCATGCTAGAGAAGTCTGTTAGCCTAGCTAGATGGTTTGTTTTAATGTGTGTCATTGTGCAACCAAATCAATGCCTGTCATCTATCAATGAAACCAGAATCTAGAGCAAGTATCATGCAATAATAATTGAACCAATCCTCACTCAGCAACTGGTTTTAGAGGCATACCCTAACTTCCTGGTAAAGTTTCTTTTCCCAAGCATATAATCGGTCCAAGGTCGACTGGTGACTCCCAGAAAACATGCAGGAATCCTCAGAGAAGTCGCTGCTGCTTTCAGAGCCTTCATCTCTTGGAGTTGAAGCACTGACCAAAAATCTTGATGATGATGATCGAGATGATGCTGACCTGAACAATGCTACTGGGTTCAACATCTTCATTGCTACAGCCAAAAAGAAAAGATAAAAGAAGAAGGTAAATTAGGAAACAAACTTAGAGTGATCAAACCATGAGAACTTGAGATGCCAGACTGAGCATTTGAGGGATAAAATAGAGAACTTCTTTCATTAATATCCCTGACCACACAAATATTGATGTTTGGACAGATCTTTTTAAGATATTTTAAATGCAGATTTGGGAAAAAAATTCGAAGCACGTGGATAGTTTTTCCGACACCTTTAAAATCTTATAAAGATTGGACAGATCTTTTGAAGATTAATTTTAAATGCAGATTTTCATAATCTTCTTGATGCACATGGCTAGTTTTAATGATCACAAATTTAAGCATTCAAAACAATAGGAAGTATATGAATGGATAGTAATAGCATGCAACTCATCTTGGAGCATATTATTACATGAAATGTCTTTCCATAGTGAAATTGTTACATAATATATCACATTATTTTCAAAAATAAATTCAATGCCACAATGGAGTAGAAAGTCTTCTACATTTGGCAGGATGAGCTAAAACATATGGAGACTCACATGAAAATCACGTTTAACCAATAAGTACTGATTCCCAGAGCAAATTTAGTTATGCTTTCACAAAAATAGGACTTATATTCAATTTCCAAGGAAACATAACTCTTAATGTAATTCATGAAAGACAATTAAAGATTGCTGTCAGACCTGTCACATCATTTGATGATGATGAGTACTGAGCCCTGCTGGCCTCCAAGATAGACGACATCTCACCAGCTGCTTTACAAGCAGCCGCAAATTGATCTTCAAGATCCTTAATAACTTCTGCCATACTTGTTGGCCTTCTATTCACATAAACGGTGAAGCCAGGTGTTTCCTCTTTTGATTCAATATCAGCAACAGCTGTTTCCTTTTTACTTAATTGACGTACATTTTGTGCTTTTGCAACTTCTATGCTTTCATGTTCTTGAGTTGGTAATTCTGGGACATGTGTCTCGGTGTCATGTTCTCTTCAGATTCACAATCGCAATCACTATCATCGCTATCAGTAACATCTTCTACAACAACTTGTTCTCTATCAAAATCCATTTCATGTTTACCATTCTCTTCTTTCTTACTAATCCTTTCATCAATATCTTCATATTCTGTTTCCTCTTCTAACTCAGGTATGCCTTCCTCCTCTCGGACCTGTTGTAGCCCAGCATTATCATCATCCAGCAATGTCTGATCAAGACTACTTCTGGAGGGATACCCATAGTAATCTAATGAAGAAAACGGATTCCAGAAGAAATCCCATTGAGATGTTTGAGGTGAAGGTGAAGGTGAAGGTGGAGGATAATTGGGTCGATTGTTGGGGGAGTACTGAAAGAATGAGGAACTCATGGGAGAGGATTGCATGGCAAACATGCTATCCATTCCATAATGATGTATCGGAGAATAAGCTTCAACTCTATAAGTATCAGGTGTCTGAGGTGGTCTCTCCTCGACAGAAACCGAAGGATTTCCACCGGACATGAAGTAATTTATTTTGTAAGATGATTTGGTTTCAGATTTAATTGGTGTCACTGAGAAGGAATTGGGAGATATGGAGATGAACCCCGGATTTGTTTTCTTTATAGGGGTTGTAAATGAATCTAAAATGAATTCACGAGGCTCATCTCCATCGATATATTCTCTAAGTGCAGCAGAAACTCTTTTCATGGCTTGTATGTAAGCAATGTGCCCCGAGGCAAATTTTGTCCTATGTTCAACCGCTTGTCTAATGAACTTCTTACGATCTTTACAAAGCTGGACAGCCTCTTCATCATCCAACTTCGATGTAGAACATCCCATCTCTTGCTTCAACCTTTTTTCTTCTTTCCACTCTATGATCTCTAAGAGTTTTTCAGGCTTGAATCAAAATGCAAATCACGATGAAGCAGCTGTTTTGCTGCCCCCACCAGATGCATATGGAAATCTCTCTCTGTAAGGAGGAAAACAAACATCTCAAGCAGAGAAATATGCAGCAAGGAATGGAAATAATATTGAGGACATTAAAATTCTTTACTTTAATCTGAAGAAAAAAGAAGACTAAAATACAACTCATAAAGTGATGAGAAGGAAATGCAACTCACATCCTCCAAACAAATAGAATCTGAAACCTCAGACCAAAGAAAGATAATCAGCATGTTCAGACCAGCTAAGTCAAAGTAAATCCTAAGATTTTCATAGTTCAAAGATCATATAAATTCAATTCAGTTCCAGTTACATCTTGAAAGACCGGAAAGAAAAGTGAAAAACAAGTGGTTCATTAAAAGCGGCAACACTGAATGGAATTGCCAAAGCACATGCATTACCAATGTGCTGCAGACTCTCTTTATAAGAAAGGTAGTGGAGCACACAACAAAAATATAAAAAATAAAACTAAAGCTTAAAGCATTCATCTGAACACATTACAGATGAAATCCCAGACTTTGATCCACAATAGAACTGACGAGAAGTCGAAAAACAAGATTTATTGGAGAAGATGTTTTAAGCACAGAGTTTCTTCTTGAGACACCTCTTGACCATGAAAAAGTTACAAACATAAGATACAAATAATCCACCCCACCCCACCCCCCTACCCCAAAGCACAAGGATATGAAGAGAACAAAGAATAACACAAAAGAGAAGAAAATTCCACGAAATATAAAACAACAACCAATTTGTTATTTCAGGAAATTTCACAAGCACATCGTGTGTAAACTATATGTGATAAAATACTAAGCCCACTTTCCAAAAAGAGAACAAAACGCAGAATATCAAAACAAATGGAAAATTCTATATGAAATAGAAGACCTCAAACAAACCCAAAACCCTCGTTAAATCTCCTAGATTTCCTGAAGCAATTGAGCAACGAAACGCATAAGAGTCACTAAATTAACACCAAATTTTAACATATTCACAACAACCCATGTAGGTTCAGCACCGTAATTCATGCAAATCGCCGAGAAAAAAAACCATGGAATCCGTCGGAGGGAATCCTAAACCTTTTCTTCACAAAATGACTGTTGATTCGCTGCTCATTTTCTCCTTCGATTCCGACAGATACATAAATGTACACAGTAACCAACAAACTGAGTAGAAGAGTACAGAAATGGCAGCCTCTGAAACGAAAATGGAATGAGAAAGCATACGTACCTCAATGCAGAAGCTGTTAGCTTGACTGATCACAATGGTGTGTGTGAACTGTGAACTGTAGTAGAGAGAGAGAGAGAGAGAGAGAGAGAGAGAGGGGAAAAGCAACGGTCAAAATTGTTTAAAGGTAAGAAAAGAAACGAAAAAAACAAATGAAATATAAAGCAAATAAAGGAAAAGCATAACACGAGATTTCTAGAAGATTGCCCTTCTAATTCTGTTAAATTACGGATTTGCCATTATATCTGGCATTTAATTTGTGTCCATTACGAGCCCTCATAATTGCATGCAGATCTGCTAGTAATTATATACACTTAATTGCCTTTCATTTAAAAGAAAATAATCTTAATTGCAAAATTTAAATCTTGATTGTGGAAATTTGGAGTTATTGGCTTCTCTTTTTTTTTTTGTTTTGTTCTTTTTATTCAAAACAAGTCAACAACTTTATTCATCATTTAGATTAATCGGAGTAGAGATGTGAACATAGGATAATGGGATGAGGCATGTATTGTCTTCATTACAACAAGTCGTTGAAATCCCAATTCAACCTAACCCATTGGTGATCGCCGGTTGAATAACCCAATTTGCCAGAATTTACTTATTTTTATTTAGTTTGATATAAAAAAAATGTGACATATAATATGTCATATATTTCACTAAATATGTATGCATTTAATTTCATGTAAAACGAATATGATTTCTATAAAACATAGTTTATTTTTTATCAAAATCTATGTACTCCCATGGACTTTTCAAAATATGCTTATCAAAATTCAACCTGACGATCCTACAAAAATATTATTTGATATATATAAAATATTACCTATTTTATAAATAAATATATATATATATATATCACGTGTTACATGATCCACAGGTAGGTAAGGGCATGCGGCATGTAGGGATTCATGTGTTCCTAGTGACCTAACTCGCCCCAACCTACCTAATTTATCATATAATACAAAAATATTAATTAATATAAATAAATATTACTTAATACATATAAAAATATTACATGTTGTATAACCAACGTGTGAGGGAGAAGAGCATGCATCGACACTGTTGGGATTTGCATGTTTTTCAGTGATCCAACCTACCTGATTTTTCTTATATTATAAAAGTATTATTTTATCTCACTACAAGAAAAATGCACATAGACAACGGTTTTTAACTATTGTCGTAGCCCAAAAACAGGCATTGTCGTAGCTGGCGTTGTCGTAGGGGTCAGCATTTTTTCGCACATAGACAACGGTTATTAACTGTTGTCTTAGATACCTACGACAACGGTTGATACGCACATAGACAACAGTTTTTAACCGTTACCGTAGGTTTGTGGTTCCAAGTAACCGTTGTCTTTTCCATCTACGACAATGCCTTAACAACGATTTTGAACCGTTGTTGTAGACACTTAAGACAACGGTTTTTAACCGTTGTCCCGCCGTTGTTGTAGCTATCTAAGACAACACTATGACAACAGTTTCCACTGTTGTTGTAGAGGATAAAGACAACGGTTTTTAACCGTTGTCTCACCGTTGTCATTGCTATCTAAGACAACGTTTTTAACTGTTGTTGTTGTCGTAGACCCTTACGACAACAGTTTGAATTCGGATTGCATTTTAGACATTTTGTCATTTTTTACATGTTATGCTACTCCTTTAATTTACGTATGACACAATTATATATACTTTATTATAAACACTATATACAAAATAATTATAACTCAATTTATTATCATATATATGTTTAAATTAGTTTTTCATTATAATTTGTTACTTGTTATTTTCTAAAAATTAATCATAAAGAAATAGATTTAATTCACTAAAATAATGGTTATTTACCATATATTAATTTACCATATATATCATTTATAGTTCAATTAGAATTTTTTTGTTTAAGTTTAATAAAAATAAGATTTCAACTTTTAGTCTACAACAACGCTATTATGAGGCTAAGACAACGCTGGAAAGTTACTGTTGTCTTAAGGATCAACGACTACGTCTCTATGACAACCTCATATCATAAGTGTTGTCTTAGACATCAATGACTATGTATCTACGACAACCTCATATCATAAGCGTTGTCTTATGGCTCAATTTTAACCTAAGACAACGCCTCTACGACAACCTCAAGTCACCACTGTTGTCTTAGGGCTCAATTTTACCCTACGACTACCCCTCTACAACAATGCCAAGAAAAAATTGTTGTCTATGAGAGCATTTTTGCACTATACGACAACGGTTTAGCTACGATAACGCCAATTTAGGCTATGACAACAGGTTTTTTTAAAAAAACCGTTGTCTTAGAGGTGTAGTCTATGAGAGAATTTCTTGTAGTGTCTATATAATAATATTATCTAATACATACAAAATATTACAGATATTCTTGTAATCTGACATGACACAATATTTCTATCTTGAACAAAACTTATATGCACCTGGGGCACGGATCCTAGATTCGTGCCCCTGACCCAACCCGGCACATGGGCCGCACCCAGGCACGCCCACACGCCCCCACGAGCACCCCCACCTGGTCTGGTGTGCGCCCACGCACACCAGATTTCACACTATGTGATTCAGTGATAGGTGTTATATATGTACTCTATAGGTGTTATATATGTACTCTTTAGGTGTTATAGTTATATTATATGATTCAATATAGGTGTTATAGTTATACTCTATAGGTGTTATATATATACTCCTTAGGTGTTACATCCATGTTCTTTTGGGTATTACATATATAGAAGATTTCATAATATGTGATTCAGTGATAGATGTTATATGTATACTCTATATGAGTTATATATATACTCTTTATGTGTTATATGTATGTTCTTGAGGTATCACATATAAAGAATATTTCATATTATATGATTGAATAATAGGTGTCATATATATACTCTATAAGTGTTATATGTATGTTCTTTAGGTATTATAATATTTTCATAATTCCTGAAGGAATTGTGTTTATTATATATCATAGATGCATGTAAATTAATATCACCTATAGAGTATCTTTGTAATACCTTTAAAATATTTTCATAACATCTGAAGGAATTGTATTTATTATATCTTATAGATTCATGTGATCTTATATCACCTATATAGTATATTTGTAATACCTTTAGAATATTTTCATATTATATGTCTGATATATTTAATATATACTTTATAGGTGTTATATATATATACTTTTTAGGTGTTAAATGTGTGCTCTTAAGATTAAGTGATATGTATATATAAATAATAGATTGTGAAAAGCGATTTTATCATCTTCTTCCCCAAATTTTCTGCAAATTCATACTACTCAATCAGATTTCTACAATTTTATACCTTCACTCAATAATCAACAAAGTTGCATATCAAATTACATATATATACAATCCTGAATATATAAACCTTAATGAAGATAAAAGAACAATAGAGATGAAACAAAAAATTTGAAATCTGAAAAAATTAGAACACAAAACTAGTGGAAGTATCAATGGTGAGCTAGGGTTAACAACAAAATATCCTCCCTCATTAATCAGAAAATGAGGATTTGATAGACAAAGGTTGGGTTCCTTCCTCCTTGACTCCATAGATGATTCCCCATATGTATGTATGTATGTATGTATGTATGTATGTATATGTGTTTGGATAGGGTTAAAGAAGAAGAAGGAAGCAGGAGGGTTGAAAAAGAAGGAGAAGAAGAAGAAGGAAGCAGATCGGGTTGAAGAAGGAGAAAGAAGAAGAAGAGGAAGAAAAAAAAAAAAAGTGTTGCGTGAAGAAGAAGAAGAAGAAGAAATAAAAAAAATTGAATTAATGAGTGCGGGTCGGGTGGGTCGGGTTGGGGGCACCGGGGCACATAAGTCCTACTCTTCTATCTTATGTATCCTATAATACAAAAGAAGTATTACATAATACACATAAAATTATTTCATATTTTCTTATAATTATGGAATGAATTTTATTTTTCATTTTTTTCATATCTATAAATTATTTTCTCTAATTTTATAAGGATTGTAATTTGTGTTATCAATAATACCTAATCTCAATTGATATCATTAATGATTATGTTTTAAATAATGAAATAATGTGTTGGTTATTGATTATATTTTGAAAATATAGTCTTGGTACGTGTTAAACGAGTCTATTAATTTAATCAATGGCATTCGATAACGTCAAAGATAAAAGTAAAATGTATATTTCGATTTGAATGATTTATTGTAATATAATTTCAATGTCATAAAGCACTCAATCAGTACATATTATTGATTTTGCCATTTTATATATCTGGAATTAAATTTGATATCTAACTTAAAAATTCATTAATCCTACTTCCCAATTAATTAAAGTACTCAATATTTGCAAAATAAAGAAGATTAAAAAAATTCAATCATGTTTTCTTCTCCTTTTCTCCATAACTACACTTTATTTTGGGCTATCATTAATCTTGATAGCATAATTATAAAGTTGTAATTATGTGCATATGAACTAGATCTATGAAAAGTTGAAAACAATCTCTATCTTGCAAATTTGACTTAAATTCACATAACTGATAAGCTTATGCAAACAATCATTTAAATGAGATAAAAATAACAAAATTTTTGCTGCTTCGATATCAAAATAGGGTTTTAATTAGTATATTGGGTCCACCAATCCTTACGTAAGCTTACCTATCACTGGTCAAACACATGATATAAAATAAAAGTATTTTGTAATTGGAAGAAAAATATTACCCGTTTGTTGACTGATCAGACCCACCTCACCTCATTAAAAGGATCCTTAAAACGGTTTTGCGCAAAACTCACTTTTTTAATTTTATGTTCTTTTAATTTGTTTTTAGTTCGTTTCATTGATTCAGGGTATTCTAATTCAATTGTTCTCAATGTGATATTTTATCGTTCTTAATTTAAAATCTTATTTTATCTCAAGTATCTAGTGATTCGTGATTTTATTGTATGGGGAAATATATCATGAATTGATTTGACAATTCATTTTGATTTATAATATTAGAATACTGCAATCCATGAATTCCATATTATACTTTAGTTTATACCATATAATTGTCTTGAATGTCTTGAATGATTATTGATTAGTAGTTAGTATCTATCTATATCATCATTATATATATATAAAAGCAGGATATTCTACCAAAAATAACTGTAATAAATTATCTATCTATAAAATAATTACTATTTTAAGAAACCTATTAATTGTTTTCATATTGTATTTATTGTAAGAAACTCAATACAAATAAATAAATACAAATAAACCCATTTATTGTATTTTAAGAAACTCAATACAAATAAAAATAAATAAACATATTTATTGTATTTTAAGAAATTCAATACAAATAAATAAATATTTAATTTAAGAAATCAGTTATGATACTTAATTTAGTATTTATTGTATAGAAATTTCAAATAAAAAAATAAATACATAAATAAGATGAAATAAGGGATTATATATTTATTATCTCTCATTTTATTTTTAAGTACTTATTTTAAAAGGTAAATTACAAAAAACAACTCCGCCTATCGACTTTTTTCAAATTGCAACTTTTATTTTTTTGAGATTGTCACCCAGTCTTTTTGTGGTTTTGTTGATTGTAAATTTTCCAACGAAATGGAGATTAATTTGTTCACTTTGCAACCTAAATTTTTTTTTTTTTATCTAATTGCAACCTGAACTTTGTGTTTTTATCAAATTGCAACCAAGAATAAAAATTTCGATTCCAGTGGAAATATAGGTAACTTAAATTTATGGAAATATCATGAAAATATCGATATCGATGGAAATATGGGTACATATATTTATTGTTATTTTTCCTATATTTATCAATATATTCCGATATTTTCTCGATATTTTTTGATATTCCATCGATCTTTTACCAATATTACATATATTTCACCAATTTTGACCTATATTTCCTTGATATTTATTTTATGAATATCGATCACACTTATATAATATAAATGTCACACTCATATATATAACATAAATGTATCAGTATGAAGCGAAAAAAAATCATGATTTGCGATTGGACAAAAAAATTAAGGTTTGGGTTGCAAAGTGAAAAAAATTAATTCATTTGCCGGAAAAATGACCGGAAATTTTGCAATCGGCAAAACCACAGAAAGACTGGGTGACAATCTTAAAAAAAAAAAACAGATTAGATTGCAATTTTAAAAAAGACGTTGTTGGGGTTGTTTTTTATAATTTACCCTATTTTAAATCAATTTTAAATATATAATATATAAAATCAATCATTATTTATTGATCTTAAATTTAATATTCATATAAAATTTATCAAACTGAAATATGGAAATGTATGTGTGTGGGCTTCAATGATTTTTCATTTTTAAACGTTTTTATGATATATAGTATTAATTTATTGTAATTTAATATTAAAATGCAGAAATAAAAAAATATTATAGGTGTACCTAATAGATTAAACATATCAAATATAAAAAATTAGATTAAAATTATTATTGCAAGTTAACCAACTTATTCATTTGAAATATACAAATATTTTATTTTATCTTTCTTATTTTATTTTATTTTTTTGTCAAATTTTATTTATATTTATATTCTGATTAATTGAGGTGACATAAGTGATTGGACATATGTAATTTTTCTGGTTTTTCACAAATTAAAATTTCATCATTCTTAGTCCCTGATATATTGACTTGTCAATCTTATAATTATTATATATAATTTTTTTTATTCAAAATGTGTAGATTAAGTCCAATTTTGAATTGTTTAATTTAAATAGATAGTAAGAGAGATTTTCATGTATTTGATAAGTTGATATAATTTTTTATTTGATTTAAAATAAATGAGTTATATGTGGCATTGAACCAAAAAAAATTATTAAAATGCGTGTGTATTTATAGTTATAAATGTCAATAAAATATAAATTTATTTATCTCAATACTTAAATCATAACGTTTCTAATACATATAACTTATTTTTAGATATTAAATTTATTTTTTAAAATTTCGGTCATTTTATTTACTTGTTTGTTTAATCCATAGATTAATATATTACTTTATATATTTCAAATTTCTAATATTTTCGAATATAATTATTTATAATGACATAAATTTAAAGTTAAAATACCTAGCTTTATACTAATACAAATTAAAAGAGTATCAATATATTTTTGTTAAAATAATAATCATTACATTTTATATGTTATTATATTTTTTTAATAATTATATATAACACACTGTGCAACGCACGGGTACACTACTAGTATATATAAAAGCAGAATATTCTGCCAAAAATAACTGCAATAAATGTCTCATTTATTAAATATTTCCATTTTAAGAAAATCATTAATAACTTTCATTTTATATTTATTAACAAAAGTATAAATAAGTATTAATATTTAAGACATTTAATTTTATATTTATTGTATATAAATTCAAAAGAAAAAATAATTAGATAAATCTATCTATATATTTCTATATAATAAAGGAAAATTTGAAAATATTTATAGAAATACCCTTTTTCCAACAAAAAATGTCACTTCAACAATCTTTTTCTTTTTTGTATTTTTAATTACTCAATCCATTCAATTTCGGGTCAATTTACAAAGTACTCATTTCACAAGGCAATGAACTTATCAACCTATTTTTCTGGGAAGTAACTTTTTTACCCAATTTGGGTAGTGGAATGTCCATAATACTCCCAACTTAAGTTATATTTACATAAGAAAAATTCATAAAATACTTTGGACTCGAGTCAAGTTTCCTGGACTCGAGTCCACTTTCTTCGACTCGAGTCAACTTTTCAGATAAGGTAAACATGTCGTGAACACGGAATATAATATCATGCTCACGAAATGCAGCAATGTTCAACATGTCGTGAACACGGAATATAATATCATGTTCACGAAATGCAGAAAGGTTCACATGTCGTGAACACATATTATAATATCGTGTTCACGATTGTAGAAAGGTTCAACATGTCGTGAACACGGAATATAATATTGTGTTCATCATATGCTAATATATTTGTGGTTTATGTAAATATAAACTTAAGTTGAGGACATTATTGACATTTCGTCCTCAAATTGGGTAAAAAAGTAACTTCCCATAAAAATGGGTAAACAAGTCCATTGACTTGTCAAATTGGGTAATCGGAGGTATTTCCACTTCAATTTATAATATAAATATTGTATTAGTTTATTCTTATTTTAGTAATTTCTTAAATACCAACAATAGATATTGTTCAAACAATCATTTCAATAATAAGTATTAATTTGTTGAGGGATAATTGATATTATATTTAATATAAATATAATTAATAAACAAGTGTAACACTATTAAAGATGTGTGTATATACAAATATGTATACATATAATATGTATTTAGTGTGAAATTTTATGTCATCCAAAGTATTTTTTAAATTAATATTTGTAAGTGTCCCGTCAACAGTTTTTTTTTTTTTTTTGCATTTTTTACTATTTAATTCATTAGATTTAATAATATAAATATTGTATTAGTTTATTCTCATTTTATTGATCTTAATTAAATTAATTGTTATTGAATAATTTCTTAAATACCAACAATAGATATCCATACAATAATTTCAATAATAAATATTAATTTGCATGAGGATAATTTATATCATATTAACAAATAAATATAACATTATTAAAGATGTGTGTATATACATATATGTATATGTATATATATAATATGTATTTAGTCAGAATAATATGTCATCCTAAATATTTTTTAAATTATAAATATCTCATAATGGAATAAAATTTTCACCTTTTACTTTACACTTAGGACTTCGTATATTTTTATATGATAATGCACGTTTTGAATTTAGATGGCCCAACTAATTATTTAAATTATATGCTTAGTTTCTAATTATATTGTCATCATCATGATCACTACTACTACATTTCGATTTTATGTTGAGCTTAAATTGTAATGATCAACGTCGTTCTATATCAATTAATTTACATGATACTTATAATGAAATAATTATCTGTCATCTTCGATGTTAAGCGATATTAATTAAAAATATTTTTCTAATTCAATTTATTTTAAAATAAAATGTTGAAAATATATAATTGACAGTGATTGCATTAAGTTCCTACATAAAATTTCTAATTTTATTGTTTGTTGTTTCTATATATACATACTCACACACACATGTATTTAATTTAAGAAATTGAATTTGATTTTTAATTCATAATTTTTTTAGTTTTTTTAGTATATTTAATTTAAGTGACTTATGATATTAGTTTGTAACACAGATGATAAAAAAAATGTTTCAACTTGAATCGTTGTGTATAAAGAAGTTTTAAAAAAACTTACAATTATCCTTGCATGTTAAAATTCCAATTTTGATTTGAAGATCATGATTGATACTTTTGTTTTCAGTATTAATCATAGATTAGTGAATTTGATGTGATAATATTGATATATTGTTGTAAATTAAATTATCTTAAGAAAATTTAGTTTTTCTTAGTTATTAAATAGTATAATGTCTTCTATATACTAAAATTACTTATACTATATTATCAAATAATTAATATTTACCAACATTATATCACAGATCGCACATCGTGCGGGTGCGAGTACTAGTTAATAATTAATTAAGCTTATTATATATACTTGCTGAAATTGTATAATTACTCTAGTGAATTCACCGAACTGCAAATGGAAATGAAATTAACCCAAAAATGAAATTGTCCAGAATAAGAATGATAAAGATATTGAGTCTTATAATTAATTGGTATCACAAGGAAATAAGAAATGAACAGAATAAACATTACTTAATTCATTACATTTCATAATTGATAATTATAAATAAGGTGTATAAATTAAATAAATATGTATTTGACTAAATTACCTTCAAATATTATTATTTTAATATTCTGATTCACTTACTTTTAAATTATTTAGTATATTTTAATTAAAAAAATCTTTCTAGGAAAAATTAGTAATTGCACTAAGATAACTTATATAATTTATATATTATATGTTTTTATCTTATTATTCGTGTACCATTTTTGTATTATTTACATGTTTCTTAAATTAAGTTACATTTTATTTACCATAATTTTAATTATTTTATATGATTATATATTATTTAGATAACATCTATTTTATAAATTTATTTTAATTATGCTTTATTTATATTTATATGAATTAAATATTATTTTTATAATATTCATTTACCATAATCATTTTTAAAAAGAAAACCATATATGTAAGAATATATAATACCATGTAAAAGATAAAATTGACTAATCTCATATTTATGATAACACAAATTCATACGAATATAGTGATTTTCAATTATAAAAACATATCAATTAGTATAATAATAAGAATAAACTTCATCATACTAATCTTAAACCCTTTTCAAATCCCACTATGTCGAATTACACAAAAACTTGTCTAAGATGGTCTTACGGATAGTTTTCGTAAGAGGGAACCGATTTACCTATTAACCAAACTCATTTCCATAAATTTATACATGAATTGTGAAGGGTGGATTATGAGTTAACCCGTCTCACATGAAATGATCCGTGAGACGGTCTCATATAAAACTTACTCGTCGAATTAAAATCTCCCCAAATAATCTCCCAAAAGCATTGGAAATACAAACAAACATAGATTTTCTTAAAGAATGAGATTATATTTTAGTCATGACATAACCTGCACTATGTGAGATGTCATTTGAGCTACAGGGTTCGTGGTTGAAATTTCATCATTCTTACCATCAATTTATTTTCACAATCAATTGATTTATCTCACAATGGATCTCATAAAATGTATACGTTTTCCTGATCAGCTTGAAAACTTGTATGATTCAAGTTAGAACTATATTCATCAAAATTAATATGCATTTATATAAGGTAATATATCATTTGATTTAGAAGGCTTGTGCTTTATAAAATGAATACTTAGTAATGAAGAATTGAGTAATTAATAATAGTGATAATTAGGTAATGAAGAATTGGAGAGGAGAGTAGCTTAACAGAAGTGTATTGGTAAAGATAAAAAAGGAAGAGAGAAAGAAAGTCGGCCATAAAGCAAAAAAGATGAAGTGGGGCCCAAGTAAAGGCCTTCAGATATGCTTCCCAAACTGCTCTTAATGAGATTGCCCTCTCAACTAACCTCAAATTACAAATATGCCCTTGCCATTGTGACCCTACTTTCCTTAAATCTTCCCAACAAAATTGAATATTAAAATCATCATTAGTAAAAACAATATTAACGTTGGAAGTAATGATTACCATTGCGATTTTCGAGTAAAAACTATTTCGTTTTCTTGATTTCCAACTCGTGTATCAATGTTGTCGGGATCACAGCTCATTGTAACTAATTACCAAGTTAGTTACCTAAGGTGTAAACTGTAAATTTTGTATGAATGTTGTTATGGTTATGATATTGTTGGGAGAAATTTTCTTGTTTAGGTTTCGTGTGGTATAAATTTTCATGAAATATTACGGGGTCTATATTAAGGTTTGTATTTTGTTGGTTTTCTTTTATTGTTGTATGTCATTTGAACATATTTTTTGATTTTACATCTCTCTGAACAAGGGGTCTAGTGTTGGATGGTGGAGTTCTTTATCATATCTCTTGATTTACATCTCATCCTATCGAGGGACATATAGTTGGATAAGAGAATTCTTCATTCTCAATTTACACAAATTTCATTCAACTGAGAGGTTTGGGTGAGAGAGTAATTTTTTTTTTATCTCTCACATGATAGTTCAATAGAAGTACTATAAAATTTAGAGGGGTAGATTATATATAAACAGTTTCATGTGAAATTTCATGTAAAACGACTCAATCCACTCAATATCAGTCACACATTAAATCATAAAATGTTCCACATATGATGTCTCATGTGAGTTTTTGCATGTTTGGAAATATATACAAGATCATGTTATTTAGATACATGTAAATATAATGATAAAATTTGTATTCATGACTCAGATTATACATGTAAATATAATGATATACACGTGGGTTTTAAAGTTCTCTTAAAAGGTTTGTATTCATGACTCAGATTATTAAAATGATAAAATTTAAATGTTGCATATTTAAACAATATAAAAATATACAGGTAATCGTAAATATAATCTACTCATTTCAGTTTAAAAAGTTTGCAGCTAGTATTCTAATATTATGAATTTGATAACTAAAGTAATATACAAAATTTAAGGTTGAATAGCAACTTATTACACATGTAGGTATGCTACCCATGTACAATAATATATTGTGACTCAATATAGAACAAAATTACAATTCAATGATAATTGTAATTCAACTACACGTTAACATTAAAAATTATTTTGTGTATGTATTTTTCCTCCGAAAATGGTTGCAAAATCAATATAGTATAGTAGTTTTTAAAAATTTGAGGGGCAATACCCCGTTTAGCTTCGTTCTAAACGGGATGATTGTGATGTAGGATTAGTTGTAATTGAATAAACTAGTAGTGTACCCGTGCGTTGTACGATATGTGATATATATTATATAATTTTATTTTATTTTAATGTGATGAAATATTTGTTCAATGACACATATAACTCATTTACTCTTAATCCAATAAAAAATTATATCACCTTATCGGATACACAAAAATCTCTTACTATCTATTTAAATAAAATAATCTAAAATTGGACCTGATCTGACATTATCAATAAAAATATTATAAATAATAATGAAAAGATTGATACATTTGTGTTATATATATGAGTGTGACATTTATGTTATATAAGTGTGATCGATATTCATAAAATAAATATCAAGAAAATATTTGTCAAAATTGGTGAAATATACGTAACATCGGTAAAAAAATCAATAGAATATCAATAAATATCGAGAAAATATCGGAATATATTTGTAAATATAGGAAAAATAACAATAAATATATGTATCCATATTTCCATCGATATCGATATTTTCATGATATTTCCGTGAATTTAAGTTACCTATATTTCCACTGGAATCGAATTTTTCATTATTGGTTGCAATCTAATAAAAACACAAAGTTTAGGTTGCAATTAGATAAAAAAAAAAAACAACAACAAAGTTTAGGTTGCAAAGTGAACAAATTAATATTCATTTCGCCGGAAAATTTGCAATCGACAAAACCACGGAAAGACTGGGTGACAATCTGAAAAAAAAAATTTAGGTTGCAATTTGAAAAAAGTCGATAGGTGGAGTTGTTTTTTGTAATTTACCCTTTAAAATAAGTACTTAAAAATAAGATGAGAGATAATAAATATATAATCTCTTATTTCATCTTATTTATCTATTTATTTTTTTATTTGAAATTTCTATACAATAAATACTAAATTGAGTATCATAACTGATTTCTTAAATTAAATATTTATTTATTTGTATTGAATTTCTTAAAATACAATAAATAGGTTTATTTATTTTTATTTGTATTGAGTTTCTTAAAATACAATAAATAAGTTTATTTGTATTTATTTATTTGTATTGAGTTTATTACAATAAATACAATATGAAAGCAATTAATAGGTTTCTTAAAATAGTAATTATTTAATAGGTAGATAATTTATTGCAGTTATTTTTGACAGGATATCCTGCTTTTATATATATATATAGATTTAAGAACGGGCATCTCCAATAATGTGTTGGATTTTTAAAAACTTAAGATTTACTTCAACAATGTTTTAAAAGTCCAAACTAAATTATCTTAACCACCAACCCTGCACTGCATTGAACACAAAATTTATCCTTCTTTAAAATATTTTCTTTTATTTTTATGAAATATTATAAAATATTCTATTTTACTATGAAGAATAGTGCACATAAATGGAGATGAATGTCAATATCAACATGAAAATTATGCAAAATTTGCATTATTTTTTTGTATACTGCTGGAGATGCAGATTAGGAGTAATACACAAATATTGATTTCTATGAATCATATTATTGAAAGTAGAAAATGAACAAAATAATCACTATATAACTTATTATATTTCATGCAATGGGAAAATGTTTTAATTATGTAAATACTTAAGAGTAGGGGTGTAAACGAGTTGAATCGAATGAACAAGGGTTCTTAATATGAGCTTGTGTATCTTACAAGAGTAGTCATGTTCGTTTATTTGATAATCGAACTTGTTCATAAATGTTAACGAATGGTTCACAAACATATATATTTATTTTTCATTATGAAAAAACTGATATGACTGTAAAAACTAAATAGCTGAATAATATAATATAATTAATATAAATGAGTTATATTGGAAGACACTAAAACAAAATAAACATAAATGAATATTGAATAAATAATTACATAAGTGTTTAATTAATAAATAATGAATGAATAATAAACAAATATTAAATGAAAACTAAATAAATATGTTCATGAACATATATAACTGAACAAGTTTCTTGTTCATTTATTTTTGTTAAGACTAACAAATGAATATTAACCGACCTCGATCAAGCACGAGTCGTATTATGAACGTTCAATTCGTTAACATCCCTAATTAAGAGGGTATTTAAGGTTTAAACTATGACAACATATGTTGATGTAATGAAGTGAGTTTTCAAAGACATACATAAGAAAAAGAATTGTCTGTAAAAACATTTACTTTCACATTCATACTCAATATCCTGTAAAATCATTTAATTACAATTATCTTAATTAATTTGGCTAAGATTTCATCTCCTGTCTATTATAATTTATAATATCTAAAATAACTATCCCATAATATAATTATATGTATATTAATTACAATTATCTTAATTAATTTGGCTAAGATTTCATCTCCTGTCTATTATAATTTATAATATCTAAAATAACTATCCCATAATATAATTATATGTATATTAAATATTTGGTGGAATACGCGATGAATTCCACCACTTTTGAATAATTCTAAGAAATATTTTAATTCCTTCCTAAACTATTCTTTTTATATTAGGTATAATTACGGCCCAATTAAAGTGGGCCACAATTACTCGTTTTGGGCTTGGTCTTGTTTTCCAAGTAAAGTACGATTTTAGTTTGGATGCTACATTAATTTCTTTGTTTTGTTTTCAAATTATAAAACGTACATATTTTATTCTTATTCATCTTGGGAAAATTATGATATCTTCCATGCATGCTACATATACATTTTATTTATACTAATGATACATTTATATTATGTGAGTATTGTCCTTACTTTATATTACATAAATAAATTGAGGTAATAACATATTGTAAATGAATTAATAAATTGATTTGTTACAACTAATAGTTTTATCCGGTATAACTAATACATTTATGCATTGCAATAATATATTTCAGTAAAATAGCAAAATATACTTTTCTAAAGTAAAAGGTCACTCAATACCTTTAGGTAGATGTATTAATACATTTAAGTTATATTATTAATATCTAGTGATACAGGTAATACTTTTACATTAATTATGAGTTCAATGAGGCAATACATTTATGTAAATAAAGTATAACTCTTACGTATTCACATATATTAAGGACTTTTTTGTATGTATATATATTATATATGGAATGAAGAAGAAAAGGAAACCACATTTGTGAGAAAATGAGAAGAAAAAGAACAGATAGAAATTGAGTAGGTCTTATTTGAGACCGTTTCATGGATCTTCTTGTGTGAGACGGGTCAACCCATAACCATAACCATAACCCACTCTTATCAATTCAACACATGGGTAATAAAGACCCGTCTCACGAGTGAGACAACTATTTGTGAGACCGTCTCACATGAGTTTTTATAATAGAAATTAAGTTGCGCTTGAGAGAATAGAGCAAAACGAAGAAGAAGAGAAAGAAGAGGCGAATAGATTCGCGCACTAACGGTTTTGGGTTTCCTACACAATTAAAAAAACAATTTTATTCATATATGCATGCAATTGGTTTTCACGAGTCCTTTTTGTTTAATTGTATTTTACCTAACACCAAAATTTTTGTGCAATTAGTGCATGAACCATAGGTCCATGAACTCGGTTTGACTCGATCAGCCATGCATAGGCGTGAGCATGGTTCTCGCAGATAATTGAATTGTGGAAAATTCCAAACCGAAACATCCCGAATCGATAAAGAACCGTTGATTTTTTGACTTTATTAGAACTGAACTGCTCCAATTATTTTTCTGTGTAAAACCGAATTGAACCGTTCCGATTATTTTTTTGCGTAAAACCAAACCGTATCGAACCGAAGAATCGAATAGAACCGATTTAAAAATAAAATCATATACAAATCATATGTATGTATCATTTGATTATTTTTATGTGTTGCTATATTAGATTAGTTGCAAATATGAATGAATTATTTTATTATTTAATACTCTTATAATTTTAAGTGGATTATTTTATTAGTAAATACTATTATAATTTTAAGATTTCATAGAAGAAATTAGTAATTAAATAATAAAGAATAATATTTATATATTAATAATTTTGGAAACACAAAATGTAAAAATTACAATAAATAGTAATCAAGTAATTAGTTATAAATTATATGAAGGAAAGTTTACAAATATATATAAGAGTTATACCCCACGATACCCAATTTCATATAACTTTAAACTAAAATAACACTCAATATAACTTATTATCCTCATCTACTCAAAGATATAACTTATTACCCCAAAATACCACAACTTTTTGGCTAAAGACTTTGATAACCTTATGACACACTTTTGCAATTAATGCTAATCATTGAAAAATGTTATGCTCAAACTTATTTTGCAACTTCCAAGCTATACATAATTCTCCAAGAATTTCCAATATATCAATATCCATATGATTCTTAGTTCCCGAGCACAAGATATATTATCTTGTGCTCGGGAACTAAGAATCATATGGTGTAGATATATCACAAGATGGTATCGGAGCCATAAGAGTTGTTATTAAAGCAATATTCAAAGAGGAAATTGATTCGTCACTCAATCTTGTAATTTTTGACAAGAGAATCTCAAATCTCAAGGATTCATGTCTTGGAGCAGTTACAAGAAATTTGTATGCAGGGAAATTGGCATTTAATGTCCATCCTAGAATTGCATACAATCTGGGAGATCGAGAGTTCAACAGAGTCTTAACCCTTCGTTAAGATTTCAAAAGAGATGATCTGATGAAAGAAGGGAATAGACCTTACTCGATAACCTACAAGATTTTCTATGCTCTCTCGAATACACATCATTTAGATGTATTCTTGAGAAAGGAGTTCATTGTAGTTCCAATAATTTTATAGGACTTCGCCAGGGTAGTTCTACCTGAACCTATTGAATCTCCAACTATAAAGGAGATCGATATGAGAATCCAAGATCAACCTGTATTTAACAAGAGTCAAAGCCTCAGAATTGAGCCAAAGAGGATGTCTTTCCAACAAGATAGAATAATAATGAGCAGCAGCCGTTGGGAAGAATAAAGACCGAGTACAACCCAGCGAATCCCAAATATTTTCAAAATACAAGGAGAGTTGAAGTGCCCGGAAAGATGGAGAGGAGTTGAAGTGGTATTCGACATTAGCTAACAGGATAATATATTCCCTTGTAATGTCCTATATTACCTCCAACAACCGATAGTCGGAAAATTTCAAGGAAGCCTAAAGATGGGTGAAATTGAGCTAACTATCATGGAGATTGCAGGAAGAATCCCAAATCAGTTAATACTAGGGATCGAGTTTCTCGAGGATCATAAATCTTGGGAAAGATCACAAGATGGTATCAGACCCTAGGTTTATTAAGAACTTAAATTTATATTTATTATATTATGTAATTAACCAATTGGTGAGGAGAATTATTTGAGAAATTATGGATTTGGATGAGTGTCCAAGATGTATACATTACAGGAGATATCGTCAAATTTTGATGATGTATGCACAAGAGTACCAAGACAGGGTAACATATTGGAATAACCAATATGTTGAAAAGGAGCACGCAGGAGCTGATAGGGAAACATTGAGGCAATGTGAATAACAAGCAACATTATTATCTGGGTTTCCTTATGTTAAACCAGATGTTATATGTTGATCTAATGAATCATCAGGAAGCAGCTCATGGAGTGCCCGAGTGGAAGGAAATACTTCCAGATACCTCTAAGATTTCCGAAGATCTTAGAGAAATTCAGAAGACGGTTCAGAGTGATGGTAACCGCCATAATCACCTACCAACACAAGTTCATCAGATCCAAAGCCAAATGGAGACGATGATAAAAAAATCAGAAGGAGACTCTTGAAATCATTTATGATATTGAAGAACGAGTCAAGAATTTGGAGAACAAACCAAGTTCATTCGGAGGAAGGAGACGTATAGATTTCGGGACAATTCCCTATTTACACCAAGATGGGAAACCAACCGAAGTTGTACGACTCATGACTGATGATGAAAAACTTATTGCCATCATCAAAGGAAAATTCGTCATAAACAAGTGATGAATTTGGAGAAGATTAATCTGGATGATCTACATGACCTTGCCGAATCCTTCGTGGAATTAGGAATTGTGGATCTAAAGATGAACGCAGGAGATGGATCCGCTTTGGTTACTCGTGATCAACATCAAAGACCACCAGTTGATCCCAACATAGCAGAAAGTTCAGGATCACATCATGTGGACAAACTAATGCCACACGTGGGAGATTTCACCACAAGAGGAGATCCTATTGTCATAGGAACTCTACCACGTTCCAAAAGGCCGAATCTTTACAATACGCCTTATGAAAAGTCTCAGCTCAATCCAATACATCCTTATGGGTTGATGCTAAATCTAGATATCCCAAATTTCAAGAACCGTGAAGTTTTTATCGATGATTGGGCATCGGCTATGAGGATTGCAGCAGGAACCCTCGATCTTACAAATGAAGGATTCATCTTATTACACGAGATGAGTCTTGAAGGATCTATAAAGATCGCATGGGACATGATAGCACCAGAAATGAAAAACAACGTTACAACTGGTGAGTCATTGAAAGGAATTGTCGATAATATGACAAAATTATTCAAAATCCATTTTATCGGCATAGGCTATTTTGAGGGACTGGAAGAAGAAAAAAGAAAAAGATACAAATAAGCCCTCTACAGCCTCGAGTTGCATGATAATTGTCATATTGATGAATATATCAAGTTATTCACCGAATACCGATGGAAGTCCAATGTGGAAGACAAAGAGGCTTCGCAACTATTCTTTGCGAAGATACCAAGTCCCTGGAGAGAAATGTTGATCAGGGAATACAAGTGTGCAGATGACTTAGATACAGTGGCCAGAAGAATGTCCTTCTTGAAGGCCAAGTTATCTGAATGGTGTCATCAAACAACACTTTACAAGAACTACAAGAGACTACGAGGAATCAATAAAATGGTTCTCTTATGTTGCGAAGAAAATGACATCCCAACAGTCGTTGGAGGTCAACCACGGAGGCATAAAAGGAAGAAACAACGAAGCCATCCATACCACTGTGGAAGCAACAACAGGAGAAGCAGTCGTTGGTCTTCATGGAGACCTAGAAGAGTGTGGTCAAAACAAAAGACCCGAAGTTACAAATCAGGGCAAATACCAGCACTAAATAGGAGTAGAGTCTTTTCATCAGGCTCAAATCAAGGAAGTTCCAGCAGGACCACAGGGAGGAGAACTTCAGACAAGCTCACACCAGAGCTAATGAAAGTTTCAAAGATTGTAATTGCTGGACGTGTGGAGCAAGAGGGCATATCTCAACAGATTGCCCGGAAAATCAAAAAAGAGGAATTAGGCAGTTCGAGGCAACACTCGAACTCGAGGAAGCTGTCTATTATCAAGATCTTGTACAGGTGTATCAATTTGAGGATTTACCCTCAGATGAAAGCATCTACGAAGAAGAGATCTATTCTGATGATGAAAGTGAATCCAGTTCAAAATCAGAGTAAAGAAATAATTCTTCAATCAACGGTGAGAGAGGATATGTCAAGATTCCTCTCCCACACTACGGTGTCTCATAAGACTCTAATGAGGATTATGAAAGAGGATCCAAAGCTCCAGATATACGATGGTTTTACCATTGGAGCTATGGAAAAAGCATTGGATGAGATTGGATTCCGTAGTAGAAAACACCAAATTATCCATAGAGTAACTACCGGAGAATTTGCCATCCCAATGGAATTCACTGGTAACCTGATCGAGATGCAATTGGCCCCTTACCGAGAGATTCAGGAGATCAAAAGTAGAATCAAGAGAGAAGTTGCAAATACACTCTCATGGATTCACATCGAACATTTCCCTTAGTTTTCTTTAGAAGAAAATCTTGGTAACATTTGGAGTGTTCTTAGTTTTTAGTTTATGTACATACGAGTGATAGCCTTCTCCATGAGAGGTCAATCTAGTATTCTCCTCCTAAAAGGAGATTACAGATGTAATAAATATTTTTAAGTTCTTAATAAAAAGGAGGACTTTTGCTCCAACATGTGTTGAAGTATTTTGGATTTATCCCTTGAAAGAATTATCTTGTACACCTGGGGTAGGAAACGAGCCAAGGTTGTGATGAGCAGTTTCTGAAGGAGTTGAATAACTTGTAGACTATCTTCCCTAAGGGTTGAAGTTGAAAAGTGAGGAATTGTTTGTAAAACGGTCTAGGGGCAGTAATTTTTCAGCGCCGGTGGCGTTGCGAACCACTTCACCCGGAGCTGTTGCGGTCAAAGAAAGGTATGCATTTTAAGAAATGCATTAATTTTATGGAAGCATGTTGGGCCTGATATTAATTGAATTAATTTTTAAAGTTTGTTTTCTTAGTACTTGTTTTAAGATTTGAATTAAATAATGTGGTACGATATATTTATACATTTTGTTGAAAGAATTTTTATTTTAAATTGTACAATCATGAATCCCCAAATTAAACCCAAAAAATCCGCTCTGTTATACTTGAATCTCTGAAAGAACCGAACCGATTGAGAAGTAATTTCGAAGAATGTTTTTTAGAATTCTCCAAGAATCTCCAAACTTTGAAGCAATTCTGGAGATTTTCTTATCCCTAACTTGCTACGAAACGTGCTCACCTTTAGCCATGCAAATCCATGTAACTGGGTGGGCATGGTTGCTCCAAACCTGCCCGAACTCACTCTCAGATATTGTACATTTATCTTATATTAGTTATGTCTTTATATTATATTAGTCTTGCATATCTGGTTTTTTTTTTTTTTTGTCTTTTTGGTAAACTTATTTTTAAAGTTTATAGCTCTTGCATGTTATAAGATGTTTTTACAACTCATAAGATGTCTAATTTAATTTTAAAATAGGTTGTTGAAGTATTTGGATAAATAAGATGGTGGGAGTTTATAAGATGTTAGTAATGTCATGTGCGTAATTTCAATGGTCAAACTTAAAAGTATTTAATTTTCAAAAAACAAATTCTTGTTTTAGAAATAAGTTGAGATTAATTTTCCTACTTTTCAAACAAAAGTTTATAAGCTCCTCACAGAAGCTCCAAAAATAAGATCTTTCTTTTGAAAGTTATCCAACACTTTTGAGGAGCTTATAAATTGTTAACATCATACGCCACCTTAACACCCTCTTACGTTTTACCAAAATATATGGCTGCAATTGTGTGCATTCATTGGGAAATAGTTTTTCATTATATGTTATAATTCAATTTCAAGTTTTGGAAGAAACATATATAACTAAATACTTTAAGTACATTCATTTATTACAAAAAACTCATGTGAGATGGTCTCACGGATAGTTTCCGTAATATGGATCATCACTACCTATGAATTGAACCCATATGACATACCCACAAACTTTCATATGAATTACAAAATGTGTGTTATGAGTTGACTCATCTCACGAAAAAAATTCTTAGGACGATCTAAGCACTTACTCTTCATTAATAACATTTAAATTAACCGTCTCTATAACTATGACTCTCTCTCTCTCTCTAAGGTTTAATTTTAAGGAGGTCAACATTTAAACTTCAATGATGAGTCGGTTTATCACTTCCTTTTAAGCTATCCCTCGACGTTGATAACTTTATTATATTATCACCTTTTCGTATTTTATTTTTATATACTTCCACTTATTGAAAAATTATGAAAAATTATTTAAAATCACAAGGATCTAAATTCAAAACAAAAGAAAGTATATATGGGATCCAAATACATTTTTCATATATGATATTCATTGATCATTTTTATATGTATCCACATGACTTTGCGGTATACATATATAGCTCATCAAACTTTGTATTTTCTTTTCCATCTTTTTGCCGTCAATTCGAAGTTTCTCTTTTATGGCGAAAATATAAATTTATTAATACATAAACAGTTTCGTGAAATTTTCGTAAGACGAATTATTTTTATCCATTACTCAAGCTCATTTTCACAACTCATATGTGAATTGTGAATTATGGGTCGTGGATTGACCCGTCACACATAACTAATCATTTATAATAATTTTGATTAGGCTAACTTTCTCGGTCTAACAAGTGATCTTAGAAATTGATGTGCTGTTTATATTATAAACATATCTTTAATTCTTGATAAATAATTGATCATTATTATGACTTCTATTGGACTAACTTTCGGTCCAACAAGTGATCCTTCTAGAAATTGGTGCAACAAACTACACTTACAAAAAGTTTGTACATTTAAAGAAAGTTAATACAAAGTAAAGTGCAAAAAAAATGAAAAACTATGTGGACATAATCTAATCACCCTTCTATAGATATGTTTCTTAATTTATGTCTTCCAAAAGTTGGGACCTTTTGCACCCACCAAGTGAAATTAACTTGCATAATATGTAAGTTAAACATAAATCTTTAAATACTATGAAAGCATTACATATAATATCAATTAACACATTTATAAGACCTCAATAAGTTAACATAAAATATTTAGAACAAACCCATATAAATGATCCAAAAGACAGATTTTTGTATTATATTTTGTGGACTTTTTGTCAAAATGGAATGTGAATCAGCATTATCATGTTTATTGCAGCCAATGGCTTGAGAGTTGCACCGGCATTGTCTTCGATGCACCACTATATATAATTAATTGATTGATTTGGACATTTATTATATTATATAAAATATTACAATACATGTATATATATCTTTGTTTATTAAAGTTTCCTACTTTGCCTATTAATTAACTTGATTTTATGTTGGAGGTTTCGTAGGGAAATGACCCATTTCAATTTATTAATTTTATCAGCAATTATATAAATAAATATATAAAAAAGTAAGATTTATAGCCAATTATAAAATTGTAAGTGTTAGATACTAATTTACTACCAAATATGCAAATCATCGTAATCATCATGAATACTTCCACAATTTTTAATGTTGCAAATTTGAGTTTGGTTGAAAGAGCAAATAGTTATGATCTTTTAAACTATCAATTTAGGGAAGAAAAGATCCAATCTTTTTAGTTATTGGATATATGTCACCATATTGGGATGTATATAAATTTGTTTTTCCATATAAGCCTTTGTTTTTCATTGAATATTTAAGATTGGAGGAGGAGGCTCTGCTCGATATTAATTAACACTTTTTTTTTTCTTTGGATTAATTCAATTTTCTTAATTTAGGGAAAAAATACATATTTTTCATGAGTCCTTGAACATTTATGTTTTTAAATTGATTCCTTTATTTTATGTATGTATACGTACACATTATATATATTTGAATTGCGTATTTTACTTTGATTTTTAAACACATTTCAATTATATATCATGTAATGTTTGTAGTGCTTTATAGAGTTAATTACTTTTTTTACCCAATAACTTTTTGCTACTGACAATTTTACCCATTATCTTTTCGAGCTGTCAATTTTACCCTTTATGTTTTGAAAATTCGGAAATATTACCCAAATTCGACCCAAAAGGTGAAATCGGGCCGAATTTGGGTAATATTTCCGAATTTTCAAAACATAAAGGGTAAAATTGACAGCCCGAAAAGATAATGGGTAAAATTGCCAGTAGCAAAAAGTTATTGGGTAAAAAAAGCAATTAACTCGTGCTTTATATATACAAGATGAATATGACAAAGAAAATAATAAAGTGAAAAAGGTATTACATCTTGATCCACACACAAAATTGAAAGTGAAAAGATTTGAAATATGCACAAATGAAAAATAAAATTCAATTCTTTGTAGCGGTATGCAATTCTTAATAAAGTCAATTGTTGATGTGTAATAACTTCATCATTTTATTATATGAAAAATAAAATTAATTGATATGTCGGATATCTAACACTTTAGTGATGATCAATAATTAATGTGCATCGATTATTATCAAATGTGCTCATGGTTAGTAAGATAGTTGAACTATGGAAAATGCTATATCCATGGTGGGTATCTCTTTATATGTTCACTGCTGATGTGTAATGACCACAAACTTCTAATTATATGGAAAGTGAAATTATTTGATATGTTGAATATCTAATACGTCAGCGGTTGACACATATTAATGTGTCAGTGATAGGTAGGATAATGGGACGAGTATGACTATATACAATCATTCACAACTTCTTACAAGTTGTCTTGTCATTGGGTGTAATCTAAGTGGTGCCTAATGAGACGACACGATCAAGGAGCATATAATCTACCAATACCAAAAGCTCATTCTTAGTGCCTTCTTTGTAAGCGGACCAAGATTCTATTCTCTCCACAAAATTAGCCCAACCCACTTAGTATTGTCCATAATCAACACAAATTATTCATAAGTTTGTGTTGTGGAGGTTCTTATTTTCAGTAAATTTATATTGATCAATTATATGTTACTTCTTCTGAGTATATAGAGAAAGGAGGTGCATATGAACTAAGTTTAAAAGGTATAAAAAATTGAAAGTGGAAGATTTTCAATTTTGTCGGTATAAGATATGAAGGTATAGTATAACGTATATGAAATGACTTAATTCCTTTAGTACGAACTATAAGGATACAACCAAAATTCTTGGTACGAGCTAGTGTAAGTGACTATTTAATTGCTAAAAACAACAGTTTCTCTATGTAACTATAAATAAAACTGTCAATTTTTGTTTCATTATTTGGAAAAAAAAATATTATTTTCAACTCAAAAACTTATATTAACATAATTCCATGAATAAATATACCAATCCATAAGTCAAACCAATCATAAAAGTATTAGTAGTATATATAAATGTATAAGTAATAGTTTTATACTAATTTTAGTCATAAAACCAATACTTATGAATCTATTATTATAATGCTTTTATGAAATTGCAAATATATACCATCTCGATATTTTAGTAACTTTTAGATATTTAGTTGAAAGTTTATACAATTATAGTAACACAGGTATAAATATTATTTTTATAACTAAAAATATTGTAATGCAATGTTTTTAGCAAGAGATTTAACACTTACACATGCATTACTAATATATTTATGAATACGGTTTTGTTGAGCTTTTTGAATGCGTTGACAGGCACTGAGTCATGTTGACTAAACTTTGACTAACCTTATATAGTTCCATCTTACATGAGGAGTTTGTGAGATGATTTTATATATACATATTCTATTTTTTAAATGGATTACATGTTGAAAAATCCACCACATTTTATTAATTGTAATTTTAACTAAACCAGATAACACGACTTTATTTATATACATAATTAAATGCAATTTCGATCATGCATCAATATTTTGATTTTTCCTTGCCGAAATGTTTCTATACATGTTAAGTTATTAAGTATAGATAAAGTTTGAGTCGATCGTAAGAATAACTTAGGGTTAAGATCAAGGGAAGACAAGTCCAAGAATTGCAAGATCAAGATCTAATTGCAAGTTGTAAAAACATTTGTTGTAAAAAGAAAATAACACTGTAGGAAATAGATGTTGTAAGCTGATTTAAGAAGATTTGTGCTGTAAGAGAAAACTCAAAGTGTTGGTCTCAAGTGGTAGTAGACTTGGAGGGGGGAGGAGGTGAATAAGCCTACTCAGATTTTCAAACTTTTTCTTTTAAAACAGATGTTAAGTCACTCAGGCAGGTAGCTATCGAGCTTACTGTCCAAGAGGTTACTACTTGAGCAGTTACCTTAGTGAACTTAAAGAAAATAGAGTTTTATGCACAACAGAAATTCTTTAAAACAATGCTTCTTTTCTGAAGGAAATGAAAATCTATTACTTTCAAATGACTTGCAATCTCAAATACTTCAACCAAACGCAACCTCAGTTTAAAGTCCATCGTTTTAAAATTCCTTATTTGGATAATTTGTGGATTTATTTTACATATCCATAGATTTCAAATTTATTGTTTGGCAAAACTTAATTAGCATTTGAAATCTTCTCTTTCATCATTATTTAATAATTAATATAACATGATTTTATTTAAATTCAATGTAAAATACATACAAATAAAAGCACGTATCAACAATATTTAAAAATATAATACGTATCACATATCAAGCCAAATCAAAGAACACCAATTAGAAAATGAAGATATCGAGAAAAATTAAGAACAACCAAATTAGTGGTTAACTCTTCCTTTTTGTTTATGTGTTTTTTTTTTTTTTTCAATCTTGTTTAGCATGATATTTTATGGAAGAGAGTGATTGAGATCCACGATGTGGTTGAAAGAAGATCTTTTGAGAGCACGAGCCAAAAAAAAAAAAAAAGAGGAGATTGTGAGAAAAGAGAGAGCATCTGAAAAAAAAAACGAGAGAAGATCGAAGAAGAAGAGAGAGCAGATCGAGACGCTGATGAGAGAGAAGCGTGCAGTAAAGATCTAGATCCGTGAGGAAAGAGAGCGTCGATGAACGAAGAGAGAAACATGAAGAATCCAGATCCTTGAGGAGAGAGAGAGAGCCATGGAGGTGAGAGTTCATTGATAGAGAGAGAAGCCTGAATAAGAGAATCCAGGTCTGTTAGGAGAGAGAGAGAGCACCCATGAAGGTGAAAGTTTGGCGTTTAATGTAGATTTGTAAGGTGAAAAAGAGAGAGCGGTGAGGAGAAAGAGAGAGAGGGTGAGATCACGTGTATCACAGGAGATTTCAAATGACTTGGTTTTAGAGAGTATTTTAAATCCTTCAAATTTTAACTATAAATCCATTTGGTCCAAAACTTATATTTCAAGTCCATTCATTTAAAAATTTGGATTTGAGAATCCATTCATTTTCATTTTTATCCAAACAGCCAGAATGAATTTAGGAAGTGATTTTCAAATCCACAGTCCAAATCCTCCAATCCAAACGCAGCCTTTAAGCTAATTGATCATTAAGTACAACATTCCAAAATGGATCCTTCACAATCACTGATTTTGTTTGTTTCTTTTTGTTTTTATGAGATCATATACCTCCTTTTCTGTATTTTTTTGGCACTTCTTTAGTTCATGGTGGGTTCCATGACCAATTATATATAACAATAATGCCTCCTTATCATTTACTACCTTAATAAAAACCACAATTAATACAATATATCAATATTATTTATATGAAAAATAAAATTAAAAAATATGTGACCAACATGGAAACAGTATTATATAGTATAAAATTATAGTTTACATTTGTGAAATTTTACAGACAACTTAAATTTTGATGGAGGATAAAGAATATATATATATATTTGATAAAGATGTAGATTGATTTTATTAGTATGTGATTAAAAAAAATAATGAATTAGATTGATTTTAGTATCTTAATTATCAAACATTTTATTTGATCTTTTAGGTTCTATGATATAGTATAAACAGGTGTTGTATTTATTATTTTGGAGTTGATTATTGAATATAAATAATTGAGTTTTTTTTTTTTATAATTTAGTGTTTCCCATTATTCTTTGAATCAATGAATTATTACTTTTAATCACATTTACGTATCTTTCAGGTATTCTTAGAATCAATGAATTTATTTTATTGTATTGTGCTTCTACTGCATCAATTTCGTTTCATAAAAAACTCCTATATATGACTCGATTTCACTAGTCCATCATTATTAGATAGAGTTTCACTGTTCGCAAGCCAACATGAACATAAACTTAGATATGAATTTGTGATGAGTTGATCTATCTCGCGGATTTAATTTCAATGTCACAAGAGTTTATATATATATATATATATATATATATATATATATACACATACATGCTCATGGATATTTTGGTGATGATGCTCGGCTTTCACATACTGGCAATAAAGACACTTTGCCACAAACTCCCCAATATTTTTTTTCATACCTCTCCACCAAAAAGCTCCTTTCAAGTCATTGCACATCTTTGTACCTCCGGGGTGTGCGGTGTACGGTGTGCAATGGGCTTCCTCAAAATTTCTTTCTTCAAACTTTCCTCTTCCGGTCAATGACGAACCCTTTTTCACCTCCGGCTGCCATTCGCTCTTTTATTTTATACAAGAAGACATCTCGGTCTTGCGCCTCTTTGATCCTTTTTCTCAATGTCGATTGTATAATTAAGGTTGCCAATACCGACCTTGTATCGCTTGGAGGTGTCACAACCTCGAGATTCAACTTTGCAAACTCTTTCACCAACAGTTCTTGTGTTGTGAGCATACTTGTTAATTCCCCTCTTGATTTCAGGCTTAATGCATCGGCTACCACATTAGCTTTGTCGGGATGGTAATGAATGGTACAGTCGTAGTCCTTCACCAATTCCAGCCATCGTCTTTGTCTCATGTTTAGCTCCTTTTGTGTGAAAAGATACTTCAGACTTTTGTGGTCCGTATATATCTCGCACTTGCCTCCATACATATAGTGACGCCAGATCTTCAATGCATGTACAACGGCTGTCAATTCCAAGTCATGTGTAGGATAGTTGATCTCATGTGATTTCAACTGCCTCGAAGCATATGCAATAACCTGCCATGTTGCATTAGAACACATCCCAGTCCTCATTTTGACGCGTCGCTGTAAATGACAAACTCCTCAGTAGGGTCATGAATAGTCAAAATCGGCGCAGTAGTAAGTCTTCTCTTCAAATCTTGAAAGCACTCTTCACACTTTTCAGTCCACACAAACTTCTCTCATTTTTTTGTCAACCGCGTCATTGGGGCTGCTAACTTCAAGAACCCTTCTATGAATCTTCGATAGTACCTGGCTAAACCTAAGAAATTGCGTACCTCGTTCACACTAGTTGGCGTTTTCCAACCATTAACAGTCTCAACCTTGCTAGGATCAACCTCGATTCCATGTGAAGTAACCACATGTTCGAGAAAAGCCACACGTTCCAACCAAAACTCGCATTTCTTGAACTTTGCATACAACTTTTCCTTCCGCAGAACTCCCAATACGGTCCTCAAATGCTCCTCATGTTGCACTTTATCTCTCGAGTATATCAAGATGTCGTCTATGAAAACGATCACAAACTGATCCAAATAAGGGTGAAATACTCGGTTCATCAAATCAATGAAAACTGCAGGAGCGTTGCTAAGTCCAAAAGGCATCACTACAAACTCGTAATGACCATAACATGTTCTGAAAGCTGTCTTGGGTATATCCTCCTCATTGATGTTTAGGTGATGATAGCCCGACCTCAAATCAAACTTTGAAAACACTCCAGCTCCTCTCAGTTGATCAAAAAGGTCTTCTATCCGAGGAAGTGGGTACTTGTTCTTTATTGTTAGTTGGTTGAGCTCTTTGTAGTTAATGCACATCCTCAATGTCCCATCTTTCTTTTTCACAAATAAAGTTGGTACTCCCCACGGCGAAACACTGGGTCTGATAAAGCCCATATTCAGCAACTCTTGTAACTGAGTCTTTAACTCTTATAGTTCCTTTGGTGCCATTCTGTAGGGTGCCTTCGATATTGGTGCTGCTCCAGGAATCAAATCTATAATGAACTCCACTTGTCGATCTGGGGCAATTCTAGGCAGATCTTTTGGAAAAACGTCTGCAAACTCATGTACGTACTATAGGAACAACGTCAACCGTATGCTCAACGGACTCTAAACCCATCACATTCACTAGATACCCTTGACAACCCCCTTTTCTCAACATTCGCATTGCCTTCATTGTTGGTATGACACGCGGAATAGATAGACATCTTGCCGCATAATACACTACCTCACCAACACCGGACAAAACCAAAGTCACGACCCTTTCTTGACACTTAATGTTAGCTTTATACTTAGATAACCAATTCATTCCCAGAATCACATCAAAATCTTTCATACTCACCACATATAAATCGGCCTCTAAGTTATTCCCAAAATGTAACATTTACTCCTTTTACCATCTAGTTAGGAGTTATAGGTTTTCCCGACGGTAAACTAATTTCAAGCGGTTCAAAAACTGTTACCTTTCTACCCTTAATTAGATCACAAAACTTGGAGGAAATGAAAGAGTGTTTGGCTCCGGTGTCAAATAACACATAAGCAGGCACGTTGGATATTGTTAACATACCTGACAAGGTCTCTTGCTAGCTCCTGATCATCGCTGTCATCAATCATTACAAACATATGCGATTTCCCTCCAGATGCTTGTCTTGTTCTCCCTCCAGCTGACTGCCCCTTTCCTGTCGATCCATCACGAATTACCCCTGGGCAATCATGAGATACATGTCCTGATTGGTGACACCTAAAGCATTTCTCTTGTTCAAGCAAACACTTCCCTCTATGTAGCTTTCCACAAGTTCCACAAGTGGTGCAAGGTGGTCTGGTCGTCGTCACACTTGGTCGTACAGCCAGACTGTTTGACGAGTTGCCACCGGTTCTAGTTTGTCCTCCCTTCTTCTGGTTTCTATTCTGACTAGGGCCTTCCCATTTCCTTTTCCCTGATCCTTCAATATGCCCCCGATAGCCTCCTTCCATATTTCAAAAAAAGTAAAAATAATAATATAATAAGAATATTAAAAATAAATAAATATATATATAAAGCATAACAATGTTAATTACATCTACTTCATCTTGAATAAAAAGAAACAGCAAATGTAGAATGAAAATGTACACTATCTCAAAATAGGAGTACCCCAAAATAAAATAGAAATTCATCTACTAAAAACTATTATAATATATATGCATCTCAAACGAACTACTTTGAATCTGCTGATAAGTAGAAAATATATGCATTTAATTGTTGACTTAATTGGATTTATATCATCTTTTATTTGATTGGATGCATTATTTTCGTACCTATATGCACTTTTGAACTTGAGATACTTCATATTTTATTTTCTCGATTATTGTAGGATTTTTGAAGTATTTTGGAGTGGTGAAATTGATTGGGACAATATTGAGTTGAGATGAGCCCAAGTACGAAGCCCAAGTAGTCAAATGAACAAGAAATTCAAATCATGAGCTTAAGGATTAAGAGGCCCATATCATTTTATAAAAGAGGGTTTTTATCCAATCTTAAGGGGGAGTGAGGAGAGACGGCAGTGGGAGAGAGAGTTTAGGAGAGAGATTGAGTCACACATATTTTTGCTTTATTCCTATTTTCTTTGATGGATTTATCAACTACTTTTGTGGATCTAATCGAGATGACGATTGGCTAATTCTTCAATTCCGGTTAGCAGGGATGTTTGAACCCAATTATCTTTTTATGTTTTAATTAATCTCGTTTCTCCCTCTCGAAGTTTTGATTGGAATTGATTGTGTTATCTGTGATGAATGATTTCAATTATTGATGCTTGATTTAGATTCGCGACCTAGGTTAAGTGTTTGATAATTGATTGCTAGAATCTTAAATCATGAATCCTAATTGTTGTGGTTTAATTTTCAATGGTAGTAAACTAGAGGTCGTGCATCTCTAGGGTAACATAATCCTAGATTATCAAATCGAGCTTGCGTATTTGGAGTCTAGTTCACCCTATCGTCTTCATAATCAATGCATTTAATGAATTAAATCTAGAGAGCTTATTCTAGGTTGTTCAATTAAATAGGGTTAATTAGTGATCTTATCCTAATTTAACTAATCATAAGAGACGATTCGATTTAACAGAGCTTGTTGTTAGATTAGGGGTGATAATTATATGATAATCTGAGAGAGGGGGTAACATTGATTAAGGCGTAATTGATATTGGGGGATAACTGAACTGTTAATTGGAATGCTTTTTATCAACTGATTTCTGTTTAGTTTGTTTTCTACATCTTTAGTAATTTTTAGTTTAATTATCAATCAATCTGATAACCCCCATGTTTCTTGTTCCTTTGAATTTAAATATAAGTAGACATAATTGAATTGTCACTCTCCGTGGGATCGACTCCGACTTACCCTATCTACTAGTTAGTTAGGTTAGGAAGGATTTTTTATTTAATTTTATCGCGTCACGACAGCACGGTCAAAATTTTGGCGCCGTTGCCGGGGACTGATTTAAATTTGATTGTGTCATCTTTTGTCTTTTCCTATTTTTATTTAAAAAAAAATTGTTCAATTTTCTGAATTTTCTGAATTTTGGTCGAATTTCACTGTTTCCGAGTCTGCTCTGTTTTGTTCTGTTTTTCGTATTGGGAACCCGGTGTGATCCATCTCTTCCAGTGTCGAATTCTGCAGATTGTTTCATCGAATTAGTCTGATTTTTCCTTGCTGAAATTTGAATCTTCACACTCGAATTTTGTGATTTTAGGTTGTGGATGTGAACTCGTTCTCAGGGTAATAAGGACCTGGAATTTTACCCTGAAATTACCCGGAGAGATCGAGTTCTAAGGCAACAAGCTAAGCGAGCTTTGGAGTTTACACTACCACCTCCTAAATCTGATATCGGTGATTCCAAAGAAGAAGAGGAAGCAATGGCTGAAGAACGAACTTTGAGGGAGCTAGCAAACCCGAGCCTCACTCAACAACCTCTTTGCATCACTTTTCCTGAACTTCCTGATGCTGTTGATTTTGAATTAAGATCCGGTTTGATTCACTATCTTCCATCTTTCTTTGGTCTTGCAGGTGAGGATCCCCACAAACACTTGAAGGAATTTCACACCACTTGTTCGAGCGTGAAACCATCAGGGGTGACGGAGGAGCAAATCAAACTTCGTGCATTTCCATTCACATTGAAGGATGGTGCAAAAGATTGGCTCCACTATCTTCCATCGGGGTCCATCAACACATGGGATGAGATGCAACGTCAATTATTGGAGAGGTATTTTCCTGCATCTCGAGCTGCTCATATTCGAAGAGAGATATGTGGAGCCCGACAACCGAAGGGAGAAACTTTATATGATTATTGGGATCGTTTCACAAAGTTGGAAGCTAGTTGCCCACATCATCAAATTTATAAGCAATTGTTGATTCAATATTTCTATGAGGGTCTATCTCCAATGGACCGGAATGCAATCGATGCAGCCAGTGGGGGAACGTTGATGGACAAGACACCCTCAGCAGCAAGACTTCTTATCTCGAACATGGCCAAAAGTTCACATCAATATGGCAGCCGAGATTATTCGGATTGGAGCGTTAAAGAGGTAAATGAATCTACTGTTGAGGATAAAATTTCTGAATTAACTGCTCTTGTACGTCAAGTTGCTACAGGTGCTCCTCGTGTCAAGCCGTGTCGTATTTGCAACACCACCGAGCATACCACAGACGCATGCCAAATCTTGCTTGATGAAATAGAGGCTCATGCCAATGCTGTGGGAAGTAGAAATTATCAAGGGAGGAAATACGACCCCTTCTCGAACACTTACAATCCGGGTTGGAGAGATCACCCAAAATTTAGATGGGGAAATCAGCAAGATGCCTTCAATGGAGAGAATAATAGGCCTCCACAACTCTTGAGGAACGCGAATCATCAAGGAGGAAATCTCAATTATCAAGGGCAATCATCCGGGCAAAATTCGAGTTCATCCTTGGAGGAGATGATGAAGACGCTGACTTCCAACACCATGCAATTTCAGAAGGACACCCAATCAAGCATCAAGAATCTTGAGATGCAAATGAGTCAATTGGCGACGGCCGTGAGTCGTCTTGAGGCCCAAAGCGAAGGGAAATTGCCATCTCAACCAGAAATAAATCCAAGGAATGTCAGTGCCATGACTCTACGGAGTGGGAAGGAGCTGGAAAGTCCGAAAATGCCTGCTGGAACTCAGAAAATCGATGAGGAAGAAGAAGCTGTCGAGCAGTCCGACACTGGGCCTCCAGTGTCGAAGCAGTCATCCAGTGTCAAAACTCCGAAGTCTGAAAAGGTAAAAAATGAATTTTTCGAAAAATTTCCTATTCACTTGGTTCCTTTTCCTTCCAGGTTGGCTCGGGCAGCAAAGAAGGATAAGGAAAAACAGATCCTTGACGTGTTTCGTAAGGTCGAGATCAACATACCATTGATCGATGCAATTAAGCAAGTTCCAAGATATGTGAAGTTCCTCAAGGATTTGTGCACAAACAAGCGAAAGCTCAAGGGAGACGAGAAGGTCGTGATGGGAGAGAATGTATCTGTGATTTTTCAGAAAAAGCTTCCTAAAAAACGAAAAGATCCAGGTATGTTCATTATCCCATGTCGCATAGGAAATACTAGAATTGAGCGTGCTATGCTAGATCTAGGAGCATCGATAAATGTCATGCCACGATCCATTTATGCATCCTTAGATTTAGGGCCATTGAAAGATACACGAGTTGTTATTCAATTAGCCGATCGTAGCACCGCATATCCTGATGGGGTCATTGAAGATGTTCTAGTTGAAGTCAATGATCTGATATTTCCTGCTGACTTTTATGTTTTGGATATGAATGGCGACCCTTCAATTTCACCACCTATTTTGTTAGGGAGGCCGTTCTTGAACACCTCTCAAACAAAAATAGATGTTCGTGAGGGAACCCTCACGATGGAATTTGATGGGCAGATTATTAAATTCAATATTTTTGATGCCATGAAATATCCTGATGATGAGAATTCTGTTTTTGCTTTGAGTTTGATTGACCCTGTTGTCGAGAACGTTTTTGAGATGAATTGTAGGGACAATTCGAAAGTGGTGTTGACAAAAAACGTGAGAAATTTCAACAAACTCTCAAGACTCAAAGCAAGAAATTGGAGAAAGCTCAATAGAAGGTTGAAGATGACTATGTTAGATGCTCCTACTCTAAAGCCAATTCCAAAGCCTCCTTGGTGATTTGGTGAATTCTGTTCCACACTTTTATTTTTGCTTTAACTCCTTGCATATATGAATCTTGTCTTGTCTATATCTTTTGTTGTGTTTTGATGATGAGTTGCTTGAGGACAAACAACATTTAAGTGTGGGGGGGGTTAGAGAATGTTGCATAATTGAGAAAGTGTGGAATAGATTGCATATCTTGCATGTAGTTGCATTTAGAGTCATATAGTTGCACGTAGGTTGTTTTCTTTTATGTATATTGCATGTTTAATCGCTTTAGCACGTTTAATTTTCGTTTGCATTTGCATATGTTGACAATTAAAAAAAAAGATATGGGCGACCCGCCAGGTCGCGAGTTAGAGCAAAGTGTGCCGAAGGTCGAAGGTGCGACCTGGGCCGGGTGCTGTGCAGCCCGGCCGGGTCGCGGGTCGTTTCTCCAAAAAAAAATTTGTAAAAAAAAAAGTTTTGAGTAAGTGAGCTTGCAATGATGATTCGAGTGTTATTAATTTTATTTTTGGGAATTCGTTTGTGTTGGACGAGGTGTTGTTGAGCATTGCTTTCTGTTGGTTAAAATTGTTAAATGTCGTCTCGAGAAATTATTGTTAGGAAGGATAACATTGGTTTGAGAATTAATCTATGATTGTGAGTTGATTTGCTTTGCTTACTTGTGTCTTGAGATATGTTTTTAATTCCTTGATGGAAGTAGTCTAAATTGAAATTTGTGAAAGTTTGATCACTTTTGATGAACCCCTTGGTTGGAAAATTATTTATGGGTTTGGAGAAAAGGTGTTGAGTTGGAAAAAAAATTTGAGATTGGAAAAGATGATGGAGGTGTGGAATCAGCTGCCTACTCTTAGGGGTTCACGTTTGAAAGTTAAAATACGAAAAAAAATTCGCAATAAATGGACTAACCTAAGAGTGGTGTGGAGCTGTCAACCCTATCCAAAAAAAAAAAAAAGGCGAGAAATCATCATCGTCTATGAAAAAAAGTGAAAACGAAAAGTAAAAAATAAAAAAATAAAAAATTTTGGAGTAAAAGGGGTGATTCATTATGTGTGAAGTCTTAACGAATTTTGATTTAGATAAAGGAAATTGTAAAAGGAGTTGGAGTGTGTTGATTGATGTGGGTGGTGGAGTGGATCGATGAATTGTCTATGAAAAATTTGATTTCCGATGTCCTACCTAAATTTGTGATTTCTTGAGATAGTTGCATTTAGTCCAACATGTTTTTGTTTGCATATGCTTTGTTTGACATAAATTCGAATTCCTATGAGTGTAGTAAGGATCCGAGCAAGCAATACTCATTTTGTTGTTTTATCCCCGATGTGCTTTAGTTCTTTTGTTGCTCGAGGACGAGCAATGGTTTAAGTGTGGGGGGATTTGATAGGTAGAAAATATATGCATTTAATTGTTGACTTAATTGGATTTATATCATCTTTTATTTGATTGGATGCATTATTTTCGTACCTATATGCACTTTTGAACTCGAGATACTTCATATTTTATTTTCTCGATTATTGTAGGATTTTTAAAGTTTTTTGGAGTGGTGAAATTGATTGGGACAAGATTGAGTTGAGATGAGCCCAAGTACGAAGCCCAAGTAGTCAAATGAACAAGAAATTCAAATTATGGGCTTAAGGATTAAGAGGCCCATATCATTTTATAAAAGAGGGTTTTTATCCAATCTTAAGGGGGAGTGAGGAGAGACGGCAGTGGGAGAGAGAGTTTAGGAGAGAGATTGAGTCACACATATTTTTGCTTTGTTCATATTTTCTTTGATGGATTTATCAACTACTTTTGTGGATCTAATCGAGATGACGATTGGCTAATTCTTCAATTCCGGTTAGCAGGGATGTTTGAACCCAATTATCTTTTATGTTTTAATTAATCTCGTTTCTCCCTCTCGAAGTTTTGATTGGAATTGATTGTGTTATCTGTGATGAATGATTTCAATTATTGATGCTTGATTTAGATTCGCGACCTAGGTTAAGTGTTTGATAATTGATTGCTAGAATCTTAAATCATGAATCCTAATTGTTGTGGTTTAATTTTCATTGGTAGTAAACTAGAGGTCGTGCATCTCTAGGGTAGCACAATCCTAGATTATCAAATCGAGCTTGTGTATTTGGAGTCTGGTTCACTCTATCGTCTTGGTAATTAATGCATTTAATGAATTAAATCTAGAGAGCTTATTCTAGGTTGTTCAATTAAATAGGGTTAATTAGTGATCTTATCCTAATTTAACTAATCATAAGAGACGATTCGATTTAACATAGCTTGTTGTTAGATTAGGGGTGATAATTCCATGATAATCTGAGAGAGGGGGTAACATTGATTAAGACGTAATTGATATTGGGGGATAACCGAACTGTTAACTAGAATGTTTTTTATCACTTGGTTTCTGTTTAATCTGTTTTCTAGATCTTTAGTAATTTTTAGTTTAGTTATCAATCAATCTGATAAACCCCATATTTCTTGTTCCTTTGAATTTAGACATAAGTAGACATAATTGAATTGTCACTCTCCGTGGGATCGACTCCGACTTGCCTTATCTACTAGTTAGTTAGATTAGGAAGGATTTTTATTTAATTTTATCGCATCACGACAGCGCGGTCATCTGCCCTATGTATCCATAACTGCACCACTAGTCGATCCTTCTCCTTCTTCTGGTTCCTCCTTGGGTTCCTCTTTTAGTTCTTCCTCGTCATCCTCATCAGGCTCTTCTTCCCAACGTGATGTGACGTCTTCACTTCGTATAGTCCATGTTGAATAAAACACTCCTGAGAACCTTGCATAGCTTATAGTTGGCACATTGGATTGTGTGGTGAACCTTGCCATCTGAAAGAAAATGTGCCTAGCTCGTTCTTGCCAAACTCTGGGGAGGGTCTCCATGAGTTTGCAACACGCCCAATAGTCAGAAATCCCCTCTCCAAAGTCTTTTACGTCCCTCCACATTTTCAGTAAGGTATCGATATTGGTACCAAAACTAAATTCAGTATCGTACTTATAGTTCTTATACGACTCCACTCTAACCTCAGGAGGCCAAATGGGATAGTCCTCTTAGCATACGAAAACCTACGCGTCATCTACTCAAATACATAAAGAATTTTATTATTATTAAATTATTGTTAAGGCATGAACTCTCCATCTATTTAGAACATGCATAATGATATGTCATGAAAATTCCATAAACATCGGTTTGAAATTAATTTTTTTTCGTGATTATTGATCTCTTTGAAAAGAGTACATCATAACTCATTGTTTCATACCTCGACATTGTTGACGCGATGGAGCTGGGTGGCAGTAGCTAGTGTTTTTTTTTTCCTTAATTAAAACACATTTTACTTAAAATAATTAACTAATTTCAATTTTTTTAACGAGTCTACAGAAACGTCGACCCGCTCTGATACCACTATGTAACATCCCCAATTTATTTACATTTAAAACCAAGAAAACACATATAAATTTTTTTTTCTTTTCTTTTCTTTGCAGCGGAAATTCATAAAATAATTTTTTTGAAACAAAGATTCAAACGATTACTCAAAAACAAGTTCATGGGAATGTTATAGAAAATACTTGACTAACATCCAAATTAAAACGTCGTAGAATCACAAAGAAGTAGTGAAGACAATTAAATGCTAAAATGGAATGATTTAGAGAAAAACGTCCAATCACTAGTTATTTTAAATAAAAGATAATAAATTGTCTCTAGCCACCGCGAAGCCACCATCTTGCATCCATGAAAAATTACTCTGAAATGTTAGATTATATGGGGTGAGCAAAACACGAGCTCAGTGGGGATATGCTTGTCTAAATTAAAGGCAACATGCGAAACAAGACAAATATCATAACATGCATAAAAACATTTTCCTCGTCTTGGGATTGGCCAATCAATAGCACGGCGGGCAAACCCGAAGGCCTACTTATGACCCATGGACCTTTGACGGCCCCTGGCTAATTCTGAGCACGGAGGGCAAACTCGAAGGTCTATGAAGACTCATGGACCTTTAATGGCCCCTGGTTAGTTCTCATGCATAGATCATAAATCATAGCAAGCATTTTCATAAATAACTTTCATCAGACACATTGCATCAATTCATCAATCACCTCACATAAAACATTTAATAGAGACAAAGAGGTAAAAGAAATTGCCACCTTTAGTTGAAAAATCTTGAAGGCTATGAGAATGAATGCAAGCTTATTTCTCGTGGTTCACACCTTTTTTGTCACATAGTCACCCAAAATAAAAGGAAAAACACACTTAATATTTATTCTATATTTTAATAATCTCTGCTATTTATTTTAGATTGAACTAAGGCTCTAAAGGGGCTTAAATTAAATCTGGATTATTCTGAAAATTAAGCTAAAATCTTCGGGGTAAATCTGGAAATTCCAGAATATCATTAATGTGATTTAAGGTTAAAACAGAAATACAACAGAATCAATTTCAAATGTGTTGGACCACATTATAATACAATTCTTTTCTCCTCAGTGGACCTCACACCACTTTCTCTCTCACTTTCCTGTCCATTCATATCTCTCTACACACTCTCTCTCTCCTTTCTCATCTCTCTCTCTCTCCTCTCACACGTCAACCCCCTCTATCTCCTTCTCTCCTCTCTCATCTTTTCTCTTTCTCTCTCCTCTGTGGATCCTCTCTTTCCTCTCTCATTTCTCTCTCTTCTCTATGGATCCTCTCTCTTCTCTCCTTCCTTTCTCCCTCTTGGCCACCCTCTTCTACTCTTTATTTCTTTTTTTTTTTTAATCAAAACATACCACATCTAAAAAGAATAGCATCAATATGAAGCACAACCTAATTCCTTAAAGAATTTTGGAATTATTGCAGAATTTAAGTATGAAGAAATTATCATCTAAGTCTACTTGATTCTACTCCTAATCAATTATGTCATATATCCCTAATTAATTAACTAGAAATAACCTATGTCGATTCAAATACTACTTTGAAAGGTCTGAAGAAAAGAAACTGGGAGAGAAAGAAAAACACGTACCTTTCTGCCGTTTTTTGGAAAACTGTAAGACCCTAGAATCCTATTTCTAATTATTTATAGATTGCTTTTACGGGCCCTCAATCCTTGTTGGGCCTCACTTAATAATTATTTACTTATGGGCTCACCACTAACACAACCTATCTTATTTTTATTTTCTTGATTAATTTAATTTGCTATAAGACACCAATAATTTATTAATTATTATATTAGAATGCTATTAAAATTTAGGTTGCTACATCCTTACCCCCTTAAATTAATTTCGTCCTCGAAATTTAGAGCTTACCCGATGTTGGAGAATTTGGATATTTTGCTCGGAATTCGTCCTCTCGTTCCCATGTTACCTCTTCTGCCGCATGATGACTCCATTGTACTTTAATCAGAGTGACCTCTCGATTCCTTAGTTTGTGAACCTTGTGGTCCAAAATTTTCTCCGGATACTCCTCATAAGTCAGATTAGGGTTGATCTCCATAGTCGCATAGCTGATGATGTGCCTTGGATCATACACATACTTCCTCAACATGGATACATGGAAAACATTATGAACAGCTGTAAACTCCGGTGGCAAAGACAAACGATAGGCCAACTCTCCCACTCGCTCCAAAATCTCAAACGGTCCAACAAACCTCGGCCTCAACTTTCCTCTTTTCCCAAAACGAACGACTCCCTTGGTTGGTGCCACCTTGAGAAAGACATGATCCCCTGCTTCGAAACTTAGGTCCTTTCTTCGTATATCTGCATAGGACTTCTGTCTGTCTTGAGCCATCTTAATTCTCTCTCGTATCTCTTGTATCACTGCAATAGTCTGCTCCACTAGTTCAGGACCCAACATTTTCCTTTCTCCAACCTCGTCCCAATATAGCAGCGATCTACACTTCCTTCCATAGAGCGCTTCATATGGAGCCATTCCGATAGAAGATTGAAAACTATTATTGTAGGCGAATTTCACTAGAGGTAAATATTTCTCCTAATTGCTTCCCAATTCCAGTGTGGTTGCTTGCAACATGTCTTCCAATGTCTGTATAGTCCTTTCTGACTGACCATCTGATTGTGGATGATAAGCGGTGCTGAAGTTCAACTTCGTACCCATAGCTTCCTGTAGGCTCCTCTAAAACTTTGATGTGAAACGAGAATCTCTATCAGATACGATAGAAATAGGTATCCCATGCAACTTGACAATCTCTCAAATGTAAACTTACGCATATTGTTCCAAGGTGAAAGTCATTTTCACTGGTAGAAAATGTGCAGACTTTGTGAGTCGGTCCACCACTACACATATTGCATGATTTCCTTTACTTGTCCTTGGCAGACCCACGACAAAGTCCATCGTAATTTGTTCCCATTTCCACCGAGGAATCTCAAGTGGCTTAAGCAATCCTGACGGTCTCTGATGTTCGGCTTTCACTTGCTAGCAATAAAGACACTTTGTCACAAACTCCCCAATATTTCTTTTCATACATCTCCACCAAAAAGCTCTCTTCAAGTCATTGTACATCTTTGTACCTCCGGGGTACGCTGTGTACGGTGTGTAATGGGCTTCCTCAAGAATTTCTTTCTTCAAACTTTCCTCTCCCAGTATACACCATCTCCCTTCAAAAGTTAGAAGACCGTCGTCGTCAATGACTAACCCTTTTTCACCTCCGGCTGCCATTCGCTCTTTTATTTTATACAAGAAGACATCTCGGTCTTGCGTCTCTTTGATCATTTTTCTCAATGTGGATTGTATAATTAAGGTTGTCAATACCGACCTTGTATCGCTTGGAGGTGTCACAACCTCGAGATTTAACTTTGCAAACTCTTTCACCAACAGTTCTTGTGTTGTGAGCATACTTGTTAATTCCCCTCTTGATTTCAGGCTTAATGCATTGGCTACCACATTAGCTTTGTTGGGATTGTAATGAATGGTACAGTCGTAATCCTTCACCAATTCCAGTTATCGTCTTTATCTCATGTTTAGCTCCTTCTATGTGAAAAGATACTTCAGACTTTTGTGGTCCGTATATATCTCGCACTTGCCTCCATACAGATAGTGACACCAGATCTTCAATGCATGTACAACGGCTGTCAATTCCAAGTCATGTGTAGGATAGTTGATCTCATGTGATTTCAACTGCCTCGAAGCATATGCAATAACCTGCCATGTTGCATTAGAACACATCCCAGTCCTCATTTTGACGCGTCGCTGTAAATGACAAACTTCTCAGTAGGGTCATGAATAGTCAAAATCGGCGCAGTAGTAAGTCTTCTCTTCAAATCTTGAAAGCACTCTTCACACTTTTCAGTCCACACAAACTTCTCTCATTTTCTTGTCAACCGCGTCATTGGGGCTGCTAACTTCGAGAACCCTTCTATGAATCTTCGATAGTACCTGGCTAAACCTAAGAAATTACGTACCTCGTTCACACTAGTTGGCGTTTTCCAACCATTAACAATCTCAACCTTGCTAGGATCAACCTCGATTCCATGTGAAGTAACTACATGTTCGAGAAAAGCCACACGTTCCAACCAAAACTCGCATTTCTTGAACTTTGCATACAACTTTTCCTTCCGCAGAACTCCCAATATGGTCCTCAAATGCTCCACATGTTGCACTTTATCTCTCGAGTATATCAAGATGTCGTCTATGAAAACGATCACAAACTGATCCAAATAAGTGTGAAATACTCGGTTCATCAAATCAATGAAAACTGCAGGAGCGTTGCTAAGTCCAAAAGGCATCACTACAAACTCGTAATGACCATAACATGTTCTGAAAGCTGTCTTGGGTATATCCTCCTCATTGATGTTTAGGTGATGATAGCCCGACCTCAAATCAAACTTTGAAAACACTCCAGCTCCCCTCAGTTGATCAAAAAGGTCTTCTATCCGAGGAAGTGGGTACTTGTTCTTTATTGTTAGTTGGTTGAGCTCTTTGTAGTTAATGCACATCCTCAATGTCCCATCTTTCTTTTTCACAAATAAAGTTGGTGCTCCCCACGGCGAAACACTGGGTCTGATAAAGCCCATATTCAACAACTCTTGTAACTGAGTCTTTAACTCTTATAGTTCATTTGGTGCCATTCTGTAGGGTGCCTTCGATATTGGTGCTGCTCCAGGAATCAAATCTATAATGAACTCCACTTGTCGATCTGGGGGAATTCCAGACAGATCTTTTGGAAAAACGTCTGCAAACTCACGTACGTACTATAGGAACGACGTCAACCGTATGCTCAACGGACTCTAAACCCATCACATTCACTAGATACCCTTGACAACCCCCTTTTCTCAACATTCGCATTGCCTTCATTGTTGGTATGACACGCGGAATAGATAGACATCTTGCCGCATAATACACTACCTCACCAACACCGGACAAAACCAAAGTCACGACCCTTTCTTGACACTTAATATTAGCTTTATACTTAGATAACCAATTCATGCCCAGAATCACATCAAAATCTTTCATACTCACCACATATAAATCGGCCTCTAAGTTATTCCCAAAATGTAACATTTACTCCTTTTACCATCTAGCTAGGAGTTATAGGTTTTCCCGACGGTAAACTAATTTCAAGCGGTTCAAAAACTGTTACCTTTCTACCCTTAATTAGATCACAAAACTTGGAGGAAATGAAAGAGTGTTTGGCTCTGGTGTCAAATAACACATAAGCAGGCACATTGGATATTGTTAACATACCTGACAAGGTCTCTTGCTCCTGATCATCGCTGTCATCAACCATTACAAACATATGCAATTTCCCTCCAGATGCTTGTTCTGTTCTCCCTCCAGCTGACTGCCCCTTTCCTGTCGATCCATCACGAATTACCCCTGGGTAATCATATGACACATGTCCTGATTGGTGACACCTAAAACATTTTCCTTGTCTAAGCAGACACTCCCCTCTATGAAGATTTCCACAAGTAGTGCAAGGTGGTCTGGTCGTCGTCACACTTGGTCGTACAGTCTGACTGTTTGACGAGTTGTCTCCGGTTCTAGTTTGTCCTCCCTGCTTCTGGTTTCTATTCTGACTAGGGCCTTCCCATTTCCTTTTCCCTGATCTTTCAGTCTGCCCCCGATAGCTTCCTTCCATATCCATACTCGCAGAGATCACTTAAGCTCTCGCCACAGCCTGTGAGTAGTCCAGGTCCAGATGTGCAGATAAAATGTTACGGATATTCGGTCTCAACCCCTTGATGAACCTTTGTACCTTCTTCCGTTCAGTGTCAATCAAATGCATAGCAAACCGGCTCAGCTGGTTGAACTTTCTCTCGTATTCGGTCACTGAAAGTCCTCCTTGTTTGAGAGTTAGAAACTCATTCTCCATCTGGTCAAGGTACACCTGAGGGTAGTACTTATCCATTACAATATCCTTAAACTCGGTCCAGGTCAGTGCATCCCTTTCCTCTTGTGGCTTCAGTCTCCAATACGTCTCCCACCAATGGTCAGCATCCTCTATTAGTTGATAGGCGGCACAGTCAATCCTCTGAGCATCAGTGCAGTCGATGAGTGCAAAAGTATGCTCCAAGGATCGAAACCATTTCTCCACGTAAGCAGGTCCCTGTCGTCCATTAAACTTTGGCGGTCCATGTCGGTGAAATTGTTCTACCACTTGTACCCGATTGTTCGCAGTGTTGGGTGCATTCTGGAGAGCATTCATGAATTGGTTCAGCAGATCTTGCCCTGCATTAGGGGCTGGCGGTCGCCCACGACCCCTAGCGGCTTGGTTTCCTCAACAGCTGGGCTCTCATGTGCAGCTTGATCTTGATTCACAACGTTACGTCTTGGAGGCATTTTCTATGTCATCACATAAATCCTTCTAAGTTGAATCCAAATTTGTTTAATAAGGATAAATATGAAATAAATTAAATAACAACCCATAAAGAGAAATTATTTCAAAAAAAAAGTAATTATTATTAAAAATAAATAAATAAATATATATATAAAGCATAACGATGTTAATTACATCTACTTCGTCTTGAATTAAAAGAAACTGCAAATGTAGAATGAAAATGTAAACTATCTCAAAATAGGAGTACCCCAAAATAAAATAGAATTCATCTACTAAATACTATTATAATATATATGCTTCTCAAACGAACTACTTTGAATCCGCCCTAAGTATCCATAACTGCACCACCAGTCGATCCTTCTCCTTCTTCTGGTTCCTCTTCGGGTTCTTCCTCGTCACCCTCATCAGGCTCTTCTTCCCAACATGATGTGACGTCTTCACTTCGCATAGTCCATGTTGAATAAAGCACTCCTGAGAACCTTGCATAGCTTATAGTTGGCACATTGGATTGTATGGTGAACCTTGCCATCTGAAAGAAAATGTGCCTAGCTCGTTCTTGCCAAACTCTGGGGAGGGTCTCCATGAGTTTGCAACACGCCCAAAGTCAGAAATCCCCTCTCCACAGTCTTTTACGTCCCTCAACTTTTTCAGTAAGGTATCGATATTGGTACCCAAACTAAGTTCACTATCGTACTTATAGTTCTTATACGACTCCACTCTAACCTCAAGAGGCCAAATGGACATGGGCCTCTTAGCATACGAAAACCTACGCCATCTACTCACATACATAAAGAATTTTATTATTATTAAATTATCGCTAAGACATGAACTCTCCATCCATTTAGAACATGCATAATGATATGTCATGAAAATTCCATAAACATGAGTTTGAAATTAAATTTTTTTTTTTATGATCATTGATCTCTTTGAAAATAGTACATCATAATTCATTGTTTCATACCTCGACATTGTTGACGCGATAGAGCTGGGCGGCAGTAGCTAGTGTTTTTTTTATTTCCTTAATTAAAACACATTTTACTTAAAATAATTAACTAATTTCAATTTTTTTTAACGAGTCTATAGAAACGTCGACCCGCTCTGATACCACTATGTAACATCCCCAATTTATTTACATTTAAAACCAAGAAAACACATATAAATTAAAAAAAAATCTTTCCTTTTCTTTGCAGCGGAAATTCATAAAATAATTTTTTTTAAAAAACATTCAAACGATTACTCAAAAACAAGTTCATGGGAATGTTATATAAAATCCTTGACTAACATCCAAATTAAAACGTCATAGAATCTCAAAGAAGTAGTGAAGACAATAAAATGCTAAAATGGAATGATTTAGAGAAAAACGTCCAATCACTAGTTATATTAAACAAAAGATAATAAATTGTCTTTAGCCACCACGCAGCCACCATCTTGCATCCATGAAAAATTACTCTGAAATGTTACATTATATGGTGTGAGCAAAACACGAGCTCAGTGGGGACATGCTTGTCTAAATTAAAGGCAACATGCGAAACAAGACAAATATCACAACATGCATGAAAACACTTTCCTCGTCTTAAGATTGGCCAATCAATAGCACGGCGGCCAAACCCGAAGGCCTACTATGACCCATGGACCTTTAACGGCCCCTGGCTAATTCTGAGCACGGTGGGCAAACCCGAAGGTCTATGAAGACCCATGAACCTTTGACGGCCCCTGGCTAGTTCTCATGCATAGATCATAAATCATAGCAAACATTTTCATAAATAACTTTCATCAGACACATTGCATCAATTCATCAATCACCTCACATAAAGCATTTAATAGAGACAAACAGGTAAAAGAAATCCCCACCTTAACAATTGAAAAACCTTGAATGCTATGAGAATGAATGCAAGCTTATTTCTTATGGTTCACACCTTCTTCGTCACCTAGTCACCAAAAATAAAAGGGAAAACACACTTAATATTTATTCTATATTTTAATAATCTCTACTATTTATTTTAGATTGAACTAAGGCTCTAAAGGGTCTTAAATTAAATCTGGATTATTCTAAAAATTAAGCTAAAGTCTTAGGGGTAAATCTGGAAATTCCAGAATATCATTAATTTGATTTAGGGTTAAAACAGAAATATAACAGAATCAATTTCAGGTGTGTTGGAACACATTATAACACAATTCCTCTCTCCTCAATGGACCCCACACCACTTTCTCTCTCAATTTCCTACGTCATTCATCTCTCTACACTCTCTCTCTCTCTCTCTCATCTCTCTCTCCTCTCACACGTCAACCCCCTCTATCTCCTCTCTCCTCTTTTCTCTTTCTCTCTCTCCTTTGTGGATCCTCTTTCTCTCTCTTCTTCTCTCTCGTCTCTATGGATCCTCTCTCTTCTCTCCCTCCTTTCTCCCTTCTACTACAACAACCTCTGAATAGCAAGCTTCTTCTGAAATCAACTTTGGAGAAAAGTTTGAAAATTAGAAGAGGTTTATTTACCCTCTTTAAATCTCTTATCATTTGGGACCAACAATTTGTGTATTTATTTTTCTGTAACCTGCTTATTTACTTACACAAAAATATTGCATACAAAATTGATAACTTGCATTTTTATAGGAATTTAGGGTCTAATTTCATATTACTTTGTGCTAAAAACATACATTTGTGAGATTTCGCATAAATTTTGTTATCTTGTGAAGATTTCACGTGTTTTCTTAATTTGAAAGAAATAAAATAGATTTTAATATAAGTTTAAGCTCAATTGGATGACTTGAGAAGCCAAGTATGAATCGAGATATGAAGTTGAAATCACTAGAGGAGTCAAGAAATTATTATCAGTGCAAACTATGAGTTTAAATGCACAACCATGTGACATCTCTCATACAGAAACTTATGAGAAGAAGGAAGTTTTACAAAGACGTCCTAAATTTTTGTCTTGACAAAACTCATTTCTGACATAAGTTAATGTGAGAAAATGATATTGAGCAAATATTTGTGGTATTGGAAAGCTGACTTCAAGGTTACACCTTTTATTAAGAAATTGTAGTCAAATCAAAACCTGACTCTGAAAGTCATAACCTGGGTCAGGTCTTGTCCGAGGGCATGAGTGATGTGAAGAGCAAATTCAAAGATCTGACCAGGTCTAGGTCGCGTGTTTTTCTTCTATTTTTAAGGTCATACTTTTCCAACACGAATCAAATCGTATTTATTTTTTTATTTTTTTTTGTATTAGACCCTGTTTCGACTAGAATTACTCTCTCTATTTAATTTAACCTTTCTAGGTATAGATAGAGATGTTGGGACTCGAAAGAAACACTTTTAAAGACTCATATGGATTAAATTTCAACCCGAGTGCATGCAATGAAGGAAAGGATTGAAGGTTCAAGATTGAGATGCAACACAATCGCCAATTCACTAAATTTTCTTAAATTTGTTTATGAATCTTGTCCAAATTTGTGCAAGATTTTATTAATTAGATTGAGATCAAAGAGATGAGTCTAATTATACATTTGGGAATGCATGACTCAAGGAATTGTTAGATCGAGAGATTGATGATAATTGGGGTGTGAATACGATCTTATGAGCTTTTAGTTGGTTCAATTAACTACAAGGTAGAGTTACATACATTAGTAATCAATCCGTAAAATAAGTTTCTTAAGAAAGAGGTTGATCTAGAAGTTGTCATTGATAACATAAGATAAATTGGAATTGAATGTATTTTGCTAGATCATTAAACTTAATTGAAGTAAAATGAAATCATAGTCATAGTATCTTTGTTTGAATCTTAATATTTCTTATTAGTTACTTGTTTGATTTTTGTTTTCACTTATTTGGTTTTGTTTTCAAGATAATTCACAATCAACTCTCTTAATTGGGTCACGCTGGTAAAATTAAGCACCTTAATTAGGCAATTAACTTGATTTTAATTCAATAGTTTCATCGGGATCGACATACCTCATCATATCTGTAGTTTACATAGTTTACTTCAGAAATATGCTGGAAAATAGGTGAACAAGTTAGTTGGTAAAGAGTTGTGTGCATTGTAAATAAATAAGTATTTAGCAAAGTTCCTCATCAATGGTAGAGTGAATTAGAGGGATAAGTTCCTTATCTGTACTTTCTTGTAACTTAATTGTTTCTTCTCTGCACAAACATACTACATATTAAAAACAACATTGATAAAACTTGTATTTATATTTGCAAAGGGTTCTCACAAATAAACTCTCCAAAGACGTAAACTCGTAGATTTTCAAAGTAATAAAACTCTACGGTTTAAAAAAATGTTTGAAAGTGTTTGAGAAACTTATCACCATCCTCTTCTAAACTTCTCGTATCACTTGAGACCAACATTCTCTAGTCTCAATTGATTTATTTAAAAAGTTGAATTTTCATGTTTCCAATGATCTGTCTTATTAAACTTTTATCTTCTTTATTCCAAAATTATCGATGGTACCATTCCTTATCTAAAATTATGAATCGGTTACGAGCTTTTTTATGGAATTAATTTGATCTCTTTCCAGTTTTGAATCCTTAATTTCTTTATTTTAGAGTATATTAATCCAACTTTTATGTTATATGACAAAAAAAAAAAAAACAAAGATGTGCAGCCAGGGGCGGACCCATGTAGGTGCAAGGGGGGCATTGGGCCCCCTGAAAATTTACCATATTAATGGGGATATTTTTGGAATTTCACGGTTTAATAAAAAAATATATAAATGTGAACCTATCTTAAGCATTTATCAATTTATTTGTTTTCAATTTATCATTTTTTTCCCATCCTATCAACACAAGTTTAGAAACTTTTTCCTTTTCTTCTCGATTTCTTATCTATATAATTTCAAGAAAATACTACATTTATATTACATTCTTGCTTAAACTTTTGTTCAATATTATTGATCTATTGGGATTGAAATTGTATATCTGATTTAGTGATAACTTAGAAAATAATAATAATAATTTTTCATTTTCATGTTTATTTATTTCTTGATCAATACTTGAACGATGACCTAAAAGTATTGATTAATTATTTATATGTGTTCGAAAGTTCTATCAAGTTATATGTTTTTTATATTGATAATGTCAAGTTTAGACGAGATTATGTTACTAGTTTTGGATATTATTATTATATATTTAATACTCTGAGTTTATCGAAAGAGTGGGACTAACACCCCATGATTTACTTAACACATCTCATTTCTTAACAAATAAAAGGTATAAAAGTACATTTTTGGGGTGTGTTAAGTAAGTTGTGGGGTGTGTATAGTCTCACCCTTATCGAAATTGTGTTAAATTATATATTAATGTTAGAAATATTGTTTTTTTTTTATTAATCAACTTGGGCCCCCTCGGTTGAAATTCTGGGTCCGTCACTGTGTGCAGCAGATTTCTCGACGAGTTAGCCATAATCATTATTTGTTGCCTCAACAACTATTCGTCTTGCAACCTGAGTTGCTTCCTCTGCATTAGATATTGAACAATTTTTTGAGTAAGTCTCTTGTGAATCAGGTGCATGGATCTTAGATCCATGCACCCGGGTCGGATCCGGGTCAGGGGGACCGCACCCTCTCTTTTTTTTTTTGGCTCATGATTTTTGAAAAAAATCACATACCAATAGTATATGTTAGACATACCTGTACGTTATGTTAGACATACCTTTAAGCTATGTTAAACATACCAGTTCTGCCCAGATTTCATGCCTTGTCTTTTTTTGGCTTGATTTTTGAATTTTGGCACATACCACTACGTTATGTTAGACATACCTTTACGTTGTGTTAGACATACCTTTATGTATACTTAAACATACCTCTGTATATGTTAGACATACCTTTATATATAGTTAAGCATACCTTTATACATGTTAGACATACCTTTGTATATAGTTAGACCTACCTACACATGGTTGGTCTAACTATACACAAAGGTTGGTTTAACTATACACAAATGTTGGTCTATTTGAGCGAATTTTGGATGAGCTTCAGGATAGGTTTTCAGCGCGTGAGAGCGCGTGCATGCGCGTGGGAGGCGCGTTTTGGGTGCGTGAACGGGTTGGGTCAGGTGCATGGACCTGACTCATAAAAGTTTTTGCCCAATTTTTTATCTAATTATGGGAAAATATAACTGATGGATTATTCTGTATGTAATAGGATAAATTATATTTTTTAAAGTTATTACTGGAAAATTTTCTCACTAAAGAATACATTCCATTTTCGTCGTTAATTAATGATTCTATTTACGTGAGTAATTTATTTAAGTGACAATTGTCTCTCTATGGCAATTTCTTAACATTTTGGATTTTCTTCCTGTCATTCATATGTGTGTATATATATATGAGTTGGTCTCTCATACACCAATTGCACGGATCTAGATCCGTGCAACTGGGCCGCCTGACCCGACCCGATATACTTAATATATATATATATATATTTTTTTTCTAGCCCTAATTTTCTCTCCCCCAGCTCATCTCGCTTCCTGCCTGCACAGGTATTTTCTCTCTCTCCCAGCTCCACCCATGGCGATCGCGTTCTTCCAAGATTCATCTATTGATTAATTCTTCTACCATATTTCCTATTCTTCTTCTCCATTCGTGATTTCTTGTTCGAACTATTGCAATTGAACAAGATGCAGACAGGAGACATGGAAGATGAAGGTAAAACTTCAAATAATTGTCCAAACAAAAATCCAATTCCTATCAGTTTAATAACATGTAATTGTTTCTGATTTCGTATTAATAATGTCTTATGACAGATTATCGTTCCAATTCAAGAGAAATAGTTGAGTTGTCCACCGAAGAAGATGAATTTCTTGATGCGTGTGATACAATATCTGGTATAAACGAAGTTAAAAACTCTATCTCTTATCAGTATAATTCTTATAACTGAAAGATCATCATTATTCAATATAAAGGTACTACTCAATATAGATAAAGGTTTACTTATAAAAAAATAACAGTAGTCACACTTAAAGGTACAATAATAAAACTTAAAATTTCTTAAACTTTTCATTTTCTAAGGTGTATTAAGATTTCTTAAATAATAATTTATCTCTTAATCCTTAATTTTAAGGTATCTTTACTTTTTAACTACACATAAAGGTATCAATAATTTCTACTTAAACATTGTTCTGTCTCATAAAAGGTCATTCAAATAATGCATAAAGGTAAACTAGACAATACATAAAGGTCATATTATTTAATAATATAGGTTCAATTAAGGTATCATTATTTCTATTTTTCAGATATAAGTGGATCTCTTATAGGAACAACAAGGAAAACAATCCCAGAAATGTATGAACTTTATTGTAAGCATGCTCGTGCAGTCGGATTTAGTGTTCGTAAGTCAACTAGTAGGTTCTCTAGAGATGACCCCCCTATTGAGTTGGCAAAACTTTTTGTTTGCTCAAGTTCTGGAGTAAAGAGATCACAAAACCCAAGTATGTATAAGAGGAAAAAAATTGGACTTGCAAGAACAGATTGTAAAGCTTTGATGAGGGTTAAGATGAATGATGAAGGATTGTACGAGGTTGTCAACCACATTTTGTGGCATAATCATACACTTACCAGAATAGAATTGAACCACTTGCACCGTTCAGAAAGAAATATCAGTAATGAAAAAGGAAGAGTTATAGAAAGCATGATAACTTCAGGAATGAGTGCAACAAATTCTTTTCGTTACATGGTCCAAGATGCAGGAGGAAAGGAGGTAATAGGTCACACTATCAAAGACCACTTGAATTTTGTAAATCGTTTGAAGATGAAAGTCATTGAGGGTGGAGATGCACAAAAGGTCATTGACATGATTCAACAAGAACAAGAGGAGAATGATGATTTTTATTACAAAGTTAGGTTAGATGATGAAGGCAGATTGAGTAAACTTTTCTGGAGGGATTCAATGATGAAAGAAAATTATGAGATTTATGGAGATGTGATGATATTTGACACAACCTATAGGACGAATAGGTACAATCTTATATGTTCTCCGTTTGTTGGAGTAAATAATCATGGAAGAAACGTAATGTTTGGATGTGCATTCCTAGCTGATGAAAAGATGGAATCTTTTGAATGGCTTTTTGAAGTTTTTAAAAAAATCAATGAGAGGAAAGTGTCCAATATCTTTGTTCACTGACCAAGATTTGGCCATTGCAAATGCAATAGAAAAGGTATTGTTCACTGTTACCTTTATTATATATTTGTATTACCTTTTTGTTATAACTTTCATACCTTATAATATCAGTTGCTAATTTTTTGATAAAATGTATATTGTTATGTAAAGCTCAGTTATGTTTATATACTGTAATTAATCCTTATATATGTACACACACACACACACACACACACACATATATATATATATATATATATATACAGATTCATATATTCTTATCTAATACATTCAACTAACCATTTGTAGGTTTTTCCTGGAACAGGACATCGCTTGTGTTTATGGCATCTTCAGCAAAATGCAGTAAGCAGATTCGCAGAATTGAAGACCGATAATACATTCAAAGACACATTCAATAAGTACTTGTCAGGATGTACTGATGAAAAGGAATTTGAGGATTGTTGGCAGAGCATGATATCAAAATATGGCTTGACAGATCATCCTTGGTTTGCACGTTTATATGGTTTAAAAGAAAAGTGGTGCACTGCATTGAACAAAGATTTCTTTTCAGCTGGGATACTATCATCACAGAGAAGTGAGAGCACAAACAATGCAATTGGATTCAACGTCAAGAAAAATACAAGCTTAACAGAATTCTATATAGTTTTCAAGAAAACAATCAACAATTGGAGAAGCAAAGAACAACATGATGAATTCAAATGTTCAAGATTGATTCCTAAATCAGTTCTGCCATTGAATGGATTGTTGAAGCATGCTTCTGAGGTTTATACATTGCCACTTTTTAGAAAATTTGAGGATGAGTTTCTTAAATGCATATCAGCTACATCTACACTTATAGGAATTCAAGATGACACCACAGTTTACCATGTTTCATCTATCAATGACAATGGGATTGTGAATCGGGTGGTGTTTGACAACAGCATGAACCTTATTGTTTGCACATGCATGAAATTTGAAGAGTGTGGTATGTTGTGCTACCACTCGTTGAGGATACTTCATATAAATTCTAAGGTAAGTATTCCTGATTCTTATATAAAGAAGAGGTGGACAAAGCAAGCAAAATCACAGATTTGGGATGGTTTCAAACATATTTCTCAACACATGAACATACCTCACGAATGTGTTCTTTGGAGACATGAAATGGCCAGAAAGTATTATAATTTGATTTTGAAATGTGAAGACAGCAAGGATGCAAAGAGAATACTTGAAGAAGGATATAATAGAGATTCTTTGAGTATTAATGAAATCACTTCATTTGATTCAACAGCTCCTACGCATTCCGAATCATCTAATGTTGTCCTTGATCCTACTCATTCTATTACAAAAGGCCGAAGACAAAGGATAAAAGGTCATTTTCAGAAGAAAAAAAAGCTCAAGGGAAAGTCTGTTGCAAAGGAATTCGGTTCTAAAACACCAAATGTTCACATGTTTTAAACATTTTTCATATGTTTACCTTTATTTATATTTCAGTTACCTTTATATTATAGAACTGTGACCTTTATTTACTTTCACATGTTACCTCCATGTATGTGGCAGGTACCTTTATTTTGTATAAATATGACCTTTATATAATATAATTGATACATTTATATCTTTTATTTATATATTATTATGTAACAAAAAAAAACATAAGCAGGAAGAAAAATCATTTTCGCATGTTTACCTTTATCTATCTAATACTTACCTTTATATTATAGAAATGTTACCTTTGTATGTTTGAATTAATACCTTTATATCATTAATATATAAAAGTTTATTTTAATAAACACTTATATTCGAACTTACTTTTATGTTTTATATTGTAATAAAAACTATAATACATACACAAAAATAATCTTATTTAGATTAATATATTGCAATCACAACAATTATACCTTTATATACATTTTCTTTACCTTTCTATAACAACATTTGTACCTTTATGTAACCTTCAATAGAATCACTGCATATTTTATATACTAACATTCATATATATATCCAATATTCAAAACCTAATATCCCACCATAAAACCAGTCGTTACTGAAATACTTCACGTACAAAAACCTAAAACATGAACATATCCAAAGTGTTTCCAAAAGTTAGCCAGAACATATGCATCATACCAACAAAAACTAGTATTTAAATTGTTTTAAAAAGTTAGCCAACTGTTCCTAAAAACTTCACATCCACAGAAATTGTTTTCCATATCACTCAATCATTCCACCTCCTCTTTTGTCTTCCTGTAGGCAGTACAACTTTTGTCTTCTTTTTTGAATAATTTGCCTTCTTCTTCTCTTCCATAATCTTGGCCTTCAAATCAGGTTTCTTCTGATAGAAAGTAGACACTTTCTGCAGCACCTCACTCTTTATTTCATTCAACTTGGACAGAACAAGATTTACACATACCTTTGCTCTAAGAACACGTCTCACAACAGCCTTCGCAACAAAACAAATAAACAAAGTTATACTCAGCCCACTTATATTTAAAAAATAATTAACTCATTACATAATAATAAAAAGAAAAATATACAATAACTTTGTCAAATCTGGAATTTCATATGGAACACCATCAAAGTTATCAACATGATGCATCAAGTATACACCACAGTCTACATCTTTGTTTGTAGTTTGCCATTTGAATAACACATTCTCAAACTCATAATCAAGGATCTGTCTAGCTTTTTTTGTGCTTCTTACTCCGAAGAAATATTGACATTTCAGTTTTCTAAAAAAATAACAAAACCATATATTAAAAATTTGAAAACAATTTAGAATCCTATAACATAAAGAAGTAAGAGAACATTCATTAACTTTAGAAACTCACCAAGATTTCTGCACACTTGAAAAAATTATTTTCAGATCCATATTTTCTGTTATCCAAATACTGAATTTTTTTGTCAATGAAGTTCACAGCAACAGCAGCATAATGGCATTCCAAACAAAATGGAATAAAGATCTACAAAAATATATAAAGGTATCAAAAAATACATAAAAACGTATGACACATATATACCAAATAAAATGCATAACAGGAATAAAAAAAATATATACCATGTCAACACTGTTCAAGGTGTTCTTATTAGAAGTCATCCAAGTCTCCCAACTTGATCTCATTTGAATTCTGTTCTCCTTCTCATCACCTTCTGAATTTATGATATTCTCCAAACATAGCTAACAAACAATAAAACAAATTAATAAAATAAATACTATTATATTATATAATGTAAATAGAAAATTTATAACTTACACTGAGTTCAAGGTTAAAAACAAAACTACTTCGCCTCTCTGTTTTCTCTTCATCAGCATTTACCATTAAAAACCATGTTGTCAAAACAGATTGATATATCACACACTTTGGATACAAAGACAACATATCATTCTTTGTAATGAAATTAAAATATCCATTTTGGAACAACCTCTCTTCATCATCCCTGTAAATTAACAAATTATATTAAAAGTCAGATACTTATAAATAAAAGGTCTCACATGTATATTATAAAGGTCATACAGAAATATATAAAAGGTCAAACAAGCATAACAGAAAGGTATAACACACAAAACAGAAAAAGTATAAGAGATAGTAGCTAGAACTCTGGTTATATAATATGAAGGTCTGACATATATAGAATAAAGGTCACACATAAATGTAGAAAGGGTCACACAGATATATCAGAAAGGTATAGTGACAGAATTCTAGATATAAAACATGAAGTGACATATAGAGTATAAAAGGTCATATACTTTTAGACAAAAGGTCACATAAACATACAAGAAATGTATAAAACCTAACATAGTATAAAACAATGAGGTCTCATGAAACTAGCAGAAAGGTCAACTAAATAATCATAAAAGGTCACAGATAAAAATCATAAGGGTAAACAAATTCATACCCTTGGCTTTCTTCTGAATCTTCAACAAAAAGACAGTAATCTACTATCTCTTTATCTCTCACATCCATATCATTTAAAAACTTGTTAGAAAAAACCATGAAATCAGAAACATAACCAACATCATAGCTTATCCCCCAAAAGCCCTCATTCCTTTTCTCTTCAGCTTTTCTTTCTTTTGAACCAACTGATAAAACAGCATCTCTCAGTTCCTCACCCGTTGTAGCTGCCTCACCCCAAACATCTTCCACCACTTCATCTACAGCAATGTCCTCAGGTGTAAAAATATTAAACGAAGGCATATCAGATGCAATCTTATTCATACTCAAGAAATTCTCAACAACACTGTCAATATAGTTGTGCAACTTTTCATCAGAAAAGAACTTTTGAGATTCAGAAATTTCTGGAGAACTTGACACTTTTTCAGAAATCTTCTTTTTCATTGAAAACAACTTCTTCATATAATGATCAGACACAATAGAAATGTCTCTTCTGAAGCAAAGAAAAGTTTCATGGATATCCTACAAACAATAAAAAACTGTCAGTTCATACTTCACATTAATTTATCATAAAGGTCAGATAAAAAATATATAAAAGTCACTCATTTATAACATTAAGGTTTTCTAATAAAGACTACAGAAACTTACATCTTTAGATATCTTCTTTATCTCAAAATCATCAAGCTCTCCATCAGGCAAGCTAAACTTAATAAATCTTCCAGTTTTCTCCACATCATCATGAGTATTCCCAGCCACATTTTCCTCCACATCCACATTTTCTTCCTCAGCAGGCTTCTCCTTCCTATAACCTTCTTTCCCAGAAACAGGATAAACATTCACCACTATTTCTCCATCACCATAACGCCCAACAGCAGCCTCTTCCTTACACCTTTTTTCCATTTTCTCAATCGACCAATGTTTGATTAACGGTAATTCACAAGACTCTGCAACACCTTGCCATTTCACTCTATGAAAGTAAGCAATTTGCAATATTATCACACAACCACTAACATTTTTCACATCCTTCCCATCAAACTTCATCACAGCATCACACAGCCAATTTAATACATACTCACACCAATTCAACTTACAAATATTATTAACATCAACTACAGATTTCAGAATACCCGTCTTCAACAACCGATTTGAAGAAGGTGTTAAGAAAGTTGACATCACATATAGAACAAACAATCTTTTAAAATCATCTCCACCAAACACCAACTGATCAGTCAACAAATCAAACACCACTTTCTCAGGAGTCCTTGAGTGAATATCATATATCTTACCCAACCTCACAAGCAAGTCATGTTCCTCTTGCTTTCCAAACCTCGATACACTAGAACCACCACGTGGAAGCATGAATATATCATAAACATCATCAGCAGTTAACACAAAGTTACGATATCTATCCACAGACAACATCCTACTCCCACCATTAAACCTCTTAACAAGCCATGTCAACATTTCCAAATTACAACTTCTAAAAGAAACATCCAACAAACCCCCAAATCCTATACTAATTACATCAGACTTCTGCTTCTCATTTAATGCCTCAACAAGATCAACAATTCTGGCAGGTCTGCAAGATGTTAAAATCAAACTGCAAAAAGAAAAGGTCTCACAATTCTATACTAAAGGTCACACAAAATAATGATAAAGGTTACACTGATATAATGAATAGGTATATCACATTAATAGATAAACATATAACATTGAATAAAAACATAATAAAAATGTAGTCAACAAACAAAAAGAACTAATAACATCAATAAAGATCACAGAAAAAAAATGATATAGATCTCACTGATATAATGTAGATGAATATCACATTAACAATTCAAAAAACAAAAAGCACATAACAAGAACTAAAAAGGTAACAGATCAACAACAAAAGGACAAACAAACATAACATAAAATAATACCATGCAGAAAGCAAGATCAAAAATACACATGCAGCAAACCAAAAAACATCTTCGATCTAAGAAAATTTAAAAAAATCCATAAAATTACCTCTTCTTCTGGTTCGCTTTCAAATCTGACTTACTCTCTCTAACAACAATGCTCTTCTCTGAACGAGACTTCTGTGCCATTCCTCTCAACTTAGAAATCTTCGATTCAAACTGGAAGAACAAATATATATATATATATATGAGAAAAATAAACAAACAACAATAATGCAAACAAAATCAACAAAACAACACAACAAATACATAAAATCAAAAGGAAAACATCGATTTAACCGACTGAAACAACAGATAAACTCAGAAAACTAACCTTCAAGAACTAGGGTTTCGAATAGAACTCCAATCGAACTAAAACAACTTAGCGAACACTAGATAAACACAAACAAACAGAGATTTGTGAGAAAATCGCTAAAACATGAACAAAAGAAGAGGAAGAATGGAGAAAAATCGAAAGAAGAAAGGGAGGGAGAAAAGAACCGCATAGAACGTGGGTTTGATTTGAAAAAAAAAAAGAGAATACTCTATATATATTTTCCCAACCGGGTCGGGCTGGGTCGGGTCGGGTCGGGGATTGCACGGATTCCTGACCCATGCACCAGTTGCACACCAGCTTTTGCGTATATATATATATATATATATATATATATATATATATATATATGAGTTAGTCTCCTGTGCAACTGGTGTATGTACAATTCGGGTCGGGTCCGGGTCGACCCAGATCCGCGCACTTTTATTTATTTTATTTTTTTTAATTTTATTTTTTCACTTCAGGTTGTTACCTTTATGTTATATGCATGTGACCTTTATGTTATATAAGTGTGACCTTTATGTATAAATGTAATGACCTTTATATACTCTAACTTAGAAAAAAATGAAGAATTTTAACAAAATTTGTACATATTTACGCTTATGAAATATTAGCTGCATATATATTCATCCTTAAAATGCACTGAATTTTGAAAATTTCAATTTTTTTCAAAGTTATGGATTATAAAGGTCATAATATTTGTACATAAAGGTCACAAGAACTGTACATAAAGGTTACAACAATACAACATAAAGGTCTTAATCTGAAGCGAAAAAACCTGAAAATCTTCATTTTTTTCCTAAGTTACTAAACATAAAGGTCATAACATTTATACATAAAGGTCACACTTATATAACGTAAAGGTCACATCTTTACAACATAAAGGTAACAGCCTGAAGCGAAAAAAAAAAAAAAAGAAAATCCAGGTGCGCGGATCCGGGTCGGGTCGCCCCAGTTGCACCAATCCAGATCCGTGCACCTGGTGCACAACAGCATTTGCCTATATATATATATATATATATATAAACACATGTATGTATGTATAAACAAACAGATATTACTTAATTAGTTGAAATATATTACTTTGTTTAGTTACTAAAATGTACTAATTTATATAATTAATAGCTACTTGTTTTATTGAAACTGTACTATTTGTATAACCGTAAGGAACATATTGTATTGTATCGTATAATTTTAAAATGTGCAAAATAGAATTCGAAATTTCACCATTCATTCCTCAAGATCATGCGAATATTCAAATATATATTTTTTCCAAATAATTTCATCTAGCCGAAATAATTGATTTAGTGTTTAAAATCAATGTAATAAACTAAGCTCATATATGAAGTTGAAAACCATCAAATTAATCTATGAAGAAGATTAGGAAGAATAAGTTTTTTAGATGGAGAAAACAATAATTTTGTCACCAAGATCACGATTTTAAAATAACATCATAGGTCACGAGTATAAATGACATTATTAATTAACATCTGATAAGATTAAAAAAAAAAAACAGAGAAATGTAGCAATCCTTGCTGCAACTATAAATTTGCATTACAAAAAATTATGCAATTTTCCTTTATTCCTAACCAAAAGCCTAAAACCATTTCATAAACCTTTATTTCGTTCTAAATTTTGTAATATTTATTTATTACTACAAATGGTGAAAGCGTGGTAAAGAAAATTAAATAATTTCCATCACCATCATCCACAAATGAAACATAGTTTGCGTGTGACAAGCATCAATGAATATTGACCAAGTTTCACAATTTTTAATGCATTAAACTACTATTGATGGCAATAACAGAAGTATTAATCAACTTTTATACTACACTTTTTAACTGAGAAGAGAAAGAAAAATGTGCAATTGACATAGTGTTTCCCTAACATTCTGAAAATGATGGAGCATAAATTTAATTTTGTCATAGCTAGCTAGTGTACAAGTTAAAAAGGCAAATTATAATAATTTTCCAAATCATTTAATTAGGGTAATGTTATAATAACTCATTCACATATATTTTCATAATGGTCTTTTGTGCACCCCATTCCTCATAAAATAGTAATAACTAGAAATTTGATAAGAAAAGGTACATTATTACCGCACAAGCATGCAGTACAATTGCACAAAACAAATATCATATTTAAATTCAAAATTTGTTCTAAGAGTGTGTTTATAGGCAACCCAGACAAAAAATTTGAAAAGAAAAAAAAAAGATAAATGAAAATAATAGGACCAACCGGTTGGAGTATGGAGTGGTGGAACAACCTACAAAACAACCCACCTCCATATCCATATTTGTGACAAGTGTTCTATTGTAATTGGTTGTGATAAACTTTTATGAATATAATTTATATTCTTGATAAATAATATTTATTTTATTTTATTCTATTTTTTAAAAATAACCGAAATTCCTATCTTTTTTTATATCTATAAATAGAGTGTAATATTGGGGTCCTTCTGTAGTACACCGGGTGTATTAATACACCAGACTCTCTATCATTTTCAGTCATTAGATCTGAGATCATAGTTGACTTTGACCTTAATGATCTCAAATCTGATGGCTGAAAATGAGTGGAGAGTAATATATCTGGTGTACTATAGAACTACCCGTAATATTGACATATTTTGAATCACAATCAAAAATTCTTTATTTTCTCTCAATTTAAAATTCTATCTTTTTTTACATTTTGATTCACTCTTTTCTCACTTCATTTCTATAATTTCTTTCTTATTATGGATTCAAACAATCCTAATTATTACCTAAACTCCCAATTTTTTTTTTTCAAATTTTGATGATTTTATTAATCTTGGAGATTACCAAAACTCTCAATATCATCAAAGATCTTAATTTTCTCCAAATCTCAATTTTAATTTAGTTATTGTGTTAATATGTTATTTTTAGTGTATTTTTTAAACAAATTTTCTTACTATAATTGCAGAATTAATATAAAATTATTATATTTTTAGATATAATTAAAAAAATTCTCAAAGTAGTATATAATTCCATATCAATTATTATAGTGTATATATAGATGAGAGAGAAATGAATATTTTATTAAAAAGTTGAGTTAGTCTCCTGTGCAACTGGTGTATGTACAATTCGGGTCGGGTCCGGGTCGACCCGGATCCGCGCACTTTTATTTATTTTATTTTTTTTGAATTTTATTTTTTCACTTCAGGTTGTTACCTTTATGTTATATGCATGTGACCTTTATGTTATATAAGTGTGACCTTTATGTATAAATGTAATGACCTTTATATACTCTAACTTAGAAAAAAATGAAGAATTTTAACAAAATTTGTACATATTTACGTTTATGAAATATTAGCTGCACATATATCCATCCTTAAAATGCACTGAATTTTGAAAATTTCAATTTTTTTCAAAGTTATGGATTATAAAGGTCATAATATTTGTACATAAAGGTCACAAGAACTGTACATAAAGGTTACAACAATACAACATAAAGGTCTTAATCTGAAGCGAAAAAACTTGAAAATCTTCATTTTTTTCCTAAGTTACTGAACATAAAGGTCATAACATTTATACATAAAGGTCACACTTATATAACGTAAAGGTCACATCTTTACAACATAAAGGTAACAGCCTGAAGCGAAAAAAAAAAGAAAAAAAAAGAAAATCCAGGTGCGCGGATCTGGGTCGGGTCGCCCCAATTGCACCAATCTAGATCCGTGCACCTGGTGCACAGCAGCATTTGCCTAAAAAGTTAGGTTGGGTTGGGTAAAGTGTAAAAAGATTGAACTTTGGTTGGGTTGTAGATTGTGTATGTGGATGAGAGAGAAATAAATATTTTATTAATAGGCTGGGTTGTGGTGGTTGTTGATAAATATAGTCTAAGTTACTAATAATCTAAAATCAAAAACTTTAATGTCTCAAGTCTATCCAAAACTAATTCTAAAACTGATCTTGATCTTGATTTTATTAACAGCTGCATGTTTTTTCAATTTAGTTATCCATTTCATATTTCTGCCTACAATGGCGCTTCGTTTATAAATAGCAGCTTGTTGCAACTGTATTCTAATAGAACTAGAATTATATCCGTGTAATGCACGGTTTGTAATTTAATTTATTAATTTTAAAAAATTTAATAATATAATTTGATAGTATTATCGTAACCTAAATTATATATCAATAAGAATTTAGATATTTTATCTCTACTGTTTCTCATTTTAAATATTATTATGTTTTTTAAAATGCAAACAATACTATATAAATTCATATTTTTGTTGAACAATGAATTATAAAATCTATATTTGAAATATGAAGTTGTTAAAAATGACACCAATTTTGTACACTAACCAATTTTGCGAATTAAAATAAATTAAATTTGGTAATGAGAAAACATTTATTGTGTCATGGATGTTAAAACGATAATTGATATTAAAATAACATTTTAACTCCTAAAAATATGTTATGCATGCTGCAATTTATAATATAGACATAAGTGTGATGATAAATATATTATTGTATTTTTTGAATGTTCTCTGACGTTCACAATTATAAATTTTTTTGAAATATTCGATCTAACCATTAACTTAATTATTTATAGTTAAAGAAAAGATATAAATACCTAAATATATTTGTATATATTCAAATAACGTAGATAATTGAATATTGAACCCACTTATATTGACAAATAAACCAAACAACTATATAAAAATGTTTTTCATTATAATTAATTTCTCCAAAAGTCTAAAACTTTGTATTTTACAATTTATTTTTTAATTTCCTAATCTTAGTTTAATTTAGTCATTTGTTTTTGTACTTCTAATTGTGTTAAATTTAATTATGCACCTCAATTTAAATATCAAATTTATACATTGTTATTTTTTTACGATGCAATGTAAATAACAAATTAGAATTCATAAAAAATGATAAATCTGATATATCATGCATTAACAACAAAATTCTAGATACCAAAATGATAAATTTGATATATCATAGATTAAAACAAAAATTTAAATTGAAAAAACGATTTAATTTAAAGATTATGATTTATATAAAATATAAAATAAAAGACAAAAATAACCTAAATAACCTACCAATAGGCTATAGCCCAACCTAGAAGACCCTACAACTCTTAAAAATATAAATCTTTTTATTTTTTGATTTTTTTTATTGTTCTAACTAACTTCTTTCCAATTATAGTATGTAAATTTAGGAGGGAAAATTAGGTATGCTAATTTTATTGAAGGTCCTCTTTATATATATATATATATATATATATATATATATATTGCAACAAGACCTTCACTTGTTATTCCTCCATTTTTCAGTCACTTCTATAAAGACTCATAATCTTGTCTAATTTCACTTAAACATTGTGAAATTTTGGGTAGTCTAATTTTCTATAACAAACACGTTTTTCTCATCAAAATTTAAACATTAAATTCATAACTTGCATATAGACAATGAAATATAAAATTAAACACCAAAATGAAATAGAGTTACAGTTCCCCCATACATGCGTTAGGGACACTTGGAAAAGGCAAAAACTTTTATGAGTCAGGTGCATGGATCTAAGATCCATGCACCTGACCCGACCCGTTCACGCGCGCAAAACGCGCCCAAAACGCGCATGCACGCGCTCCCACGCGCTGGAGACTTGGCCTGAAGCTCATCCAGAATTCGCTCAAATAGACCAACCTTTGTATATAGTTAAACCAACCTTTGTGTATAGTTAGACCAACCATGTGTAGGTAGGTCTAACTATATACAAAGGTATGTCTAACATATATAAAGGTATGTTTAACTATATATAAAGGTATGTCTAACATATACAAAGGTATGTTTAAGTATACATAAAGGTATGTCTAACACAACGTAAAGGTATGCTTAACATAACGTAGTGGTATGTGCCAAAATTCAAAAATCAAGCCAAAAAAAGACAAGGCATGGAATCTGGGCAGAACTGGTATGTTTAACATAGCTTAAAGGTATGTCTAACATAACGAAAAGGTATGTCTAACATATACTATTGGTATGTGATTTTTTTCAAAAATCATGAGCGAAAAAAAAAAAAAAAAAAAAGAAGGTGCGGTCCCCCCGACCCGGATCCGACCCGGGTGCATGGATCTAAGATCCATGCACCTGATTCACAAGAGACTTACTCCTTGGAAAATTCACATAATTTTCACATTTAATTTTATACTTTATTTTTTAAAAGATAATAAGTAAACACAAATATAAAATATAAGAAAAAAAGAAGCAGTAAGAGTTAAAATGAAGGAATATTAATTGACATTAAATATTAGAGATAGATTTACTATTATCTATATCTAGATCTATATATATATATATATATAAGCAGGATATCCTGCCAAAAATAACTATAATAAATTATCTATCTATTAAATAATTACTATTTTAAGAAACCTATTAATTGCTTTCATATTGTATTTATTGTAAGAAACTCAATATAAATAAATACAAATAAATCTAATTATTGTATTTTAAGAAACTCAATACAAATAAAAATAAATAAACCTATTTATTGTATTTTAAGAAATTCAATAAAAATAAATAAATATTTAATTTAAAAAATTAGTTATGATACTCAATTTAGTATTTATTGTATAGAAATTTCAAATAAAAAAATAAATAGATGAAATAAGGGATTATATATTTATTATCTCTCATCTTATTTTTAAGTACTTATTTTAAAAAGTAAATTGCAACCTAATCTTTTTTTTTTTTTTCAGATTGCCACCCGTCTTTATGTGGCTTTGTCGATTGCAAATTTTCACTTTGCAACCTAAACTTTGTTTTTTTTATCTAATTGCAACCTGAACTTTGTGTTTTTATTAGATTGCAACGAAGAATTAAAATTTCGATTCCGATGAAAATATAGGTAACTTAAATTCACGGAAATATCGTGAAAATATCGATATTAATGGAAATATGGGTACATATATTTATTGTTATTTTTCCTATATTTACCAATATATTCCGATATTTTTTTGATATTTATTGATATTCCATCGATTTTTTACCGATGTTACATATATTTCACCAATTTTGACCAATATTTCCTTGATATTTATTTTATGAATATCGATCACACTTATATAACATAAATATCACACTCATATATATAACATAAAGGTGTGAAGCGAAAAAAAATCATGATTTGCGATTGGACAAAAAATTAAAGTTTGGGTTGCAAAGTGAAAAAAATTAATTCATTTGTTGGAAAAATGACCGGAAATTTTGCGATCGGCAAATTCACAGAAAGATTGGGTGGCAATCTTAAAAAAAAAAAAAATTAGGTTGCAATTTTAAAAAAGTCGATAGTTGGGGTTGTTTTTTTTTAATTTACCCTATTTTAAATCAATTTTAAATATATAATATATAAAATCAATCATTATTTAATGATCTTAAATTTAATATTCATATAAAATTTATCAAACTGAAATATGGAAATGTATGTGTGTGGGCTTCAATGATTTTTCATTTTTAAATGTTTTTATGATATATGGTATTAATTTATTGTAAATTGATACTAAAATGTAGAAAAAAAATATTATAGGTGTACCTAATAGATTAAACATATAAAACATATCAAATAGAAAAAATTAGATTAAAATTATTATTGCAAGTTAACCAACTTATTCATTTGAAATATACAAATATTTTATTTTATCTTTCAAATTTTATATTTATTTGTTGTCAAATTTTATATATATATTTATATTCTGATTAATTGATGTGGCATAAGGGATTGGACATAGGTAATTTTTCTGGTTTTTCACAAATTAAAATTTCATCATTCTTAATCCCTGATATATTTACTTATCAATCTTATAATTATTATTCATAATTTTTTTATTCAAAATGTGTAGATTAAGTCCAATTTTGAATTGTTTCATTTAAATAGATAGCAAGAGAGATTTTCATGTATTTGATAAGTTGATATAATTTTTTATTTGATTTAAAATAAATGAGTTATATGTGGCGTTGAACCAAAAAAAATTATTAAAATACGTGTGTATTTATAGTTATAAATGCCAATAAAATATAAATTTATTTATTTCAATACTTAAATCATAACGTTTCTAATACATATAACTTATTTTTCGAAATTAAATTTATTTTTAAAATTTTACTACCCATGTAATGTTCTAACACAATTTTTTTTTTGTTTGTTTAATCCATAGATTAATATATTACTTTATATATTTCAAATTTTTAATATTTTCGAATATAATTATTTATAGTGACATAAATTTAAAATTAAAATACCTAGCTTTATACTAATACAATTTAAAAAAGTATCAATATATTTTTGTTAAAATAATAATCATTACATTTTATATGTTATTATATTTTTTTAATAATTATATATATATATATATATATATATATATATAACACACTGTGCAACGCACAAGTACACTACTAGTTTCATACAAATTAAGAAATTATTTGAAGTTTTAATTATGTCATTGTCTTATATTAATTCTAGTATTGAATATAACTATTTTTTTTGTTTCAAAAAAATCACATAGAGTTGAAATGTGGTGATTTAATATACATTAATTAAAGAGTATATATGAAATTACAAATTAAAAATCATACTAATAAAGTAACTGACATATCTTTGTGGGACAAGCAAAAATTGTAAACATCATAAATATTAATAGGTTTGATTCTTAGAAAAGTATTAATTCATATGATTTGACTTTAAAAAAAAAAAAAAGCAAAAACAAAAAACAAAAACGTTTGTGGATGATGGTGGTGTTAGTAATAATAATTACTTTTTGTAAATATAAAAGAAGAAACACTTAGCAAATCCACACAATTTCTCATATTTAATTTATCCTTTGCTTCTTTTTTTCAAAATATAAAAATATATAATAATGTATATTTAATTTACACACACTAGCAGTGTACCTGTGTATTGCACATTATGTGATATATATATATTTTTTAATTATCCAAAATTATAATATCATATACAATGTGATTATTATTAGAGTTAATTACTTTTTTTACCCAATAACTTTTTGTTAGTGGCAATTTTACCCATTATCTTTTCGGGCTGTCAATTTTACCCTTTATGTTTTGAAAATTCGGAAATATTACCCAAATTCGACCCAAACGGTGAAATCGGGCTGAATTTTTGGGCTGAAAATTCGACCCAAACATTATGTTTCTACTCAGATGACCAAGCATAGACTCATGAATGGAGGAAAGGATCCAGCTAAGTAAAAACTGATCACGACGCATCCAAAAAACATAATCCGGATTAACCGTAATTGTCGAAGAAGAAGAGGAAGATATCACCTCAGAGACAATTGGAGCCACATCTGAACCAAGAAGAATTCCTTCAAAACCATGTGCCTTGATTGCAAACAAAATTTGGAGTCTCCAGAACGCATAATTCGTTCGGTCCAAACGAATGGAAAAAGGAACAAAATGCGGCGGAACAAAGGTAGCCGCCATCAAGATTGGCCGGAGATGATAACCGTTGCCGAAGAAAGAGGAAGAGAAACCAGGACCGGTGGTAACCGTCGCCTGAAAAAAAAAACATACTTGCAAATCAGAGAGAAGAACGAGCTGCCGGACCGGTGATAACCATCGCCGGAGAAGAAAACGAGTTGCCGGACCGGTGGTAACCGTCGCCGAAGAAGAAGGCTCTAGATACCATGATATAAAACGATAATCTTCATTATATTATTCATAACCAATCAGCTATACAAAGTGTAAGTATATATACATGCATGCACTGCATGTGAGCTAGAGCTACGATCCTCTATGATCAAGTTTACTGTGCACTCTCTCTAACTACTTTAACTAACTCACATTACATACACAACACTCAATACACAATACACTACAATATTCCCCCTTTAAACCAAACTGGATTGAATTGTGCTAGATTAAGCTTCACCACAATAGATTTCAATAGTATTACATGTTGCACACAAAAACATTACAATATGAGAGTATTAATTGTTGATTTCAATAGTATTACATGTTGTACATAAAAGTATTACATTTTTGTATTAGACAATATTTTTCTATATATCATCTAATACTTCATAGTATTACATGATACACATAAAAATATTACTTGTTGATTTCAATAGTATTACATGTTACACATAAAAGTATTAGATGATACATATAAAAATATTACTCCTTGATTTCAGTAGTATTACATGTTGCACCATAAAGTATTACATGTTGCACATAAAAGTATTGCATGATGTTATGTTCTTATAATGTAATAATATTTTTGTGTGTATTAGGTAATACTTTTATATATCATTTAATACTTCATAATGTAATACTTTATTGTATATTAAGTGATACTTTTCTATAGATCGGATCGTACTTTTGTATTATATACATATAATATAATATATTACAAAAATATTAGATGATATATAGAAAAATATTACCCACTACACATAAAAGTATTACATATTTTCATACATTCTAAGCAAATGTAAAATCATAATATTTTACAAAAGTATTACATAATATATTGAAAAGTAATATTTAAAACACACAAAAGCATTACATAATTTCTCAAAACTTTGTCACACATGATACACATAAAAGTATTACCCTATAAAAGTAGAAATACTACATTTATAATATAATATTTTTATGTATGTCATGTACTACTTTTACATATAATATGTAATACTTATGGTCAACGCCGTTGATCGACCGTTAACCAACTGTTGACCGGCATAGACTTTTGAACGTTGACCGTTGACTTTTTACTTTGACTTTGTGATCGATGGTCTATTTCTAGCCTAAACCGCAAGTGTACGGTGTCAACTATAGATAGGGCGAGCAATGTCGATCCCACAGAGACTAGTGATTTAGAACCTAGTTAACTACTTAATTTTATCTAGGTGACCGAATTGAGAGCATTCAATCTAATTAACCTATGTCTAAAACCAAATAAATGGAATAAAATATGGAACAAGCAAATTGTCAAGAAATATCAAGATTCAAACAAGGATCCTAAGACAACGATTTCATTCTACTTCAATCAAGTTTACTAATCTAGCAAAAATCAACCTCAAATCCAATTATTTTATGTGAGCAATCACGATTGTAGATTAACCTCTCTCTCGAGCAACTTAACCTGTTGATTGATTATTAATGTCTGTAGCTCTACCTCGCAGTTAATAACTAACTCCTAAAAGCTCTTAAGATCGTATTCTCACCCCAATTATTTATCAGTCTCTCGATCCAGACAACTTAATTGAGTCATGCATTCCCAAATCTATAATCAGATATCTTCTCTCGATCTCAATATAATTAATTAGAGCATGCATAAACTTGGCCAGAACTCATACATGAAATAACCACAAGGAAGCATGAATAAAAAATAATGGATTAGATGAAATATTAAAACTAAATATTCAACAAAATCCATAGAACTACTCTAGTGTCCTAAGATCACGAGACCCCTAGCCAAAAATCATGTTCGTAAAGCAAAATAAATTACAAAACGACATGATCAAACTAGAAATAAATTAAAGAAAAACTTATTGAATTTGTGATCGTGGTTGCTCCTCTTGACTCTGGAATCTTAAATTCCTTACTTTCTTCCTTGCTTTCATGATGTGGATGAATGCTTCTCTTCGTGTCTCTCCTCTTCTTGTTTTGAGTCCCAAAATCTCAGTTTATATCTCACAATTAGGTTCGGAGTAGAGTTCTAGTCGAAATGGGGTCTGAAATGGTCAAACGAAACGCGGCCCGGCCGGATCCGGATGACCCAGCCCATATCGAACAGAAAAACAGAAATTTGGGGCATAAGACAACCCGTGTCACGAGAGACCCGGGTCGGGTCGTGTTCTCTTCCTTTTAAACAATCTATCTTTTTTTCTTCTCTTATCTTCTCCAGGTGGAGAACTGATAATATTTTCTCTCTTATCTACGATAGATATTCTTTTTTTTATCAGTTGTCGGTGGGAGAACTGTCTGCAATATTTTCTATCTTATCTACAATAGATTTTTTTGTCGATATCCTTTTTTATCTACAATAGATTTTTTCTTTGTCTATATCTTGTTTTGGATTTTTTCTTTGTCGATATCTTGTTTCGGGTGGAGAATTGTCTGCAAATTTTTCTCTTAGATTTTTTTAAGTTGTCCATATCACGCATTTTTCTCTCATAATATATTTTTCTCAGTTGTCTTTTTCTCATTTTTTGATGAGTTAGTCTCCTGTGCAACTGGTGTATGTACAATTCGGGTCGGATCCGGGTCGACCCGGATCCACGCACTTTTATTTATATTTTTTTTTAATTTTATTTTTTCACTTCAGGTTGTTACCTTTATGTTATATGCATGTGACCTTTATGTTATATAAGTGTGACCTTTATGTATAAATGTAATGACCTTTATATACTCTAACTTAGAAAAAAAATGAAGAATTTTAACAAAATTTGTACATATTTACGTTTATGAAATATTAGCTGCACATATATCCATCCTTAAAATGCACTGAATTTTGAAAATTTCAATTTTTTTCAAAGTTATGGATTATAAAGGTCATAATATTTGTACATAAAGGTCACAAGAACTGTACATAAAGGTTACAACAATACAACATAAAGGTCTTAATCTGAAGCGAAAAAACTTGAAAATCTTCATTTTTTTCCTAAGTTACTGAACATAAAGGTCATAACATTTATACATAAAGGTCACACTTATATAACGTAAAGGTCACATCTTTACAACATAAAGGTAACAGCCTGAAGCGAAAAAAAAAAGAAAAAAAAAAAAAGAAAATCCAGGTGCGCGGATCCGGGTCGGGTCGCCCCAGTTGCACCAATCCAGATCCGTGCACCTGGTGCACAACAGCATTTGCCTTTTTTGATATCTTTTTCTCAGTTGTCAACTGTATCTCCAATATTGGGAGATTGGAGATGAGCAAAAAAAACTTTTATAGTATTTTTAATAAAATAATTTTATTCAATGATTGTTTAATGAAATCTTACACAAATCCTCAAAATTTAAAAAATTTCATTCATATCCTATATTTTTAGTTTCAGTAATTTCATTAATTCACGATTTGAATAAATTGAGTGTGAATCGAATTTCAAATGTAGATCTAAATCACTCGAATTTGAAAATTATTGATATTTTATGTTTTTAGTTTCAACATTCTCAAATTTTAAATCATTGATATTCTATATTTTTAGTTTTAATAAATTGAGTGTTTAGCGAATTTGAACTGTTAATGTTGGATTTTCCAACAATAATAATTTCTCTTTTTCAATATTATCCTAAAATCAAATTAGATTTTAATTAGGTTTTAAATTGGATAATTTTGTTTGAAAAGATTTGGAAATAGATTTGATTCTCTCACTTAAGATTTGACTTGGTAAAATCACGTGTTTTATATTTTTGAATCACAAGACTAACTAACAAACTTTCCTATATCTTAGGAATTTGTTATGTGCTCTTCTTTTTGATAGGATTCAAAGATATATCCAAGTGATATATATTTCCTACGGGATTTTTAAGAGTGAGATCATGTGTTCCAAGAACGTGGGTTTAAGGATAACAAAGTCCAGAGAAGAACAAGTCAAGATGGAGTCCATGAAGCAAGGTTGAAGAAGTCAATGAACAAGTCCACTCCACCTTCCCCATACATCATGCACGATAGATATGGAGTGATGGAGATCATGGAGCACTCCTACATCATGGGAAGTGGAGTCTACACCAAGTGTACTTCAAGATCTATAAATAGGTGAAGCTGCTGAAGATCAAAGATGCACAGAATCGAGAGCTTAAGCAGTCTAGCATAGGCAGTACACTGGTGTTAAGAGTTGTGTTGTTCACACCGTAGGCAACATCGTTTTTCTTGTGTGTCATAGAGTTTGCATACTCTTGACTTTTAGTATAGGTGTTCTTCGGAGTGTTCAACTGAGATAGTTTGTATACGTCCCTAGGTTTCACATACATCTCAAAGGACGTATTGAGTCGATTGTTCGAAAGAATCTCTTTTAGAGATCTTTCTTTCTCCTTTGTATACATACACAAATCAATAAAGGAGTTTTCGCCCTGAAGGCATTCCACGAGTATTTGTATACTCGTTGATATATCATTTGTGTTCTGCAACTTTTAATTCGATCTATTTTTCCGCTGTGTGTTACGCTGGTGTTGTCGACACCGCCGACAACACCGTGTACTTTGATTGGGACAACTTTGTTTTTGTTTTTGCAGATCCACGTAGGACTTTCACGTGGTATCAAAGCCATCACTTGACATACTAAGTGGTGGATCTAGCCATGCAGGACGCGGACTATTGCAATCCCAACTTTGGACGCCTTCCAATTTTGGATGGCTCCAACTATGCCTATTGGAAGATTCGTGTTCGATCGAAGATCAAGTCCATAGATGCACGTGCTTGGACTACCGTTTTGGAAGGTTACAATGCTCCTATGAAGGAAGTCCATACTGAAATGGTTCTCAAACCTCAAACCGAGTGGACAATCGATGAGATCCACAGTGCCAATTTCAATGAGAAAGCCATCAATGTCATTTTCGAAACGGTGGACTACAAAGTGTTTCGATTGATCCAAAACGCTGCCCATGCCAAGGATGCTTGGGATACTCTCCAGAAGCATTTTGAAGGTGCAAAGTGTGTTCGTGAGGCTCGGTTGCGGCTTATTATGTCCAAGTTCGAGAATATGCGCATGGAGGAGAATGAAGACATTGGAACCTACTTTGAGAGGCTCCGGGACATCTCGAATCAAGCCCAAATGCTTGAAGAACCAATTGGACGCAAGCAACTCGTGTCTAAGGCCATTCGAACGCTGCCACCAAGGTTCAACATCAAGGTATCCGCCATTGAGGAGGTCCACAACCTTTCGATAATGGACTTTGATACACTTCAAAGCATTCTTCAAACTTTTGAGCTCAACCTTCAAAGCCAAATGGAAGCGGGCTACAAGCCCAAAACCATAGCCTTGCAAGCTCAAGACAATGAAGAATCTGGAGAAGATGATGAACCATTAGAGGAAGTCACCGAGGGGCAGAATGTAGCCATGTTGACGAAGAAATTCAACACCATGGTGAGAAAGTTCAACAAGGAGAAGCCTCGTTCGAAAGGGAAGGAACCATTCAATCGATCCAATGATAGATCCCAATGGAAGCCAACTGGATCATCCTCTCAGTCCAAACATCAGCCTAAGAAGACATCTTCAGATCATGGATGGAATGATCCCAAACATCTCGATACCATCCAATGTCGAGCTTGTTCGGGTTGGGGTCACTATGCGAATGAGTGTGCCAATACTTTGAGGAAGTATGGTCTGAAAAATCACTGGGTATCCATGAGTGACGATGAGGATGATGAGGAAGTTGAAACTGAAAGTTCCACAGCCCTGTTTGCAAAAATCGCTACTGGTGTTACCGACGGTGTTGCCAACACTGGTGTCATGACACCGCAGACAACACCACAGAGGTATGAACTGTTTGACTTTGCTAACATAACCTGCCTTAATGTTGTTTGTGATGATACAGATTCTCTTGCTGGAGATGACTTAGATAAAGATGAAGCCATTGAAGAACTTCATGGTCTTTATAACTCCTTACTTAAGGAATGGAAAAAGCAATGCAAGCTAGTCGAAATTGTTTCCAAGGAAAAGGAAGCCATATCCAAGGAAAAGGAAGCTTTATCTAAGGAGAATGATGTGCTGAAAAACTCAGTTGCAAAGCTGGAAACCGCTCTCACCAAGAAGGACATAGAACTTGGAAAGGTGCAATTCAAGCTTGAAGAGACGGAATCCTTAATTGCAAAATGGAACTCAAGTTCTACCAAGGCAAGTGAAATCATGGGATCAGGTAATTCAACAAAATCAGGTATTGGATCAAGTAAAACTGTTGATAATGTTTTTCCAAACCTTTTTGTCGATTCACATGCTAAGATCAACTTTGTGAAAGAAAAATCTAAAGAGTCCATAAAATCCAACGGTTCAGGTCATAGGAAAAGAAAATATGTTTGTCATTACTGTTTTCAACCTGGACATATAAGACCATACTGTCAAAAATTGAAAAATGATCGAGCAAATGGTCTGGTGTTACCACCGGTGTCACGCAACACCGCCCGCAACACCACTGTTGGACAGAAAGTTTGGGTTCCTAAACAAACTGCACAAGTCTGCCAAGTTGTTTTTACTGCTCTTAAGTCTAACATTTCAGGTTCTTGGTACTTTGATAGTGGTTGCTCACGCCACATGACGGGCACTAAAGAATACTTGTGTAATTTTGTGCCTATTACCGAAGGATCCGTTACTTATGGAGGAGGTGCTAAGGGTAGAATCATTGGCAAAGGAACTCTTAATCTACCAGGTTTTCCCAGGTTGTCTAATGTATTTTTAGTAGATGGTCTTATGGTTAATTTAATTAGCATAAGTCAATTATGTGATGACAACCTTGAGGTAAAATTTACTAAGGATTCTTGTGAAGTTTTTGATAAGTCTAACATGTGTATCATGACAGGTACAAGATCTCATGACAATTGCTATCTTGTTGGAGAAAATGTCACATGTAACAAGGCTAAGTTTGATGACACGATTTTGTGGCATAAAAAATTAGGCCATGTGAATTTTCGAACACTCCAAAAGTTGATGAAGTTTGAGGCTGTACAAGGACTGCCAAGCCTCAATCACAATGGTAAGATAGTGTGTGGAGACTACCTTAAAGGTAAACAGACCCATGTTCCCCACAGTGTTACATCACACCACGGACAACACCAAGGTACTGTTCATTGTTTTCAACTTTTACACATGGATTTAATGGGACCAGTTGAAGTTGAAAGTCTTGGAGGAAAGAGGTATTCCTATGTGATTGTTGATGATTTTTCCCGATATACTTGGATTTTCTTTTTACGTGAAAAATCGGATACGTTTTCTCAATTCAAGATTTTGTACACTAGGATTAAGACCTCATTTTCTTCTAAAATTTTGAGCATTAGGTCTGACCATGGTAAGGAATTTGAAAACAAATTGTTTGCTGATTTTTGTGAAAAGAAAGGCATTGAACACCAATTTTCGGCTCCTAAAACTCCTCAACAAAACGGAGTTGCGGAAAGGAAAAATCGAACTTTGCAAGAAATGGCTCGTGTCATGCTCAGTTCTAAGAACCTCTCACGACGTTTTTGGGCTGAAGCATTGAATACGGCTTGCTATATTGGTAATCGAGTCTTTTTAAGACCGGGTAGCAAAATGACCCCTTACGAAATTTTGAAAGGGAAAACATTTTCATGTTTTTGGGTGTCTTTGCTACATTTTGAATGATAGAGATAATCTTGCTAAGTTTGATGCAAAAAGTGACAAAGCCGTGTTTCTTGGATATTCTTTGAATAGTCATGCTTATCGTGTTTTTAACTTAAGATCTAGGACTATTCAAGAATCAGTTAATATTGTGTTTGATGACTTCTCTGATCTTACAGGTAAATCTTATGAAGATGCCGTGACTGATCTAGTTGAAATTCCAGTAATTTATGAAACTGGAAATACTGATGTTGCCCCCAGTGTCGTGACACCAGAGGCAACACCAGCGGCAACACCAGTGACAACATCGGCAGAACCTGAATCCGATGAAAGTGATGATGATCTACCTGATCAAGTTCGAAGAGATCCACCTGCTCGTATCAGAAAAAATCACCCTACCACACAGGTGATAGGGGGAGTAAACGATGGTGTTCGAACTCGTAGAAAAGACCCCGTGAATTACAAGGATATGGTAAGACATGTGTGTATGTCAACCACATTTTCAGAGGTAAAATTCTACTGTTTTGTCTCTCCAATTGAACCCAAAAATGTCTCTGAAGCTTTAAAAGATAATTTTTGGATACAAGCAATGCAAGAAGAACTTGAACAATTTACTAGAAATGATGTTTGGTTTCTTGTTCCTAGACCATCCGATACTAATGTGATTAGAACTAAATGGATTTTTAAAAATAAATCGGATGAGTCGGGGAACATTGTAAGAAACAAAGCACGACTTGTAGCACAAGGGTACACACAAGTCGAAGGCATCGATTATGATGAGACCTTCGCACCCGTGGCTCGAATTGAATCGATTAGGTTAGTTCTTGCAATTGCTTGTTATTTGAAAATTACCCTTTATCAAATGGATGTAAAAGGAGCATTTTTGAATGGGTTTTTAGATAAGGAAGTGTTCGTTGAACAACCAAATGGTTTTGAAGATCCTTATCAACCTCATTATGTCTACAAACTCAAGAAGGCATTGTATGGATTAAAACAAGCTCCTAGAGCTTGGTATGGTCGATTGACCACTTTCCTACTTGAGTTTGGATTCATTCGAGGCATGGCCGATCGTACTCTCTTTGTTAAGAGAACTGATCGTAATTGCATGATAGCTCAAATTTATGTTGATGACATTGTATTTGGATCTACTTGTCAAAGTGATCTTGATGATTTTGTGCATGCTATGTCATCTACCTTCGAAATGAGCATGATTGGAGAGCTAACTTACTTTCTAGGTTTGCAGGTTAAGCAATTAAAGGAAGGAATTTTCATTTCTCAAAGCAAGTATGCCAAAAATTTGGTATCTCGCTTTGGTTTAGAAAATTCTAAGCCTATGAGAACCCCCATGGGTTCGACACAAAAGCTGTCGAAAGACAGTGTTGCCGATGGTGTTGACAACACCCTCTATAGATCGATGATCGGCAGTTTACTCTACTTGACCGCTAGCCGCCCGGATATAATGTATAGTGTTGGTGTCTGTGCACGTTACCAATCTGACCCTAAGATCTCGCATCTTCAAGCAGTGAAGCGTATCATAAGGTATGTTTCCGGTTCGATAGATTTAGGTATTTGGTATACTAAGGACACTAATCTTAATTTAGTGGGTTTTAGTGATTCTGATTGGGCTGGAGATGTAGATGATAGGAAGAGTACTAGTGGTGGTTGTTTCTACTTAGGCAATAACTTAGTATCTTGGCATAGTAGAAAACAAAACTGTGTTTCTTTATCCACCGCCGAATCCGAATATGTGGCCGCCGGGAGTGCGTGTACTCAACTTGTGTGGTTGAAACAAATGCTTGATGATTATGGTTTTGAAAATGAATCTTTGAGCCTATTTTGTGATAATTCGAGTGCAATTAATATTTCCAAAAATCCAGTTCAACATTCTCGAACTAAACACATAGATATTAGGCATCACTTCATTCGAGATTTAGTTGAAAAAGGGTTAATCCAACTTGATTATGTATCCACTGAAAACCAAATAGCAGATATATTTACAAAAGCCTTAGATTTAGAGAGATTTTCTTCCTTAAAGAAGTCTCTCGGATTGTGCATTGCTTGAATGTGCATGCTGTTTTGCGGGTGTTACCGTTCATGTTGCTCACACCACTCTTAACACCCTTAGAATAATTTTTTATTTTTAGGCTTTCTAGGCATACGTGTGCTTGTTTGTATCTGATCAGTGTGCTCCTTATGTGAAAACACTTGCTTGGACACCTATTTTGGTAAAGGCTCATATTCTATAGTGCACTTTTGTTCGAAAAATTGATATAAGTCACGAAGCACTTGGAGCACGGCGCTCGCTACGACGATGCTTTTCAGGCAGCCTAGTGACTATGCTTAAATGTGTTGTGTGACCTCACTGAGTAACTCGGGGCACGGCGTTCGCTGCGACGATGCTTCCTTGTCAAAAGGTGTAGGAGATACCACAACCAAATCGAAAAGAACTTGATCTCACAACCGAGTAACTAGAAGCATGGCGCTCGCTACGACATTGCTCTCTTTTCAAAAGGTTGGTTGAGATTAGGTATGTGTTAATTTAATTTCGTGTGCACAAAAGAAAAAAATTTTCAAAAGCCAAAAATTTTCTATGGTGTCATCGCAGTGTTACGTAACATCAGGGACAACACCAGTCAGTTACATTGTGTGCGATTTTTGTGGAATTCAAATTCTATGCATCCCTAAGTATCTGCATTTAATCCTAATTATATTTAGTGGATATATCTGATTTTTGGATGACTTAATTTCAAATTTAAAATTCGAATTTTGTGATCCCTAAATTTGTGCAAAATTGTTGAGATTTTAATCTTCAATTCATATCTATTCAAAATCTCTTGATTTTATCTAAAATTTCAAAAGGCTCAAATATTTGTTTAAATACTGGAACATCAGGCGTGAGTCTCTTCCACTTCATACTTTTTGCACTCTCTCTCTCTCTCTCTCTCTCTCTCCTACTCTCACTTTCTCTCTCCTGAAATCGATCCCCTTCTTCCCCAAATTCCAAAAGCCCTAATTCTTTTTCTTCTCAAAATCTTCTCCAATGGCTGATTCTTCCATTCCCCCTGCTGTCCTTGAATTCATGGAGAAGCTCAAGCAGTCATATCCTGCGCTGCTTGCTCCACCCACTACTGCGGTGTCATCAGCAGATGTGGCTGACACCAGCGCAACACCACCCACCGCTTCTCCAACTCCTTCCGTTCGCACTGCTTCAAAGGCCAAGGCCAAGAGTGCGAAGGCCAAGGCCAAGGGTGCTAAGGGTGAAGGCCCTTCATCCCAACCAGCCAAAGTCCAATCGGGCGTCGCCTCTGACCCCGTCGATGTGGAGGAGTTCGAACCCTCCAATCGTCCCTTGAACGAAAGGCAGCGACGCTCCCAGCGTCTGCGTGCTTCAGGGAAGGTAACCCCTGAGTTCGTGGTCAAGAAGAGGAAGAGGCCTGTCTCCTCTACTTGCCCTGCTCCGGCCGCTTCTGAGACTGAAACTGAAAATCCTGCTCCGGCAGTTTCTGAATCGGAGATTCCAGCTCCGGCGTCCGCCAAGTCTTCGAGTTCGATGGAACTCGATGATGAATCCGACAAGGATTTTGCCCCCACTGCTGCCTCCGAGACCGATGAGGAATTGGAGAATACCCTCTCTGAGGTGATGCTGAAGCTAAAATCATCTGGTGTCAAGACAGGTGTTGCCAACACCAGGGCAACACCCTCGGCCAAAGGGAAAGCTCCTGCCGATTCTCCTTCCTCCCCTGCCGAGGACGATGATGCTATCCCTGCTGTCCAGCCTCAGGGCTCCCCGATACAGGTTTCAAAAGCTTACTCCACTACCTTTTATACTCGGCCCTCTTCGAGTGTATGGAACTCTTTATGCCAAAAACCTTTCCTTTCCGAGCGTTCCTTGCATGTTGAGTCTTTCTCTAGATTAGGTCTAGTTGACTTTCTCAAATCTAGAAGTTCACTGCATTGTGTCACACATATTCCCTCTTACTGCCCTACACTTGTGTATGAATTTTTTGGTAATTTGCATAAGCACTTGGTTGATCCGGGTCATGCTCAATTTGGGGTAGTGTATGTTAGGGGTTGTGCCTATTCCTTTCTCTCTAAAGATGTCAATGCTGTGTTTGAGCTTCCTGATGTGGTTGAGGATGCTTCTTTGCCCTGTCTAGATGTTGTTGCTTCGGTTATAACAGGGGGGAAAGTTTTGGCATGGTCTAGAAAATTTCCTGCTTCTTCTCTTACTTCTCTTTATGCTGTGTTACACAAAGTTTGTGTACACAATTGGCTTCCATCTTCAAATTCTACTGTGGTCACTGAGGAGCAAGCTAACTTGCTCTATAGGATAGTGCTGAGGGTTCCCTTCAATTTTGGGAGGTTAATTTTGCAAAACCTTAGTCGGTTCGCTGAAAAATTTTCCTCCTCCTCGACCTACTTGATCTATCCTTCTTTAATCTCAGCTGTCCTACGCTTCCAAGGCCTTACATTGTCCACACTTGAGAGCCTTGTCCCTCCTCAGCCACCACTCACCATAGCCAAGGCCCTTCTTCAAGGGAATCGCGTCTGTGATCTACCACTCGCTCCTGGTGTTGCCCCTCATGTTGGCAACACCAGCCGCAACACTGGCGCTTCTCTTCTTGCGCAGTTGACTTCTCAACGCCGATCTCTCTCTGAGCACATTGATGGACTGATCCGAATCAGGGACAATCTAGATGCCCTTATTTCAGCTCAAAAAGGGGGAGTAGATGGTGAAGATGGTGAAGGGGCCGTAGGTGAAGGTGATGATGAAGATGAAGATTGAAGATGTTAGGAGATTGTTGCTGGAGTTATTTTCTTTTGTTATTTGGAGTATTGGATATTTTCTCTTTTAGTTTCTGTTTATTTTTAGTTTGGCTTGTTAAAACATTAGTCTTTGCATATTTGTTCTTGATTAATTAATGGTGATTGTGTTTGCTTGTTTAAATTCTTATATCACTGTTTTTTAGTCTTGTTGATTGATGTTTTGCAGGTTTGAGGGGGAGTTTTTAATTAAGGGGGAGAAAATCAATTTGATTTAGGTTTTGAGCTGAAAAAGAAAAATAGGGGGAGATTGTTAATGTTGGATTTTCCAACAATAATAATTTCTCTTTTTCAATATTATCCTAAAATCAAATTAGATTTTAATTAGGTTTTAAATTGGATAAGTTTGTTTGAAAAGATTTGGAAATAGATTTGATTCTCTCACTTAAGATTTGACTTGGTAAAATCACGTGTTTTATATTTTTGAATCACAAGACTAACTAACAAACTTTCCTATATCTTAGGAATTTGTTATGTGCTCTTCTTTTTGATAGGATTCAAAGATATATCCAAGTGATATATATTTCCTACGGGATTTTTAAGAGTGAGATCATGTGTTCCAAGAACGTGGGTTTAAGGATAACAAAGTCCAAAGAAGAACAAGTCAAGATGGAGTCCATGAAGCAAGGTTGAAGAAGTCAATGAACAAGTCCACTCCACCTTCCCCATACATCATGCACGATAGATATGGAGTGATGGAGATCATGGAGCACTCCTACATCATGGGAAGTGGAGTCTACACCAAGTGTACTTCAAGATCTATAAATAGGTGAAGCTGCTGAAGATCAAAGATGCACAGAATCGAGAGCTTAAGCAGTCTAGCATAGGCAGTACACTGGTGTGTTAAGAGTTGTGTTGTTCACACCGTAGGCAACATCGTTTTTCTTGTGTGTCATAGAGTTTGCATACTCTTGACTTTTAGTATAGGTGTTCTTCGGAGTGTTCAACTGAGATAGTTTGTATACGTCCCTAGGTTTCACATACATCTCAAAGGACGTATTGAGTCGATTGTTCGAAAGAATCTCTTTTAGAGATCTTTCTTTCTCCTTTGTATACATACACAAATCAATAAAGGAGTTTTCGCCCTGAAGGCATTCCACGAGTATTTGTATACTCGTGGATATATCATTTGTGTTCTGCAACTTTTAATTCGATCTATTTTTCCGCTGTGTGTTAAGCTGGTGTTGTCGACACCGCCGACAACACCGTGTACTTTGATTGGGACAACTTTGTTTTTGTTTTTGCAGATCCACGTAGGACTTTCATGAACAAATCCTCAAATTAAAAAAAATCAATTATACTCTAATTTCTTAGGAAAATAATGAAAATTTTTAATAAAATAAATCTTAGGAAAATAATAATAAACATTAATAAAATATTTTTATTCAATGGATGTGTAGTGAATCTTAAACAAATCCTCAAATTTATAAAAATTTCATTCGTACTTTATATTTTTACTAAACAAATTTTCAAATCCGGTAAAAAAAAATCTTTCATATTCTATATTTTTAGAAAACAAATTCTCAGATTTTATCACGAGAACGATTTTATCACTAGAACGACGAGCCTACGTTAATACAATTCAATGTGGTTCCTCTTATGTGATATCATGAGAACGTTACTCTTATGTGATATCACGAGAACGTTAATACAATTCAATGTGGTTCCTCTTATGTGACAATCGTTCTTTAGATGTATGACAATTGTTTCAAATCATTATTTGACAATTGTTTCAAATCATTATCTCACAAATCTCTTGTTTCAAATCATTATCTGACAAATCTCTTCAGGATGTATGACAATTGTTTCAAATCATTATCTGACAAATCAGGATGTATGACAATGTTGACAATCGTTTCAAATCATTATCTGACAATCCTTTCAAATCATTATCTGACACTCGTTCTTTTCAGGATTTATAATTGTTCTGAGAATGTATAAGTTCCCCGTTTCAAATCTTTTAAATAATTATCTGACAATCGTTCTTTTCAGGATTTATAATCGTTCTTCTCAGAATGTATTATCTGACTATTGTTCTTTTCAGGATTTATCAAATCTTTCGAATAATTATCTGACAATCGTTCTTATTCTTTTCAGGATTTATCAAATCATTATCTGACAATCAAATCTTTCAAATAATTATCTGACAATCGTTCTTCTCAGAATGTATTATCTGACCATGGTTCTTTTCAGGATTTATCAAATCATTATCTGACAATCGTTCTTTTCAGGATTTATAATCGTTCTTCTCAGAATGTATAAGTTCCTTTCTGTTATCTGACAATCATTCTTCAGGATGTATGACAATTCAATGTATCATTCTTCAGGATGTATGACGATTCAATGTGTTCACAAAATGACTGTGGTTAAAAAACCTATGACCGTGGTTAAAAAAAAAACCTATGTGTTCACAAAATAACCGTGGTGTTCAATTCTCTTTTGGCTTGAATTCAACAAAATAAATGGTGCTTCGGTGAATATTGCTAGGCCATCATTTTTCAATCTATCTATATATAAAACAGGCCATCATTTTTCAATCTATCTATCTATATATAAAAACAGAAGACTGGTAAAAAAAAAAATTGTTCATCAGTAATATTTCCATCACACTTTTTCCCATATTTTTCAATCACTCTCTTTCCCTTAAATTCTCGTATTTTCTCACTCGGCAATATTTTCTCTCTTATCTACTCATATTTTTTTCCCCATATTTTTCAATCAGTCGGTAATATATTCTCCCTTAATAGATATGTTTTTTTTCAGTTCTCGATATATATCAGTCGGTAAATAGATATGTTTTTTTTCAGTTCTCGATATCTGCTTCGGGTGGTTAACTGTCTGCAATATTTTCTCTCTTATCTACAATAGATATCTTTTTTTTCAGTTGTCGATATCTGCTTCGGGTGGAGAATTGTTAGCAATTTTCTCTCTCTTATCTACCATAGATATCATTTTTAATAAAACTTTACAGTATTTTTAATAAAATAATTTTACTCAATGAATGTTTAATGAATCTTAAACAAATCCTCAAATTTAAAAAAATTTAAAATTTTTCATTCATATTCTATTATTAGTTTCAGTATTTTCAGTCATGATTTGAATAAATTGAGTGTGAAACGAAATTCAAATGTTGATTTAAATAAATTCTCAAATTTTAAATCATTGATATTATATGGTTTTAGTTTCAATATTCTCAAATTTTAAATCATTGATATTCTATATTTTTAGTTTCAACATTTCAGTTATAATATGAATAAAATGAGTGTTTATGGAATTTGAATTGTTGAACTAAACAAATCCTCAAATTTAAAAACATATTCTAATTTCTAAGGATAATAATAATAAACTTTAATAAAATAATTTTATTCAATGAATGTTTAGTGAATCTTAAACAAATCTTCAAATTTAAAAAATAAATTCATTTATATTATATATTTTTACGAAACAAATTCTCAGATTTTAAATCATTTGATATTATATGTTTTTAGTTTCAACATTTTCAGCTATGATGATGAGAATAAATTAAGTGTTAATCGAATTTAAATTATAGATCTAAACAAATCCACAAATTTAAAAAAAAAAATCATATTCTATATTTTTACTAAACAAATCCTTAGATTTTAAATCATTCATATTCTATATTTTTAGTTTCAATATTTTCAGTTATGATATGAATAAATTGAGTGTTAATCGAATTTGATTTAATAATCTAAACAAATCCTCAAATTTAAAAAAATCAATTATATTCTAATTTTTTAGGATAATATAATAAACTTTAATAAAATAATTTTACGCAATGAGTATTTAATGAATCTAAACAAATCCTCAAATTCAAAAAAAAAAAAAAAATTCATTCATATTCAATATTTTTAATCATGATTTGCATAAGTTCAATGTAAATTGAATTTCAAATGTTGATCAAAATAAATCCTCAGATTTTAAATCATTGATATTCTATATTTTAAGTTTCAACATAAAGCTAAATTTTAATTCTGCAAAATTAATTAGATATTCTATCAATTTTAAATCAATATGATTAGATTAATTTGAATCTAAAATTCATCAGTCTTATTCACTCGAGTTAATATAACTAATATCCCCTATCAGATATGTTATGTTACTATATCTATCTTGATTGCATCTCTATTTCATAAAAAAATAACATTCAATATATACATATATATATATATAGGGAAAATATCAATTTTCGTCCGCTAGGTATCGTGTTTTCAAATTTAGTGTTGTAACTTCACTTTTTTTTTTCTGATTTTAGTCCGATTTTCACCGGAGGCTGACGTGGTCAAAATTGGAAAGTATCAAAACTTACTATATCAAAATTGGATATTTTAGTCCGAATTAAAGCTAAATTTTAATTCTGCAAAATTAATTAGATATTCTATCAATTTTAAATCAATATGATTAGATTAATTTGAATCTAAAATTCATCAGTCTTATTCACTCGAGTTAATATAACTAATATCCCCTATCAGATATGTTATGTTACTATATCTATCTTGATTGCATCTCTATTTCATAAAAAAAATAACATTCAATATATACATATATATATATAGGGAAAATATCAATTTTCGTCCGCTAGGTATCGTGTTTTCAAATTTAGTGTTGTAACTTCACTTTTTTTTTTTCTGATTTTAGTCCGATTTTCACCGGAGGCTGACGTGGTCAAAATTGGAAAGTATCAAAACTTACTATATCAAAATTGGAAAGGTCTAAATTAGAGGACGAAAATTGAAATTAGTCAATATATATATATATATATATATATATATAAATATAATTACTATTTACCTACATATGACTTCAATATTTTAATAGTAATTTCAAAATGAGCAGGACGGGTCAACCCACCATTTTGGAGGGCTGGAAAAACCTCAACCCAACCCAACCCACGAATGGGCTGCCATTTTAATTTTTTTATTTAGTTTAGAAACAATAATAAAAATATTTCTAATATTTTTTACTCTTTGTTCAACCTTGTATGCATTGATTTACATGTAAAACTAAAGACAAAAAAAAAAAAAAAAAAAAACATTATAAAAAGTAAAATTTCTTTAAATAAATGACAAAATTTAATATATTGAACATCATTATTTGTATTGAATGATAATTATTTTCATTATCATACATTTTTCAGATATAAATTAAAAAAAGCTTTTTATTTAAATAGCCTAGTCAATAAATTGAAAATATAATACTATGAAAAATTAAGTTTTTATTAAAAATAAAAAAAGTCGGCCAAATCAGCTAACCCTCGGACTAACTTGTCAAAAGCTCACCCCATCGCAGGCCTACCTGTCAAAGCATGAATGCTGAGCTCAAGTCTCCATTCTGGAGGGGCTGTTAAATGCCATTTCTGACGGGCTCCTAAATGATAAGTTCAATCTTTCATTCTGGCGATGTGGTTAGCCCAATGAGGGGATAAAATCACATTTGGTCCCATAACTATTGTCTTTTTTACAATTAGTCCCACAACTATTTATTTTTTTAGTTTGGTCCCATAATTTAAATAATTGCTCTATTTTGATCCCAATGTCGTCAAAAATTTCAAATTTGGCCAGAAAATAGTCATATGATATCCAATTTGGGGGTTTTCGATGAAAAATAATGACATGACATGAGATGTGATGATTATTGTATTGGTCCAAACATTAAAACAAATTCTAAAAAAATGTCATCTTTATTAAATGCGTAATTATTTTTCACCGGAAACCTCCAAACTAGATGTCACGTGACAATTTTCCGGTCAAATTTGAAATTTCAGGGACATTGGGACCAAAATCGAGCAATTATTCAAGTTACAGGACTAAATTAAAAAAGTAAATAGTTGTGGGATCAATTATGAAAAAGACTATAGTTATGGGACCAAATGTGATTTTATCCCGCCCAATGAGTCTATCCCATTTTGACCTATTTTGACGATTTTAAATATAAAGAGGTGTATGTCAAATTTTCAAAATCATCAATTATAGGAAACTCAAAATTAGGGGTGTTAATACGGGCCGGTGGGGCAGGGTGGGCCGGCCCACAACCCACCATAACCCTCCATTTGTAGGGCGGGGCGGGGCGGGGTGGGCTTTTCTAATGGCGGACCTCAAAATCTCAACCCAACCCAACTCACTGGTGGGTCGTGGGTTAGGCGGGCCAACCCACCAAATTATTCTTTAATTTTTTTTTATTTTTTTCAAAGGAAAATGGGTATATATGTAACATATATATATACATTTACTAAGATATATATGCATTGAATTACATATAATATATGAAAACAATTTTTAAAAAAAATGTTTTCACTAAAATCTCTTCATTTCTATATATAAATAACACATATCAATTTTCTATAATTCATTGTTTGCATGAGGTAGGAATTATCATCACTATTAAACATTTCTCTCTTTTTTTATAAAAAAATAATTAAAAAATATATAAAAAATAAAGGCGGGCCAACCCACAAGCCCACGGGCCAACCTACCAAAAGCCCAACCCAATGCGGGTCAAACCCACTTTTTTGCAGATCTAAAATTACTCAACCCAACCCTCCATTTTTGTTTGGTGGGGTGGGCCGGCCCAACGGGCTTGACTCGTTTTGACAGCTCTACTCAAAATTTTGATATGTGATTGGAATGATGGACAAAACAATATATCTACCAATATGGTTATAAATAAATATTCTATAATTCGTAAAAAATAAGTCATCACTACTCTAAATCAAATGTATTACTCAATAGATCAATTACTTTAACATCATAATACGTTTATTTCTTTTCAATTATCGTGTTTTCAAACAAACTATTGAATTTACATATAACTTAAAAAACTTTAAATGCGCTAACAATAAAATATACATTTTCCATACTCAATCACATGCATCGCACATATATAAAAGACAAAAACTATGGAAATGTTGGGGTATTAATTGATTTTAAGTATAAGAAACATAACTAATATTATAGGTTTGATTCTAAAATAATCAATAATTGTAAATCCGTATGATTTGACTTTCATATGTAAATCCAAAAACAAAAACAAAAACAAAAAAACAAAAAAAAAAACAAGAAAAGAAAAGTTTAGTAGTAGTAGATATAATAGTTACAAACCCATAGAATCTCTCACATTTGATTTATTGTTTTTCTTCCTTCAAAATATTATTATATAAAAAAGAAATATAAATAAAAACACAATGACTCTAGAAATGGTGGATTACTATATATATGGCAAAATATTTTGTACAACTGGTGCATGGATCTATGCATCCAGGTCAACCAGCTCCACACGCCTTTGATGTGCGTTTTCACGCGCCCCAACGCGGTCTCTGTACCCCCACGCGTCTGGTGGATGCGCTCAAACCCACCAAGATTCGCTCCAGACAGTCATACACTCATGTTATGTTAGGGTGACCCTCACGTTATGCTAGGGTTAACTTCATGTGTTACCCTCATGAGGATAACATTAACATAACATGAAGCTAACCCTAACATAACGTGAAAGTAACTCTAACATAACATGAAGGTATGATTAACATTGTTTTTTACCTTCATGTTATGTTAATGTTACATAACGTTAAGGTAATGACCAAAACATGCGAAAAAAGTAAAAAGGCGCGGGCTGGATGGGCCAGCCCAGCCCACGCGCGGCCTAGTTGCACGGATCTGAGATCCATGCAATTGATGCATAGGAGAGTAACTCTCTATATATATATATATATATATATAAGAATAATCACATATACCACATCACAAGTCTACCATTTTTCATATTTTTTCACAAACTCAATCTACAACAAATGAAATTTTAAATGCCAACCAATATGACAATTTAATGATATCAAATTTGATGTTGATAATGAACATTAGTAAGTAATATAGAAATATTAAATAACGCATGCTAGACTTTAAATATGGATATTCATTTACAAATTTGGATATAAACAAATAAAAATTAAAAAAATTAAAATAAAGGTTTGTTAATTAAAAAGGATTATTTAAACATTTCATACTTATTAATTAATAAAATTGAATAAGTTATTATTATTTTACTTTAATTTGTTTTGAAATTTCGTTTTAAAATAACCTATAAAATTTATTTGAGAAATTATGTTTTATATTTTTTTAATATTTAATTAATTATGTTAATTAATTAAATCAATTCTTAATTAATTTTGTTAAATTAATGCTAAATTAGACAATGTGTATTGCATGAAATGATAAATATATTATTTTTATATAAATAATATTTACATCCTTTTAATTTTACTAAGTTTACTTTAGAATATTGTTTTAATCCCACATATTACATATGTGTTCTGTACCAATACATACACACATTTAAGTGTTTATTGTTATAAATTAATGGTCCTTTCAAAAAAAAAAGTGAATTGTAATGGTGAAATGCTACAATGATACAATAGTATAATTGCACTATATCTTTTAATAAATTCGATATCACACTTAATTAGTGGTATTCATTATATGGACATATATTTAATATATTACAACGGTACAATTATATATATCTTTTAAATTAAAAACAGATTCGAGATTATTTGGTTTTTTAATTCTTTTCAAATTGATGAGTAATTAATTTAAGATTTAGTCTCCTGTACAACTGGTATACATACAATTCGGGTCGAGTCCGGGTCGACCCGGATCCGCGCACTTTTATTTATTTTATTTTTTTTGAATTTTATTTTTTCACTTCAGGTTGTTACCTATATGTTATATGCATGTGGCCTTTATGTTATATAAGTGTGACCTTTATGTATAAATGTAATGACCTTTTATATACTCTAACTTAGAAAAAAATGAAGAATTTTAGCAAAATTTGTACATATTTACGTTTATGTAATATTAGCTGCACATATATCCATCCTTAAAATGCACTGAATTTTAAAAATTTCAATTTTTTTTTCAAAGTTATGGATTATAAAGGTCATAATACTTGTACATAAAGGTCACAAGAATTGTACATAAAGGTTACAACAATACAACATAAAGGTCTAAATCTGAAGCGAAAAAACTTGAAAATCTTCATTTTTTCCTAAGTTACTGAACATAAAGGTCATACCATTTATATATAAAGGTCACACTTATATAACGTAAAGGTCATATCTTTACAACATAAAGGTAACAGCCTGAAGCGAAAAAAAAAAAAAAAGGAAAATCCAGGTGTGCGGATCCGGGTTGGGTCGCCCCAGTTGCACCAATTCAGATCCGTGCACCTGGTGCACAGCAGCATTTGCCTTAATTTAATTACTGGAATGCTAATAGATAAGTGAGTATGTCTTGTGCGAGACCGTCTCATAAATCTTTTTTCGTGAGTCCACACTTAGTAATTCATATGAAAATTTGTAGGCATGAGTTCAATTTTTGGATAATAAGGAATGGTCTCACGGAAAATATCCGTGAAATTTTTGTGTAGATAAGTTAGAAAGGTAAATGAAATATCGATGATGAATGGTGAGATTATTTTATCCCACTATTAAAGTCACCTAAAAAGCAATAGTATTTTTTAGTAAATGCATTGATACTTCAAAGCACAATAATATTTCTTCAACATATTCCACGTTTTCACATTCTTTAACATATTCTTTTGTCCACATTTCTACACTCATAACCATCAAATATTCGAACAATTTAATCTTGAAAAATGTCCACATTTGTCACCATATATATATATATATATGTATGTATGTATGTATATAATAATTATCTATTGTATACAATATAAAAACACAAATAAGATACCTATGACTATCTTCCAAAGGTGGAATCAATGATTCTGTGTTGGAATGTTCTTCGATTATTTTTCATATCGTATCAAACTATTCTAATAATTGTTTATTCCTACTTTTTAAAGCATTCGAGTGTGTATATTTTATGTGATAATGGTGTGGTAATTGTCTATTCTAATGTCATCTCTATCCTAGATTTGTCTACTCGTCTTAATAGGACACCCCTTTTTAAATTGTTTAAATTAGGCTCCCAAATTGCCTTAATTATATGTCTATAATATGTAGATTTACTCGAACGAATTGTACCCTTTTTTTAATTGAATGTATGATCACTATTGTTACATAAACTCTGAAATTATATCTCGGGTATACAAAAACTTGTGTGACACGGTCTCACATATAGTTTTCATAAATCAAGCATATTTCCATTAATTTATATGTGAATTGTGAAGTGTGGGTTGTAGATTGACCCATCCCACGTAATATGACCCCTGAGTTTCACAGAAAACTCACTCTTTGGGGTAATTCTACTATACACCAACTGTATTAATACATTAATTAGTATTTCTATTGCGGTAATTTTTATAAAATGTAACTTCTCTTTCTTGGAATGTTGTTATGAAATACACTAGTAGAGAACCCGTGTAATATACGGGATTACAAAACTTAAATTAAATTTAGTAAATTTACAAAAAAAATTTAATTATTATATACATATATATAAGAAAATATATATGGTTTTATACAATGCACAATGTTCAATTTAGCATAAAAATAGCACAATATGATTTATATATTATTTTGTTGTTGAAATATTTGTTGCATTAGTAAAAGAATATTATTACTGTCCTCTATTATTTAGAAAATTTAAATATTATTAAATCTATTATTCAAATCCTCAAGTTTTATTTTTGATAAAATGATAAAAAATGAAAATAAAATATTTTCAAATAAATTTCATATTTTATTTTACAACACATATTCTCAAAACTATGATTTGTCATCACAATGTGCATAATACCAGCAATTTGATTGAGGTATTACGATTGTTATTTTCTGCTAAATACAATAATAGTTAAAGGTAGATATAGAACATATTGTCTGTGATATTAGACTTGGTGGGAGGAACTTTTGGGTTTACTGCAGTAACTATAGAATGCAATGATTCAAGATCTAATAACTATGAACACTGATGTATTGATATAGTCGATATACTATGGAAGAGGAAAATGTTAAAATGCTTGCAACGGGCAGCTCTTAATATGTCCACCGCTGACGTGTAATGAATTCATCCCTTCATTATATGAAAAGTGAAATTAATTAACAGGTTGGATATCAGATACGTTAATGGTAGACACATATTAATGTGTCCATAATAGGTAGGGTAGCAGGACTAGTATAGAACAACCCTATATTTTCTCTCCAAAATATAAAAGGTCTGAAATTACTTTTAAATAAACAATCATAGAGAAGGACTTGGGTGTCCCCGGGACACTTATCCTGGATCCGTGCCCCCAACCCGACTAGGCCCGGCCCACCCATCCATAAATATATATTTTTCTTTTCTTTTTTGCTTTTTTTTTTCCACTCATTCTCCTTCTGCACAAAGATTGTCGCTGCTTCTTCTTTGTCGCTTTTTCATTCTCCTTCTTCTGCTGCTTCTCCATTCTCTTTCGTCTCTGCTTCACCGCTTCTTCTATAGTTCTCCATTCTCTTTCTTTTGCCGCTTCTCTGTTATCCTTCTTCTTTACTTCTTCATTCTTCTTCTTCTTCAGCACAGAGCGAGAGCCACTTCTTCCCTACATGGAGCGCTTCTTCTCTGTAATGATTTAATTCTCAACGGTTTCCTTCTCACCATTATTGATCTTCTGTTGGGTTTTTTTATTCTTCCTCTTCACATGATATTTGGTCATTTTCTTCTTTTACTTCAGTGCAATATTGTCTTTTCTTCTTCTTCTTCTACTTGATGTTCTTCTCTTTTATCGATAAATATGGTGAAGATTGAGTTCTTTAAGTTTATTTACAAAAAACTTGAGAAAAAGTTGATTTGCAGAATATTTTTGAGGAGGAAGATGATGAAAATCACATATATTACTTTCCATGGTTTTGATACATTAGGAGTACACAAGTGATACCGTAAGAGTATATAAGTGATACCTTAAGAGTATACAAGTAATACCTTAAGAGTATGTAAGTAATATTTACTTATAAGAGTATACATGTAGTACATGTAGTGCAAACAACTAATACCTCAAGAATATAAACTAATACCAACTAATATGATTTCATTGAATAAACACTTAATACATTAAGAATATGCAACTGATACCTCAAGAGAATATAAGTGATACTTTAAGAACATATAATTGATACCTTACTGAATGAGCAATTGATACCTTAATAGTATACATGTGATACCTTAAGAGTATAAACATAATACCTTTAGAACAAATAATTGATACATTTACTGAATGAACACATGATAATACCAAATGATACCTTAAGAGTATACAGATGATACCTATAGAACAAAAACCTTTAGTAAATGAGCACGTAATACTTTAAGAGTATACACGTGATACTTGAAGAGTATATATATATATATAATATCAATGAATCACATAATACGGAATCTGGTGTGTATGGAAGCACATCAGCTCAGGTGCATGCACGCATGGAGGAGACCCATGCGTCGGGTCAGATCGGGGGCCAGACATCCGTGCCCCTGGTGCACACAAGTTTTTGCCAAAATCATATATGGTAGCTGAAACTACGCAACAAAATAATTGTTCATAATAACGATATTACATTAGGTAAAAAAAATTAACATATCATTTATCCAATATCTATACATGCTAGTATATAAGCTACTAAAGCATTGAATTTAAGAAGTTTCGAATATGAGCAATTTTTTAAGATTGGGGTAATTATTTCTAAGATCCCTAAAATGACACTTAGGTTTTTTTTTTTTTTTTTAAATTCATTAACACAACACTTATTTTGAGATAGAGTGCACCTAGTATAGGTTCTATACATGTTTCGAAAAAGAAAAAAATAACATTCAAGTTTCAATTTTTTAAGTTGAAAATTAGGTTGTGTTTAGATTGAGAGATTTAAAATCCAAAATTTAAAATGAATGGATTTCCAAACCCAATTAAAATAAATGATTTATAGTGTAAAATAAAAATGATGATTATCAGATCAGCATCTATCTTACCAACATAAATGGATTTGGTACCTGAATTTCAAATCCCCTTACCTTACTTTTGTTTTCTATGCATTAGTAAATTAGCTGCCCTGCAACTACAAAATTTACGTGATTCAAGTGGGGAAAAAAACGTATCCCCCGACTTTATGAATACACATGAATTGTTTAATGATAATAGTAAATTTCTTAATCTTACATTTTTTTATTCACAAAAAATTTTATGCATCAGGTGCATCTGACCCAACCAGCGCGTGTACGCACTTCCATGCGCGTCCCACGCGCCTGGGTGGATGCGCTCAAATCCACTCGAATTCACTCGTTAAGGATACCTTTTAGTTATGTTAAGGATGTCTTTTAGTTATGTTAAGGATACCTTTGAAATCTTGATTTCAAGTTACATATCACGTTATGTTAAGAATACCCTTTTGTTATTGTCAAGAATCAACCTGCAACCTTCAAAGATCCAAGCAAGAAAACCAAGTTTCCACAAACTGAAAATCCTAATTAATCCTAGCTCAAGATTAAACCAAAATCAACAACACCCAACAGCAATCGATCAACACACAAGCGAATTTACGTGGTTCGGCGTAAGCCTACTCCACAGGAACAATGGGGAGGGGTTTCTTCTCATTCAACGAAAGCAAAAACGAAGAACACAATTACAATCACTCAATGCACTATCTGCTGTTTCTCTCTCTGTTTCTCTCTCTACACTTTACAATATGATATGTAACCTATCAATATGGAAAGACCTATATATAAGCTACACAATGCAAAAAGAATTACAAAGATCGGATAAAAAACGAGCAAGATATGCTCAACTGAATATATCTGCGCAAATCCGCTGCTAAAGCTTGAGCTGGCCGTTGTCCGCACCGGATCCGAGATAACAGACTTACCAGACGCCACGTGTCACCGCTCAATTCGCTGAAAGAAATGATCCCAACTTCCACATATATTCCAAGTGCGATTCTACAAGTGAAATAGCAACACTTCTTCAACCAATCATAACTAAAGCGCTGAAAGCTTGCTTACGTTTTTATTAGTGAAGTAGCAACTCTAGTTCATTGCAAAAGAACGCTTTTCTTCCTTTCTCAAAACAATGCAAACAACAACGCTTTTCAATACCGTTGTTAAAGACCCGTTGCCAATCTTTAACATGCATGCATGAATTTTCTCAACCTATCTTCTCAGTTATGTTAAGGATACCTTTAGTTATGTTAAGAATATCTTTAGTTATGTTAAGAATACTTTTTGGTTATATTAAGCATACCTTTAGGTTATGTTAAGAATACCTTTAGGTGATGTTAAAGATACCTTTGAAATCCTGATTCCAGGTTACATACCACGTTATGTTAAGAATACCTTTCAGTTATGTTAAGCATACTTTTAGGTTATGTTAAGGATACCTTTAGTTATGTTAAAGATACCTTTGAAATCCTGATTCCAGGTTACATACCACGTTATGTTAAGAATACTTTTTAGTTATGTTAAGCATACCTTTAGGTTATGTTAAGGATACCTTTAGTTATGTTAAGAATACTTTTTGGTTATATTAAGCATAACCTTTAGGTTATGTTAAAAATACCTTTAGGTGATGTTAAGGATACCTTTGAAATCATGATTCCAGGTTCCTTTGAAATCCTGATTTGATACCCTTAGAATTTGCTCCAGGTCACATACCTTTACGTTATATTAATGATACTTTTAGGTTATGTTAATGATAACATTATGTTATGTTAGAGATACCTTTGTGTACAAAATGTGTAACACAACTATGTTATGGATAAGATATCTCTAACATAACATAAATGTATCCTTAACATAACTTAAAGGTATGTCTGACGTAAAGTAAATGTATGAAATTTGGTCATAAATGTATCCTTAACATAACCTAAAGGTATCCCTAAACATTACCTAAATGTATCCTTAACATAACTTAAATGTATGTCTAACTTAACATAAATGTATGAAATCTAGGCATAAAGGTATTTTTAACATAACCTAAAGATATTCTTACACATTACATAAAGATATTCTCAACATAAGTAAAATTCATGACCAAAATTTTAAAAAGTTAACGCGAAAAAAAAAAAAAAGTGGGTCGGGTAACCCAGTTCCGACCCGATTGCATGAATCTAAGATCCATGCACCTGATACATTAGATCCATACACCTGATGCACAAGAGACTTACTCTTTTTTTTATATTAATATGCACTTTGCACTATAGTATAGATAGTTTAACATGAAAGGGTTTTAGCTCCAAATCTAAGGATGTATTTGATTATGAATAAGTATTCGTAGATATTAATGAATTGAAATTAATGAAAAGTCTTTGCTAAATATTTAATTTTACATATAGTACTTATATATATATATATATATATATATATATGAATTGATAAATATGAAACTCAATGTTGGTCTGGTTTCTTATATGAGTAGGTCTTTTGTGAATCAGGTGTATGGATGAATCTTAGATCCATGCATCCGGGTCGGGGGACCACTTTTTTTTTTCGCACATGATTTTTGAAAAAAATCACATACAAATAGGTTATGTTAGACATACATTTACGTTATATTAGACATACCTTTAAGCTATGTTAAACATACCAGTTCTGCCCAAATTTCATGCCTTGTCTTTTTTTGGCTTGATTTTTGAATTTTGGCACATACCTTTACGTTGTGTTAGACATACCTTTATGTATACTTAGACATACCTTTGTATATGTTAGACATACCTTTGTATATAGTTAAACATACCTTTATATATGTTAGACATACCTTTGTATATAGTTAGACATACCTACACATGGTTGGTCTAACTATACACAAAGGTTGGTTTAATTATACACAAAGGTTGGTCTATTGGAGCGAATTTAGGGTGAGCTTCAGCACAAGTGTTCAGCGTCTGGGAGCGCGTGCAGGAGTGTGGGAGGCGCGTGGAAGCACGTTTTGGGCACGTGAACGGGTCAACCTGGTTGCACGGATCCCAGATCCGTGCAACCGGTGCATAAAAGTTTTTACATTCTTATATAGCTAATTCAATGCAGACTCTATCAACAAAAACTTTTATGAGTCAGGTGCATGGATTTAAGATCCATGCACCTGACCCGACCCGTTCACACTCCCAAAACGCACCTCCCACGTGCCTGCACGCACTCCCACACGCTGAACACTTGTGCTGAAGCTCATCCAAAATTCGCTCAAATAGACCAATCTTTGTGTATAGTTAAATCAATATTTGTGTACAGTTAGACCAACCATGTGTAGCTAGGTCTAACTATATACAAAGGTATGTCTAACATATATAAAGGTATGTTTAACTATATGCAAAAGTATGTCTAACATATACAAAGGTATGTTTAAGTATACATAAAGGTATGTCTAACACAACGTAAATGTATGTCTAACATAACGTAGTGATATGTGCCAAAATTCAAAAATCAAGCCAAAAAAAGACAAGACATGAAATTTGGGCAGAACTGGTATGTTTAACATAGCTTAAAGGTATGTCTAACATAACCTATAAGTATGTGATTTTTTTCAAAAATCATGTGCGAAAAAAAAAAAAAAAAAAGGTGTGGTCCCCCCAACCCGGATCCGACTTAGATCCATGCACCTGATTCACAAGAGACCTACTCGACTCAGTCTTTGTACAATAAATTGTCGTTTTAGTAACGTTTTTCTGTTATAAGATTTTGAGAAACTTTTTTCACAGATTCTACCAAAATTGTCAACATCTAAAATCTCTAAATAAATGAGCTAGATATTGATTACTTAAAATTTACTTATAAGATTTTGTAATTAATTTATATCAATCTTTTTAATTAACTTACTTGATCAGTGTGCAAAATTCTAAAATGATATTTACTTTGGGATAGAAAAAATCATAATTTGTTTAACAACCAAATAACAACTTTAAAAAATTGTTAAATCAAAAATTGCTAGTAATTTACGCGCATATATATTATAAATATATATATATATATAGTGAAATTGACTCCATTTAAAAACCCAACGTTCAAATATATGATGATATCACTCTGAATGTAATATTGGCCTATCAAGATCATGTTAGCTGGTATATATGTTTCACTAGTATTTCACCCGCGCGATGTGCGGTTTATTATTTATTTAGATAGTTATATTAAAAGTTATTTATATATCTTCATTATTCCAAATGTTGTATGATATAGAAATATATTTACCATATATTTATTCATTCTTAAAGTTATATTTTATTATTTAAAAATAATTATTGGATAAAGTAGAGTTTTAGTTGAAGAAAGTAGAATTTGGTTGGCCCGATCTCTCGTGTGTTTCTCAAACTTCCCTGTGCATTCGTTTTCTTGGGACGTGTTATTTTAAATTCTAATAACACAAATTATATATGTTATTCTACATTATATTTGACAATATTAAAAGGTTGGAATACAAAATTATAAATAATCTAAACAACGAAATTGAAAGCTTATATTCTATTTATTTGTTTTTTGAAAAAAAAAATTATGGTTGTTGGCTCGATAGATAATTTGATAAGTCAATGATGAAGTTAGTTAAAAATGACCATTTAACAGTATAAATTTTGAATCTTTATTTATGTACAAAATTTATCATAATTACAGAAAACTATCTTAAAATTTATTTTAACTTTAAAATTGATAATATGAATAATTATAAACATTAAGTAACTTTAGTTAACAAAAAAAAAAAGATTAACAACTTGAAAGCTTACATTCTATTTGTTTTTTCTTTTTCATTGATTTTTTTTCATGACTTGATATGGATAATTTAATAAGTCAATGATTTTCGAAATTAGTTAAAAGTGACAAATTAACAATATAAGTTTTGAAATATTTATTTATATACAACATTCTCATAATATTTATTGCCTCTTAAATGTTTTCTAATTCTTTCTGCGAATAAATAAGGTAATCCGTCTATAAATTTAGACTTCCAGTGAGCACTATTACTCTCTGGTAATTCCATAACTCTACTAAGGAAAGTATCTTTATACCACCTAAAATCAGTAAGTGTTTTTACACCTAAGATTTTGTAATAGAGTTCTAATATGTTCACTGTTATCCGAATATCTACCAGTAAAATGCTCTATTATATTTATAATTAAAGTATAAACAACATTTTCATAAGAAGTATTATTCTCAATTTTTATCATACTTAAAATAGAATCTCTATTTTCTTGGGTCAAATAATGATCCCACCAGCCTTTTAATTGACCAGTAAACCCAGCAACTATCATTGATGCTATATTTTTATCTGTATTACCATTATTTTTACAGACAGTGGAATACATAAGCATTCTATGAACAGTATTATAAATCTGTTTTTCAGTATAACTGTCAATATTCCATTCGTAAATATGACGACCAGAGTAGCTGTTATTTACAGTATATTCATGTTCTTCATTAAGAACATCTATAGGAGTAGGTCTCCTATAATAATATAACATTTGATTAGGTTTATCAGCCCATTTAGTATCAATTTTATTGATTTCATCATCAATAATCTGTCTATAATCAGATTCATTTTCTAAAGAAGATACAAACTCTTCATTTAAAGTATGTAAAGAGAATTTCTCAAACTTTTCATTTAATAATTTTTCAAAATCAGAAATAGATTCCATCTTAAAACCCTTTATTTCTGGAGGAGGTTGAACACTAGGAAGGATAGGTTCCTTTCCTTTTTCCTCTTTCAAATCTTTATTTAAGGATTTATTTATTAATTTATAAATATTATCAATTTTATTTTGAAGATTCAAAATATGTTCTCCTAGTATATTAACATAGAGATTACAATAATTATTTTGTTGTAAAATTAAATTTATATGATTATAAGTTACTTGTAAATATCTTGTCGTGCAATAAATTGTACGTACATTTTAAGAAATAAAGTTGTTCTGATTTTATGAAACATGACACTTTTTTATTTAATTATAATTTTTTGGAACGAATATAAATTAAAAAGAAATGCATATATTTTCTTTTGGTGGAATTAAGTTATCAATTTAAAAAACAAAACAAGAACTCAAATGAAACAGCCCTAGGAAAAATCTTCTAACCAAATATATGTTCATTAATATATATAGTAAATTATATATTTATTTATATAATTAATGAGATATTGTCTTCTAATAAATAAATTTGAACTCCATATCACAAAATATAATTTGAAAGACTTTTTCACCTAAATATTTGTAATACATATAAAGCTAAATTCCCTTAAATTTGCCATCGATTTAGATTAATATTAATATTATTAATATACTCTAGCAAGTTTTATTAATATGGACTTGGATCATATATATATATATATATATTATATATATATATATATATAAGGGGTGCTCGATTAAGACAAGATAGTAA
>CM016722.1:9904785-10103320 GCA_005771605.1 Scutellaria baicalensis | reverse complement strand
TTTATTGAAGGTCTCTTTATATATATATATATATATATATATATATATATATATATATATATATATATATATTGCAACAAGACCTTCACTTGTTATTCCTCCATTTTTCAGTCAATTCTATAAAGACTCATAATCTTGTCTAATTTCACTTAAACATTGTGAAATTTTGGGTAGTCTAATTTTCTATAACAAACACGTTTTTCTCATCAAAATTTAAACATTAAATTCATAACTTGCATATAGACAATGAAATATAAAAATTAAACACCAAAATGAAATAGAGTTACAGTTCCCCCATACATGCGTTAGGGACACTTGGAAAATTCACATAATTTTCACATTTAATTTTATACTTTATTTTTTAAAAGATAATAAGTAAACAAAATATAAAATATAAGAAAAAAAGAAGCAGTAAGAGTTAAAATGAAGGAATATTAATTGACATTAAATATTAGAGATAGATTTACTATTATCTATATATCTATATCTATATATATATATATATATATATATATATATATAAAAGCAGGATATCCTGCCAAAAATAACTATAATAAATTATCTATCTATTAAATAATTACTATTTTAAGAAACCTATTAATTGCTTTCATATTGTATTTATTGTAAGAAACTCAATATAAATAAATACAAATAAATCTAATTATTGTATTTTAAGAAACTCAATACAAATAAAAATAAATAAACCTATTTATTGTATTTTAAGAAATTCAATAAAAATAAATAAATATTTAATTTAAAAAATTAGTTATGATACTCAATTTAGTATTTATTGTATAGAAATTTCAAATAAAAAAATAAATAGATGAAATAAGGGATTATATATTTATTATCTCTCATCTTATTTTTAAGTACTTATTTTAAAAAAGTAAATTGCAACCTAATCTTTTTTTTTTTTTTTCAGATTGCCACCCGTCTTTATGTGGCTTTGTTGATTGCAAATTTTCCGACGAAATTGAGATTAATTTGTTCACTTTGCAACCTAAACTTTGTTTTTTTTCATCTAATTGCAACTTGAACTTTGTGTTTTTATTAGATTGCAACCAAGAATTAAAATTTCGATTCCGATGAAAATATAGGTAACTTAAATTCACGGAAATATCGTGAAAATATCGATATTAATGGAAATATGGGTACATATATTTATTGTTATTTTTCCTATATTTACCAATATATTCCGATATTTTTTCGATATTTATTGATATTCCATCGATTTTTTACCGATGTTACATATATTTCACCAATTTTGACCAATATTTCCTTGATATTTATTTTATGAATATCGATCATACTTATATAACATAAATATCACACTCATATATATAACATAAAGGTGTGAAGCGAAAAAAAATCATGATTTGCGATTGGACAAAAAATTAAAGTTTGGGTTGCAAAGTGAAAAAAATTAATTCATTTGTTGGAAAAATAACCGGAAATTTTGCGATCGGCAAATTCACAGAAAGATTGGGTGGCAATCTTAAAAAAAAAAAAATTAGGTTGCAATTTTAAAAAAGTCGATAGTTGGGGTTGTTTTTTTTTTTAATTTACCCTATTTTAAATCAATTTTAAATATATAATATATAAAATCAATCATTATTTAATGATCTTAAATTTAATATTCATATAAAATTTATCAAACTGAAATATGGAAATGTATGTGTGTGGGCTTCAATGATTTTTCATTTTTAAATGTTTTTATGATATATGGTATTAATTTATTGTAAATTGATACTAAAATGTAGAAAAAAAATATTATAGGTGTACCTAATAGATTAAACATATAAAACATATCAAATAGAAAAAATTAGATTAAAATTATTATTGCAAGTTAACCAACTTATTCATTTGAAATATACAAATATTTTATTTTATCTTTCAAATTTTATATTTATTTGTTGTCAAATTTTATATATATTTATATTCTGATTAATTGATGTGGCATAAGGGATTGGACATAGGTAATTTTTCTGGTTTTTCACAAATTAAAATTTCATCATTCTTAATCCCTGATATATTTACTTATCAATCTTATAATTATTATTCATAATTTTTTTATTCAAAATGTGTAGATTAAGTCCAATTTTGAATTGTTTCATTTAAATAGATAGCAAGAGAGATTTTCATGTATTTGATAAGTTGATATAATTTTTTATTTGATTTAAAATAAATGAGTTATATGTGGCGTTGAACCAAAAAAAATTATTAAAATACGTGTGTATTTATAGTTATAAATGCCAATAAAATATAAATTTATTTATCTCAATACTTAAATCATAACGTTTCTAATACATATAACTTATTTTTCGAAATTAAATTTATTTTTAAAATTTTACTACCCATGTAATGTTCTAACACAATTTTTTTTTTGTTTGTTTAATCCATAGATTAATATATTACTTTATATATTTCAAATTTTTAATATTTTCGAATATAATTATTTATAATGACATAAATTTAAAATTAAAATACCTAGCTTTATACTAATACAATTTAAAAAAGTATCAATATATTTTTGTTAAAATAATAATCATTACATTTTATATGTTATTATATTTTTTTAATAATTATATATATATATATAACACACTGTGCAACGCACAAGTACACTACTAGTTTCATACAAATTAAGAAATTATTTGAAGTTTTAATTATGTCATTGTCTTATATTAATTCTAGTATTGAATATAACTATTTTTTTTGTTTCAAAAAAATCACATAGAGTTGAAATGTGGTGATTTAATATACATTAATTAAAGAGTATATATGAAATTACAAATTAAAAATCATACTAATAAAGTAACTGACATATCTTTGTGGGACAAGCAAAAATTGTAAACATTATAAATATTAATAGGTTTGATTCTTAGAAAAGTATTAATTCATATGATTTGACTTTAAAAAAAAAAAGCAAAAACAAAAAACAAAAACGTTTGTGGATGATGGTGGTGTTAGTAATAATAATTACTTTTTGTAAATATAAAAGAAGAAACACTTAGCAAATCCACACAATTTCTCATATTTAATTTATCCTTTGCTTCTTTTTTTCAAAATATAAAAATATATAATAATGTATATTTAATTTACACACACTAGCAGTGTACCTGTGTGTTGCACATTATGTGATATATATATTTTTTAATTATCCAAAATTATAATATCATATACAATGTGATTATTATTAGAGTTAATTACTTTTTTTACCCAATAACTTTTTGTTACTGGCAATTTTACCCATTATCTTTTCGGGCTGTCAATTTTACCCTTTATGTTTTGAAAATTCGGAAATATTACCCAAATTCGACCCAAACGGTGAAATCGGGCTGAATTTTTGGGCTGAAAATTCGACCCAAACATTATGTTTCTACTCAGATGACCAAGCATAGACTCATGAATGGAGGAAAGGATCCAGCTAAGTAAAAACTGATCACGATGCATCCAAAAAACATAATCCGGATTAACCGTAATTGTCGAAGAAGAGGAAGATATCACCTCAGAGACAATTGGAGCCACATCTGAACCAAGAAGAATTCCTTCAAAACCATGTGCCTTGACTGCAAACAAAATTCGGAGTCTCCAGAACGCATAATTTGTTCGGTCCAAACGAATGGAAAGAGGAACAAAATGCGGCGGAACAAAGGTAGCCGCCATCAAGATTGGCCGAAGATGATAACCGTTGCCGAAGAAAGAGGAAGAGAAACCAGGACCGGTGGTAACCGTCGCCTGAAAAAAAAAACGTACTTGCAAATCAGAGAGAAGAACGAGCTGCCGGACCGGTGATAACCATCGCCGGAGAAGAAAACGAGCTGCCGGATCGGTGGTAACCGTCGCCGAAGAAAAAGGCTCTAGATACCATGATATAAAACTATAATCTTCATTATATTATTCATAACCAATCAGCTATACAAAGTGTAAGTATATATACATGCATGCACTGCATGTGAGCTAGAGCTACGATCCTCTATGATCAAGTTTACTGTGCACTCTCTCTAACTACTTTAACTAACTCACATTACATACACAACACTCAATACACAATACACTACAATATTCCCCCTTTAAACCAATCTGGATTGAATTGTGCTAGATTAAGCTTCACCACAATAGATTTCAATAGTATTACATGTTGCACACAAAAACATTACAATATGAGAGTATTAATTGTTGATTTCAATAGTATTACATGTTGTACATAAAAGTATTACATTTTTGTATTAGACAATATTTTTCTATATATCATCTAATACTTCATAGTATTACATGATACACATAAAAATATTACTTGTTGATTTCAATAGTATTACATGTTACACATAAAAGTATTAGATGATACATATAAAAATATTACTCCTTGATTTCAGTAGTATTACATGTTGCACCATAAAGTATTACATGTTGCACATAAAAGTATTGCATGATGTTATGTTCTTATAATGTAATAATATTTTTGTGTGTATTAGGTAATACTTTTATATATCATTTAATACTTCATAATGTAATACTTTCTTGTATATTAAGTGATACTTTTCTATAGATCGGATCGTACTTTTGTATTATATACATATAATATAATATATTACAAAAATATTAGATGATATATAGAAAAATATTACCCACTACACATAAAAGTATTACATATTTTCATACATTCTAAGCAAATGTAAAATCATAATATTTTACAAAAGTATTACATAATATATTGAAAAGTAATATTTAAAACACACAAAAGCATTACATAATTTCTCAAAACTTTGTCACACATGATACACATAAAAGTATTACCCTATAAAAGTAAAAATACTACATTTATAACATAATATTTTTATGTATGTCATGTACTACTTTTACATATAATATGTAATACTTATGGTCAACGCCGTTGATCGACCGTTAACCAACTGTTGACCGGCATAGACTTTTGAACGTTGACCGTTGACTTTTTACTTTGACTTTGTGATCGATGGTCTATTTCTAGCCTAAACCGCAAGTGTACGGTGTCAACTATAGATAGGGCGAGCAATGTCGATCCCACAGAGACTAGTGATTTAGAACCTAGTTAACTACTTAATTTTATCTAGGTGACCGAATTGAGAGCATTCAATCTAATTAACCTATGTCTAAAACCAAATAAATGGAATAAAATATGGAACAAGCAAATTGTCAAGAAATATCAAGATTCAAACAAGGATCCTAAGACAACGATTTCATTCTACTTCAATCAAGTTTACTAATCTAGCAAAAATCAACCTCAAATCCAATTATTTTATGTGAGCAATCACGATTGTAGATTAACCTCTCTCTCGAGCAACTTAACCTGTTGATTGATTATTAATGTCTGTAGCTCTACCTCGCAGTTAATAACTAACTCCTAAAAGCTCTTAAGATCGTATTCTCACCCCAATTATTTATCAGTCTCTCGATCCAGACAACTTAATTGAGTCATGCATTCCCAAATCTATAATCAGATATCTTCTCTCGATCTCAATATAATTAATTAGAGCATGCATAAACTTGGCCAGAACTCATACATGAAATAACCACAAGGAAGCATGAATAAAAAATAATGGATTAGATGAAATATTAAAACTAAATATTCAACAAAATCCATAGAACTACTCTAGTGTCCTAAGATCACGAGACCCCTAGCCAAAAATCATGTTCGTAAAGCAAAATAAATTACAAAACGACATGATCAAACTAGAAATAAATTAAAGAAAAACTTATTGAATTTGTGATCGTGGTTGCTCCTCTTGACTCTGGAATCTTAAATTCCTTACTTTCTTCCTTGCTTTCATGATGTGGATGAATGCTTCTCTTCGTGTCTCTCCTCTTCTTGTTTTGAGTCCCAAAATCTCAGTTTATATCTCACAATTAGGTTTGGAGTAGAGTTCTAGTCGAAATGGGGTCTGAAATGGTCAAACGAAACGCGGCCCGGCCGGATCCGGATGACCCAGCCCATATCGAACAGAAAAACAGAAATTTGGGGCATAAGACAACCCGTGTCACGAGAGACCCGGGTCGGGTCGTGTTCTCTTCCTTTTAAACAATCTATCTTTTTTTCTTCTCTTATCTTCTCCAGGTGGAGAACTGATAATATTTTCTCTCTTATCTACGATAGATATTCTTTTTTTTATCAGTTGTCGGTGGGAGAACTGTCTGCAATATTTTCTTTCTTATCTACAATAGATTTTTTTGTCGATATCCTTTTTTATCTACAATAGATTTTTTCTTTGTCTATATCTTGTTTTGGATTTTTTCTTTGTCGATATCTTGTTTCGGGTGGAGAATTGTCTGCAAATTTTTCTCTTAGATTTTTTTAAGTTGTCCATATCACGCATTTTTCTCTCATAATATATTTTTCTCAGTTGTCTTTTTCTCATTTTTTGATGAGTTAGTCTCCTGTGCAACTGGTGTATGTACAATTCGGGTCGGATCCGGGTCGACCCGGATCCACGCACTTTTATTTATTTTATTTTTTCACTTCAGGTTGTTACCTTTATGTTATATGCATGTGACCTTTATGTTATATAAGTGTGACCTTTATGTATAAATGTAATGACCTTTATATACTCTAACTTAGAAAAAAAAATGAAGAATTTTAACAAAATTTGTACATATTTACGTTTATGAAATATTAGCTGCACATATATCCATCCTTAAAATGCACTGAATTTTGAAAATTTCAATTTTTTTCAAAGTTATGGATTATAAAGGTCATAATATTTGTACATAATGGTCACAAGAACTGTACATAAAGGTTACAACAATACAATATAAAGGTCTTAATCTGAAGCGAAAAAACATGAAAATCTTCATTTTTCCTAAGTTACTGAACATAAAGGTCATAACATTTATACATAAAGGTCACACTTATATAACGTAAAGGTCACATCTTTACAACATAAAGGTAACACCCTGAAGCGAAAAAAAAAGAAAAAAAAAGAAAATCCAGGTGCGCGGATCCGGGTCGGGTCGCCCCAGTTGCACCAATCCAGATCCGTGCACCTGGTGCACAACAGCATTTGCCTTTTTTGATATCTTTTTCTCAGTTGTCAACTGTATCTCCAATATTGGGAGATTGGAGATGAGCAAAAAAAAACTTTTATAGTATTTTTAATAAAATAATTTTATTCAATGATTGTTTAATGAAATCTTACACAAATCCTCAAAATTTAAAAAATTTCATTCATATCCTATATTTTTAGTTTCAGTAATTTCATTAATTCACGATTTGAATAAATTGAGTGTGAATCGAATTTCAAATGTAGATCTAAATCACTCGAATTTGAAAATTATTGATATTTTATGTTTTTAGTTTCAACATTCTCAAATTTTAAATCATTGATATTCTATATTTTTAGTTTTAATAAATGAGTAAGTCTCTTGTGCATCAGGTGCATGGATCTTAGATCCATGCACCTGGGTCGGATCCGGGTAATCCGACCCGCTTCTTTTTTTTTTTTTTTTTCGCGCTAGCTTGTTTTTCAATTTTAGTCATGACTTTTAGTTATGTGTAAGAATACCTTTATGTAATGTGTAAGAATACCTTTAGGTTACGTTAAGGATACCATTATGCCCAGATTTCATACATTTACGTTAAGTTAGACATACCTTTAGGTTATGTTAAGAATACCTTTAGGTAATGTATAGAGATACCTTTAGGTTATGTTAAGGATACCTTTATGCCCAAATTTCATACATTTAATTTACGTCAGACATACCTTTATGTTATGTTAAGGATACTTTTATGTTATGTTAGAGATACCTTATCCATAAGGTAGTTGTGTTACACATTTTGCATACAAAGGTATCTCTAACATAACATAAAAGTATTCTTAACATAACCTAAAGGTATCCTTAATATAATGTAAATCTATGTGATCTGGAATGAATTCTAAGGGTATCAAATCAGGATTTCAAAGGAACCTAGAATCACGATTTCAAAGGTATCTTTAACATCACCTAAAGGTATTCTTAACATAACCTAAAAGTATGCTTAATATAATCAAAAGGTATTCTTAAAATAATTAAAGGTATCCTTAACATAACCTAAAGGTATGCTTAACATAACTAAAAGGTATTCTTAACATAACATGATATGTAACCTGGAATCACGATTTCAAAGGTATCCTTAACATCACCTAAAGGTATTCTTAACATAACCTAAAGGTATGCTTAATATAACCAAAAGGTATTCTTAACATAACTAAAGGTATCCTTAACATAACCTAAAGGTATGCTTAACACAACTAAAAGGTATTCTTAACATAACGTGGCATGTAACCTGGAATCAGGATTTCAAAGGTATTCTTAACATAACTGAAAGGTATCCTTACCATAACTTAAAGGTATCCTTAACATAATTGAAAGGTATCCCTGAAAGGTATCCTTACTGATGTGGTCGAACTGACCACATTCAAACTACCTCGAAAACCCGACCCGGACTTGAAGGACGATCGACGCGAACAAATTAGGAAATAATGAGTTCGTTCAAGCGAACAAATATCTGGCATGTCAATCGAACTGATCCAGCTCGTAACCCGTAATGTCGAACTGAGATGTGGGATGCCGAGCTAATACGAGCGAACTAATTCAAATTTGAGATAACTCCCACGATTGCGAGAATCTCGCCACTTCCCAGGTTTTTAGGAGAAAATCTCAACTGCCACATCCCACTCCTAGGAAATCACGTTTCTCTCAGGGAGTATATATATATCCTTTGTTTTTCTAATTTGCACACACAATCACAATCCTAATTTACATACTAAGCATTCAAAATCGAGAGCAACACCTTTGTGAGATTACTGACTTGAGCGTCGGAGTCCCTTCACCGGGAAAAACCCCCGGTGTTCTTTGTTTTGCAGGTTTTCTTAATCGGAGAATTCCAATCATCGTCGGAGAATTCCAGTTTGGCGTCGGAGAATTTCGAACGGCATCGGAAAAGTGGAGGATCGGAGTCGAGACAAATCAATTGGCGCCGTCTGTGGGAATGATTTTTTGAACTTTGAGCATTTAAGACGTAGAAGATTACAAAAATGGTGAATACCAGAGGATCAAGAAGAAGGTTGGATGAAGGAGCACCGTCCGTGCAACAAAACGAGGATCGGAATTTCGCGTCGGCAAATCCTCCCGGCACTGTCACATTGACGCCGGAGGAACTCTCGGCTTTAATAGAGACTGCTGTTCAAAAAGCCTTGGGCAAGCAGAAGGTGGATTCACAACAGGATAACACTGACATACCTGTTGGAAGGGAACAAGAGGGCGACAGATCTCGGATGGATGAACAAGAAAGCCAATCTGGTCACCCTCGTGGCCAAAAAAGAGGACATGACGAACTATCCGAGAGAGTAGATGGTTTACGAAAGGAGCTGCGGGAAGTTCAGCGAACTGTTCGACGTATTCCTCGGAGTTCCAGAGGTAATCCTTTCTCTGAGGAAGTGATGGAAGACGAGTTGCCCGCCTCTTTTCGGCCGGTGAATTTTGAATATGATGGTGCTACAGATCCGTGGGATCATATATGTAGATTCGACAATACTGCTCTGCTGCATCGGTATTCAGATGGCATTAAGTGTAGGGTGTTCGCCACTACCCTCACTAAGGCTGCTCAGACATGGTTCAGTCAGCTAAATGATGGGACAATTCATAATTTCGAACAACTGTCGGAGTTGTTTTTACATCAGTTCGCCAGTTCCAGAAAGCAAAGACGATCTACCCAGACATTGTTCGGTGTGAGGCAGAAAGGGGATGAAACCCTACGGAACTATGTTAAAAGGTTTACTGCTGCTACCTTAGAAGCTCCTGAGGCTTCGGACGATCTGGTTGTAAGTGCGTTCATCCAAGGGTTGAAAGAAGGGGATCTCCATACTTCGCTAGTTAAGAAGACCCCCAACAATTTTGACGAACTGTTGCAGAGGTCTACCAAGTACATTAACTTGGAGGAAGCAGTTCGAATGAAGAAGGGAGAAACTTCCAATCGCATGAGCAGAACGCAACATGATCATGAAGCGACCAGAAGGAGAGAAGGGGGCGAACAGCGAGCAAGATTTGCTCCACCCCCTTTAAGAGAAAATAAGACAGGGCGGAGGTATGAACAGTATACGCCCATGACTATGACCCCGGGACAGGTGTTGATGGAAATATGGAACCTGCCCCAATTGAAGTGGCCGTCGACCTGGAGCCCTAATCCGAAGAAACCAGTTACTTTCGGCAACGGTAAATTGTGTCGTTTTCATAATGAATATGGGCATGGAACTGATGAATGTTTACATTTGCGAGATGAACTGGAAAGGCTAATCAGGGAGAACAAGTTAGCCCGTTTTGTTCGTCAGAACCGATCAAACCGCGAGCATCGGAATGATCGAAGAGAGCCCAGACAAGATAGAAGGCAGGAACAACAGGAATTACCTCCACCACCACCACCCCCGGCGCGAGCTAGACCCGAACAAGAAGAAAGGCCTACTATTCACATGATCATGGGTGGGCCAACAGATGGAGATTCTAATAGAGCTCGTAAGGCGAGACTCAACTCTGTTAAGCGCGAACAGAATACAGTTCATTCTATTTTCGAAGAGGTTGCAATTGAGTTCGGAGTTCGCGATCGAGTTACTATTCAGAGCCCTCAGTTCGATGCTATGGTGATCGTTGCAGAGATAGGGGGTTTTAACGTTGAACGGGTGTTTGTGGATACTGGCAGTTCGGTGGACATCATGTTCATGGACTGTTTCAGAAAGATGAGATCTACGGTAGAGGTAAAGCCTGTAGAAACTTCACTTTATGGTTTTGCAGGGGAGTCTGTAACGGTGTATGGCAAAATTCAATTGCCTATGGTCTTAGGAGACGAAGAGTGGAGGCAGAACAAAACGACGACCTTCCTTATAGTGGATGCACCTTCTCAATATAACGTGATTTTGGGTCGACCTTCCTTGAGTTCATATGCTGCCGTTATCTCACCTGCCCATTTGATGATGAAGTTTCCAGTTGAGAATGAAGAAGGGAGAATAGTTGGAGTTGGAGTTGTTCATGGCGATCAACAAACTGCTCGGCGTTGTTATGTCGCTGCAGTTCGACAATCCGAATCTCGCAAGCGCCATAGCGAACAGAGAGATGATAGCGATCGCGGAAGGGATAAAAGTCTGAAAAAAGATGGTAATACAAGCACAGTGGAGTTCGCAGAAGGTGAACTAATGAGTGTGGAGTTAATCCCGGAGCTACCTGGACATTCAGTTCGTCTCGGAAGTCAATTGTCAGAACGAACCAGAGGGGAAATTGTGGCTGCTCTTAAAGACAATGTGGATTTGTTCGCCTGGAAACCGGAAGATATGAAGGGTATAAACCCGGAAGTAGTTATTCATAAGCTGAATATCAAGCCTGATGTTCGACCAGTTAAGCAGAAGCTAAGGCATTTCGGGGAACAACAGAATAAAATCATCAAGGAAGAGATTGAGAAGTTGCTCGAAATTGGACACATTGAGGAGATCCAGTATCCTCGATGGTTGGCAAACGTTGTGTTAGTCCCGAAGCCAGGAAATAAGTGGCGGATGTGTATTGACTTCCGAGATTTGAATAAAGCATGCCCCAAAGACCATTATCCTCTTCCGCGGATCGACAAACTGGTGGATTCTACTGCCGGATGCGAACTATTGAGCATGATGGATGCAGCCCAAGGATACCATCAAATCATGTTGCACCCAGAGGATAAACCCAATGTGGCCTTTATCACATCATCAGGTACATATTGCTATACTGTTATGCCATTCGGACTGAAAAATGCAGGAGCTACCTACCAACGAATGGTGAACGAAGTGTTTAAACACCAACTGGGCCGCAATATGGAAGCATATGTTGATGATATGCTAGTAAAAAGCATACAGGCGAACACCCATGCAGATGACTTGAGGGAAACAATGGCCACAATCCGAAAACATGGGATGCGATTGAATCCAGCCAAGTGTTCGTTCGGTGTGCGAGCAGGGAAATTTTTGGGGTATATGGTGACGAACAGAGGGATCGAGGTAAACCCCAGTAAAGTTCGAGCTATACAAGACATGACGCCTCCTCGAACCATTAAAGAAGTGCAGACACTAACAGGCCGCATTGTTGCCTTAAGTAGGTTTATATCCAGGTTGGCGGACAGGGGTTTGCCTTTCTTCAAAATTCTAAGGAAGAGTGGTCGGTTTAGTTGGGATGACGAATGCCAGAAAGCGTTCGAAGAATTGAAGGAATTTCTCCTCACACTCCCTTTATTAAAACAGCCTGTGAAGGGAAGTATGATGGTCGTTTACTTGGCAGTTGGAGAAGAATCAGTCAGTTCGGTTCTTGTTCGAGAGGAAAGAAGGGATCAATTCCCCGTGTACTTTGTTAGTAAAGTTCTGCATGGGGCAGAAGTTCGCTATACTGAAGTAGAAAAGGTCGCTTATGCCTTAGTCACCACGGCCAGGAGACTGAGGCCATATTTTTTGGGTTATGAGATCACGGTGCGAACGAACCATCCGCTGAGTATAGTGTTGGGCAAACCGGAGGCATCCGGAAGATTAGTCAAGTGGGCGATCGAGCTGGGACAGTTCGATTTGAAGTATGAACCACGAACTGCTATAAAAGGTCAAGCCTTGGCTGATTTCATTCAGGAAACAACCCGGCTACAGGATAAGAAAGAATGGGAAGTTTTTGTCGATGGGTCCTCGTCCCGCCAGGGCGCAGGAGCAGGGATATTGCTGATTAGCCCCGAGAAAGATGAGTTAGAGTTCGCCATAAAATTTCAATTTAAAGCATCTAACAATGAAGCAGAATATGAAGCTTTTTTGCAGGGTTTGAAAATAGCCGAGCAGGCTGGAGCTCGCGATCTGACAGTTAAGTCGGATTCACAATTGGTCACACAACAACTCAAAAACCAATGTGAAATTAAAAAAGATCGTATGATTTCTTATGTACAACAAATACGAGAGATGGAGAAACGATTTTAAAAACTACAGATCGAGCAAATACCTCGGAGTGAAAATCAGAGGGCAGATTATTTGGCTAAAATAGGGAGTTCGCTGCAGGACTGTTCGAAGAGAAGTATTACAGTCATGGGAGTAGGGAAGGAAAATGAAGTGCTGAATATTGACTTGGCCGAACAAGACTGGAGAACTCCTTTCTTGAAATTTCTAGGAGGAATCAGAGATGGATTAGCAAAAGATCTCGAGAAATTGGAAAAACAAGCTCGGTTCTACTACATGTTAGATGGGGCGTTGTATCGAAAAACTTTCCTACCAACAGATGCTAGATGTTTATCCAAAGAGGAGGGCCTTAAGGTTTTAAAGGAAGCGCACGAAGGAGGATGTGCCGAACATGCGGGGGCTCGAGCATTGGCTCGCAAGGTCGCACGAGCTGGTTTCTACTGGCCAACGATGAAGAATGACGCCGAAGAACTAGTTCGGAAATGCAATGCCTGTCAGAAACATGGTTGGCGAATTCGCACGCCAGCAACAGATATGCTTACGGTATGTTCGCCTTGCCCTTTTGCCAGATGGGGAATTGATATAGTCGGTCCACTTGTTAAAACCAGAGGAAATAAGCAATTCTTGGTAGTAGCTGTGGATTACTTCACTAAGTGGGTTGAAGCCGAACCTTTGGTTAAGATCGCCGAACCAGATATGATCCACTTTATATGGAAGAGTATTTGTTGCAGATTCGGCTTACCCAGAATTTTAGTGTCAGATAACGGAGCCCAATTCAGAGGCAAAAAGATTACAGGATGGTGTAAAGAGATGAAAATTTTACAGGTGTTTACCCCAGTAGCTCATCCTCAAGCGAATGGACAAGTCGAAGTGGTTAATCGAATAATTCTAGATGGAATCAAAAAACGGCTGGAATTTGAGAAGTCAAACTGGGTGGACGAACTGCCATCCGTTTTATGGGCATATCGAACTTCACCTAGATCGACTACGGGAGAAACTCCTTTCAGTTTGGCATTTGGCATGGAAGCGGTAGTCCCAGCTGAAATTCAGGGAGAAGCTCTACGAATCACTAATTTTGATCCACAGCAGAATGAAGAATTAATTCGAACAGATTTGTTATTTCTGGAGGAAATTCGAGATGAAGCCAGAGTTCGCCATGAGTTATACAAGAGGCGTATTCAAGCAGCTTTCAACAGAAAAGTTCGAAAAAGAGAGTTTCAAGTAGGGGATTTGGTTCTAAGGCAATCGGATGCCTTGTTGGAGATCGGAAAGCTTGATGCCATTTGGGAAGGACCATACACTGTTACAAAAGTCTTACCAGGTGGATCATACGAGCTCGCCGATGAACATGGAAAGGAACTGCCAAGACCTTGGCACATCAACCACTTGAAGAAATTTTACACTTGAAATCTCAAACCCCAGTATGTTGCTTTTTATTTTTTCAAGTTGTTGTTTTTATGAATAATAGATATTTTTCTGCTCCGTGGACGTAGGTCGATTTGACCGAACCACGTTACATCTTCGAGTCTTTTTATGTTGATTTTGCTTAACTCTTACAAAAACACGATCATATTGTGGAACGAACTCACAGTTCCCTCGGAACTCAAGGATTACGAACTCACAGTTCCCTCGGAACTCAACGATTACGAACTCACAGTTCCCTCGGAACTCAAGGATTATGAACTCACAGTTCCCTCGGAACTCAAGGATTACGAACTCACAGTTCTCTCGGAACTCAACGATTACGAACTTACAGTTCCCTCGGAACTCAACGATTAAGCACGAAGCAGTTCCCTCGGAACTCAACGATTAAGTACGAAGCAGTTCCATCGGAACTCAACGATCAAGAACAAAGCAGTTCCCTCGGAACTCAACGATGAAGCGCGAAGTAGTTCCCTCGGAACTCAATGATTAAGTACGAGAAGTTCCTTCGGAACTTAATGATTAAGCATGTTAAAGTTCCCTCGGAACTCATGAATCGAGCATACTGAAGTTCCCTCGGAACTTACTGATTAAGCGAACTCAATGTTTATCGCAAATGGAAGAAGTTCCATTGAACTTGATGACTAAACAAAGTAAAGCGAGGAAGTTCTACCGAACTCAATGATTAACGCAAATTAAAGAGTTCTATCGAACTTAAGGATTGAGCGAAGTAAAGGGAACTCTTTCACGATTCACTAAGTAAGTATTTGATTAAGTATTTGATTAATTACTTAGTGAAAATTCATTCGAATGTTAGTAATTGCATAAACTAAGAACACGTGAAGATAGGCGAACTATATTCGATAAGCAAAAAAGTTGATTCATTACAAAACGATTACAAAGTTTTAAAAAAAAAAAAAAGCAAAAAGTACAAGTATGGAAAAATCTATGTACGATCGGGAGAAGGAGTAAGTTGGGCATCGACTGGCTCGAGGGTTTCGAACATGTCTTCGGGAAGAGGAGGAGTTGGACTCCGAGGAGTTGCGGCTGGAGCAGGAAGTGACGAACTTGGACCAGGAAGATCGAGCTGGTCGTCTGGAAGGACTTCCTTTATAGCCTCTTCTAAGCAGCCCGACCACCACTTAGCGTCGACATCGTCTTCCGGGTTTCCCCGCCATCCAGGCGGAATGGAGTGAGTCTGCATCACCTGCTGCGCTAGTTCGTTCACGTTGAACTGAACCGCCTCTCCAACTCGCTCCTAGCACAGCCGAACTCCTTCTTTGAAGTAAGTTATTGCCATAGGAGCCGCCTTGGACAAAAAGAGGACAGAGTCCCAAAGACGAGCTACGAGCCTCTCTCGGAAGGACTCCGATATCAGCTCCATCTCAGGGCTCCGAGCGAACTGGTAAAAGCCATTTCGATACATGACTTCACCGAATTCAGCTCGAGAGCTCTCTGCCTCTTTGAGTTTCTCTTGCAAACTTCGAATCTCAGCTCGCGCATCTGAAAGCGCAGTTTGTTGCTCCATGGCGAACTGCTCCTTAGCCAATAACAGCTCTTCCTTTTTGGCCACTTCGGAGCGAGCAACCGCTAACTCCACTTCCCTCTCTTCCAACTGAGCAGACAGATTTTCGGCTTTGCCGGCATGTTCACTCAAATCACTCTCCAAGGTCTGCTTTTCCTGGAGAGTGTTCCTCAACCTATCTCGGCGGCGGAAGGCCTTTACGCCCATGGCCTCGAAGTACTTGACCGCACTCGACATCTTAGAGATGTTCGCCTTGAACTCTTTTAGTTCGTGGTCTTCCTCCTTTGTTGCAGCCCCCTTGCTTGGAACTATTGCCCCCGCTTGTTCGGGCACGGCCTCAGCTCGCCGAACCTCGGATGAGGTGCCTTCCTCCGTTCGCTGTTTCTTGGAGGGTGCCTTTTTCTGTGAGCTTGAGCTGGAGGGCGCCTTTTTCTTTCGCCGAAGAGGAATCTCTTCGGTCGTTTGAGCACGAACTGCTGGTGATGAACTGGAGGGGCGAATACAGGCATCCTCGGCCACGTCCAGATTGACCTGCGGCACCAGCTCGCTCAAGCGTTTTTCTTCCTTCTCCCGGAAGGCCGCCGCCTGCCGGCTGTTCACCGCATCATCCACCGCCGAAAAAGTAAGCTTCTGGGGAACAGCCGAGTCTACGATGAAGAATTTGTTCATCTCTTTATCTGTAACAGCAAAACAGTCAGTTAATATTCGCAGTTCGATACATTTGGAAAAAGACAACAGGATATGAAAGAAAGATTAAGCAACCTAAGTTGAATTTATGAGGAACTGGTGTGTTCGGGTAAAATCCCCAGAACGCCAACAATTGTTCGCACGAACTCATGCGAACTATGTCGAACATTCCCTCCCGAAATAGCCTTGCTAAGGCCCCAAGTTCGAAGTCCCTCGGAGGAGCAGGCTCATTTCGGTTCGAACTCTCAACCCAGGGGAGAGATCCAAAGGTTCTATTATTTGGAGCACGGACGAAAAAATAATATTTTTCCCAGGAGCTGATTTTTTCATCTCCTGGGGACAAAAATTGGGCACGCTTTTGTCCGCTTCGGGGGCTTAAATAGAAGCGGAATGGATTGGTGTGCTTGAGTACGAAGCAAGAACGAAATTGTTCGGAGGTCGGTTCAACCCCCATCCATTTGCACACCATATAAAATGCTACGATGTAGCTTATGGAGTTCGGGTGCAACTGGTTAGGGCATACCCCGAAGGCCGAACCAACCTCCAGGAGAAAAGGATGGATGGGAGGAATTAAACCTACGCTCACGTGTCGCAAAAACCACGTGTAGCACCCGGAGGGAGCCCGATGTGGTCGATCATCGGGGCCGGGAATTACTATAGAATAGCCCGCCGCTGTAATAAGCGAGCTAAGGAGTATGGTGTGTGTAGGAGTGGCTTTTGTGGCAGAGAAAACATCTTGAACAGATTTTTTGCGAGATCGCTTAGGAGGGGAAGAGGAGGAAAGGATTTGACGACCAGAACAAGAAGCCGTCGGGACTGGCGAATCTGAGGCAGTTCGCAAGGGAAATCCCTCAAAACCTTCCTCAGATTCACTCTCATCCCTCAAATGGATCAAGAAAGGGGAAGACATTTTGAAGAGAAATATGAAATGAGAAAGAAGGAAGAGTACCTGGGTTTTTTGTGTTTGAAAATTGGAAAATCTCAAAGAGGAGTATTCTTGCTTAAGGAAAGAGAAGTGAGTTTTTGCAGAAGAGGTTTTGCGAAAATGAGAAAGGGGTATATATAGGCGAAAATCCTTGATTTTGGGGGGAAAACTGAAAAGTCACAAGATCTCAGCCGTCTGGAGCAGTTCGATCCAACGGTGAAGGCGAAACGTCGCATATCCGACCGTTGGATACAGTTCGATCCAACGGTGGATACGAAAAGACGCGTTTAAAAGGACGGAGATAATCTCACCCGTTAGATGCAGTTCGATCCAACGGAGATAACAGCTTTGATCTTATCCGTAGGATTCAGTTCGATCTGACGGTTAAAATCAATCGGCGCCTAGGGATTCACGTACTGACAAATGCGATCTTAGCCGTCAGATATAGTTCGATCGAACGGCAACGACGAAAGGGCGCCTCGGGATGGAGAAAACGTCACAGACGAATGATGGATGAGACGTGATGCTTCTTGAAGAAGCTTCATAGATTGACAACAGCTCGAACTGTGCGATTACAGTTCGCACTCTGAAAGGGGGGAGTACTGATGTGGTCGAACTGACCACATTCAAACTACCTCGAAAACCCGACCCGGACTTGAAGGACGATCGACGCGAACAAATTAGGAAATAATGAGTTCGTTCAAGCGAACAAATATCTGGCATGTCAATCGAACTGATCCAGCTCGTAACCCGTAATGTCGAACTGAGATGTGGGATGCCGAGCTAATACGAGCGAACTAATTCAAATTTGAGATAACTCCCACGATTGCGAGAATCTCGCCACTTCCCAGGTTTTTAGGAGAAAATCTCAACTGCCACATCCCACTCCTAGGAAATCACGTTTCTCTCAGGGAGTATATATATATCCTTTGTTTTTCTAATTTGCACACACAATCACAATCCTAATTTACATACTAAGCATTCAAAATCGAGAGCAACACCTTTGTGAGATTATTGACTTGAGCGTCGGAGTCCCTTCACCGGGAAAAACCCCCGGTGTTCTTTGTTTTGCAGGTTTTCTTAATCGGAGAATTCCAATCATCGTCGGAGAATTCCAGTTTGGCGTCGGAGAATTTCGAACGGCATCGGAAAAGTGGAGGATCGGAGTCGAGACAAATCACTTACCATAACTTAAAGGTATCCTTAACATAACTGAAAGGTATCCTTAACGTAACCTAAAGGTGCGCATCCGCCCAGGCGCGTGGGAGCGCATCAGACGCGCGTGGAAGCGCGTACACGCGCGGGTCGGGTCGGGTCGGGTCGGGTGCATGGATCTAGGATCCATGCACCTGATGCATAAAAGTTTTTGTCTTAATAAATTGAGTGTTTAGCGAATTTGAACAAATCCTCAAATTAAAAAAAATCAATTATACTCTAATTTCTTAGGAAAATAATGAAAATTTTTAATAAAATAAATCTTAGGAAAATAATAATAAACATTAATAAAATATTTTTATTCAATGGATGTGTAGTGAATCTTAAACAAATCCTCAAATTTATAAAAATTTCATTCGTACTTTATATTTTTACTAAACAAATTTTCAAATCCGGTAAAAAAAAATCTTTCATATTCTATATTTTTAGAAAACAAATTCTCAGATTTTATCACGAGAACGATTTTATCACTAGAACGACGAGCCTACGTTAATACAATTCAATGTGGTTCCTCCTATGTGATATCATGAGAACGTTACTCTTATGTGATATCACGAGAACGTTAATACAATTCAATGTGGTTCCTCTTATGTGACAATCGTTCTTTAGATGTATGACAATTGTTTCAAATCATTATTTGACAATTGTTTCAAATCATTATCTGACAAATCTCTTGTTTCAAATCATTATCTGACAAATCTCTTCAGGATGTATGACAATTGTTTCAAATCATTATCTGACAAATCAGGATGTATGACAATGTTGACAATCGTTTCAAATCATTATCTGACAATCCTTTCAAATCATTATCTGACACTCGTTCTTTTCAGGATTTATAATTGTTCTGAGAATGTATAAGTTCCCCGTTTCAAATCTTTCAAATAATTATCTGACAATCGTTCTTTTCAGGATTTATAATCGTTCTTCTCAGAATGTATTATCTGACTATTGTTCTTTTCAGGATTTATCAAATCTTTCAAATAATTATCTGACAATCGTTCTTATTCTTTTCAGGATTTATCAAATCATTATCTGACAATCAAATCTTTCAAATAATTATCTGACAATCGTTCTTCTCAGAATGTATTATCTGACCATGGTTCTTTTCAGGATTTATCAAATCATTATCTGACAATCGTTCTTTTCAGGATTTATAATCGTTCTTCTCAGAATGTATAAGTTCCTTTCTGTTATCTGACAATCATTCTTCAGGATGTATGACAATTCAATGTATCATTCTTCAGGATGTATGACAATTCAATGTGTTCACAAAATGACTGTGGTTAAAAAACCTATGACCGTGGTTAAAAAAAAAACCTATGTGTTCACAAAATAACCGTGGTGTTCAATTCTCTTTTGGCTTGAATTCAACAAAATAAATGGTGCTTCGGTGAATATTGCTAGGCCATCATTTTTCAATCTATCTATATATAAAACAGGCCATCATTTTTCAATCTATCTATCTATATATAAAAACAGAAGACTGGTAAAAAAAAAATTGTTCATCAGTAATATTTCCATCACACTTTTTCCCATATTTTTCAATCACTCTATTTCCCTTAAATTCTCGTATTTTCTCACTCGGCAATATTTTCTCTCTTATCTACTCATATTTTTTTCCCCATATTTTTCAATCAGTCGGTAATATATTCTCTCTTAATAGATATGTTTTTTTTCAGTTCTCGATATATATCAGTCGGTAAATAGATATGTTTTTTTTTCAGTTCTCGATATCTGCTTCGGGTGGTTAACTGTCTGCAATATTTTCTCTCTTATCTACAATAGATATCTTTTTTTTCAGTTGTCGATATCTGCTTCGGGTGGAGAATTGTTAGCAATTTTCTCTCTCTTATCTACCATAGATATCATTTTTAATAAAACTTTACAGTATTTTTAATAAAATAATTTTACTCAATGAATGTTTAATGAATCTTAAACAAATCCTCAAATTTAAAAAAATTTAAAATTTTTCATTCATATTCTATTATTAGTTTCAATATTTTCAGTCATGATTTGAATAAATTGAGTGTGGAACGAAATTCAAATGTTGATTTAAATAAATTCTCAAATTTTAAATCATTGATATTATATGGTTTTAGTTTCAATATTCTAAAATTTTAAATCATTGATATTCTATATTTTTAGTTTCAACATTTCAGTTATAATATGAATAAAATGAGTGTTTATGGAATTTGAATTGTTGAACTAAACAAATCCTCAAATTTAAAAACATATTCTAATTTCTAAGGATAATAATAATAAACTTTAATAAAATAATTTTATTCAATGAATGTTTAGTGAATCTTAAACAAATCTTCAAATTTAAAAAATAAATTCATTTATATTATATATTTTTACGAAACAAATTCTCAGATTTTAAATCATTTGATATTATATGTTTTTAGTTTCAACATTTTCAGCTATGATGATGAGAATAAATTAAGTGCTAATCGAATTTAAATTATAGATCTAAACAAATCCACAAATTTAAAAAAAAAATCATATTCTATATTTTTACTAAACAAATCCTTAGATTTTAAATCATTCATATTCTATATTTTTAGTTTCAATATTTTCAGTTATGATATGAATAAATTGAGTGTTAATCGAATTTGATTTAATAATCTAAACAAATCCTCAAATTTAAAAAAATCAATTATATTCTAATTTTTTAGGATAATATAATAAACTTTAATAAAATAATTTTACGCAATGAGTATTTAATGAATCTAAACAAATCCTCAAATTCAAAAAAAAAAAAAAATTCATTCATATTCAATATTTTTAATCATGATTTGCATAAATTCAATGTAAATTGAATTTCAAATGTTGATCAAAATAAATCCTCAGATTTTAAATCATTGATATTCTATATTTTAAGTTTCAACATAAAGCTAAATTTTAATTCTGCAAAATTAATTAGATATTCTATCAATTTTAAATCAATATGATTAGATTAATTTGAATCTAAAATTCATCATTCTTATTCACTCGAGTTAATATAACTAATATCCCCTATCAGATATGTTATGTTACTATATCTATCATGATTGCATCTCTATTTCATAAAAAAATAACATTCAATATATACATATATATATATAGGGAAAATATCAATTTTCGTCCGCTAGGTATCGTGTTTTCAAATTTAGTGTCGTAACTTCACTTTTTTTTTTTTTCTGATTTTAGTCCGATTTTCACCGGAGGCTGACGTGGTCAAAATTGGAAAGTATCAAAACTTACTATATCAAAATTGGAAAGGTCTAAATTAGAGGACGAAAATTGAAATTAGTCAATATATATATATATATATATATATATATATAAATATAATTACTATTTACCTACATATGACTTCAATATTTTAATAGTAATTTCAAAATGAGCAGGACGGGTCAACCCACCATTTTGGAGGGCTGGAAAAACCTCAACCCAACCCAACCCACGAATGGGCTGCCATTTTAATTTTTTTATTTATTTTAGAAACAATAATAAAAATATTTCTAATATTTTTTACTCTTTGTTCAACCTTGTATGCATTGATTTACATGTAAAACTAAAGACAAAAAAAAACATTATAAAAAGTAAAATTTCTTTAAATAAATGACAAAATTTAATATATTGAACATCATTATTTGTATTGAATGATAATTATTTTCATTATCATACATTTTTCAGATATAAATTAAAAAAAGCTTTTTATTTAAATAGCCTAGTCAATAAATTAAAAATGTAATACTATGAAAAATTAAGTTTTTATTAAAAATAAAAAAAGTCGGCCAAATCAGCTAACCCTCGGACTAACTTGTCAAAAGCTCACCCCATCGCAGGCCTACCTGTCAAAGCATGAATGCTGAGCTCAAGTCTCCATTCTGGAGGGGCTGTTAAATGCCATTTCTGACGGGCTCCTAAATGATAAGTTCAATCTTTCATTCTGGCGATGTGGTTAGCCCAATGAGGGGATAAAATCACATTTGGTCCCATAACTATTGTCATTTTTACAATTAGTCCCACAACTATTTATTTTTTTAGTTTGGTCCCATAATTTAAATAATTGCTCTATTTTGATCCCAATGTCGTCAAAAATTTCAAATTTGGCCAGAAAATAGTCATATGATATCCAATTTGGGGGTTTTCGATGAAAAATAATGACATGACATGAGATGTGATGATTATTGTATTGGTCCAAACATTAAAACAAATTCTAAAAAAATGTCATCTTTATTAAATGCGTAATTATTTTTCACCGGAAACCTCCAAACTAGATGTCACGTGACAATTTTCCGGTCAAATTTGAAATTTCAGGGACATTGGGACCAAAATCGAGCAATTATTCAAGTTACAGGACTAAATTAAAAAAGTAAATAGTTGTGGGACCAATTATGAAAAAGACTATAGTTATGGGACCAAATGTGATTTTATCCCGCCCAATGAGTCTATCCCATTTTGCCCCATTTTGACGATTTTAAATATAAAGAGGTGTATGTCAAATTTTCAAAATCATCAATTATAGGAAACTCAAAATTAGGGGTGTTAATACAGGCCGGTGGGGCAGGGTGGGCCGGCCCACAACCCACCATAACCCTCCATTTGTAGGGCGGGGCGGGGCGGGCTTTTCTAATGGCGGACCTCAAAATCTCAACCCAACCCAACCCACCGGTGGGTCGTGGGTTAGGCGGGCCAACCCACCAAATTATTCTTTAATTTTTTTTTATTTTTTTCAAAGGAAAATGGGTATATATGTAACATATATATATACATTTACTAAGATATATATGCATTGAATTACATATAATATATGAAAACAATTTTTAAAAAAAATGTTTTCACTAAAATCTCTTCATTTCTATATATAAATAACACATATCAATTTTCTATAATTCATTGTTTGCATGAGGTAGGAATTATCATCACTATTAAACATTTCTCTCTTTTTTTTATAAAGAAATAATTAAAAAATATATAAAAAATAAAGGCGGGCCAACCCACAAGCCCACGGGCCAACCCACCAAAAGCCCAACCCAATGCGGGTCAAACCCACTTTTTTGCAGATCTAAAATTACTCAACCCAACCCTCCATTTTTGTTTGGTGGGGTGGGCCGGCCCAACGGGCTTGACTCGTTTTGACAGCTCTACTCAAAATTTTGATATGTGATTGGAATGATGGTCAAAACAATATATCTACCAATATAGTTATAAATAAATATTCTATAATTCGTAAAAAATAAGTCATCACTACTCTAAATCAAATGTATTACTCAATAGATCAATTACTTTAACATCATAATACGTTTATTTCTTTTCAATTATCGTGTTTTCAAACAAACTATTGAATTTACATATAACTTAAAAAACTTTAAATGCGCTAACAATAAAATATACATTTTCCATACTCAATCACATGCATCGCACATATATAAAACAAAAACTATGGAAATGTTGGGGTATTAATTGATTTTAAGTATAAGAAACATAACTAATATTATAGGTTTGATTCTAAAATAATCAATAATTGTAAATCCGTATGATTTGACTTTCATATGTAAATCCAAAAACAAAAACAAAAACAAAAAAACAAAAAAAAAAAAAAACAAGAAAACAAAAGTTTAGTAGTAGTAGATATAATAGTTACAAACCCATAGAATCTCTCACATTTGATTTATTGTTTTTCTTCCTTCAAAATATTATTATATAAAAAAGAAATATAAATAAAAACACAATGACTCTAGAAATGGTGGATTACTATATATATGGCAAAATATTTTGTACAACTGGTGCATGGATCTATGCATCCAGGTCGACCAGCTCCACACGCCTTTGATGTGCGTTTTCACGCGCCCCAACGCGCTCTCTGTACCCCCACGCGTCTGGTGGATGCGCTCAAACCCACCAAGATTCGCTCCAGGCAGTCATACACTCATGTTATGTTAGGGTGACCCTCACGTTATGCTAGGGTTAACTTCATGTGTTACCCTCATGAGGATAACATTAACATAACATGAAGCTAACCCTAACATAACGTGAAAGTAACTCTAACATAACATGAAGGTATGATTAACATTGTTTTTTACCTTCATGTTATGTTAATGTTACATAACGTTAAGGTAATGACCAAAACATGCGAAAAAAGTAAAGAGGCGCGGGCTGGATGGGCCAGCCCAGCCCACGCGCGGCTCAGTTGCACGGATCTGAGATCCATGCAATTGATGCATAGGAGAGTAACTCTCTATATATATATATATAAGAATAATCACATATACCACATCACAAGTCTACCATTTTTCATATTTTTTCACAAACTCAATCTACAACAAATGAAATTTTAAATGCCAACCAATATGACAATTTAATGATATCAAATTTGATGTTGATAATGAACATTAGTAAGTAATATAGAAATATTAAATAACGCATGCTAGACTTTAAATATGGATATTCATTTACAAATTTGGATATAAACAAATAAAAATGAAAAAAATTAAAATAAAGGTTTGTTAATTAAAAAGGATTATTTAAACATTTCATACTTATTAATTAATAAAATTGAATAAGTTCTTATTATTTTACTTTAATTTGTTTTGAAATTTCGTTTTAAAATAACCTATAAAATTTATTTGAGAAATTATGTTTTATATTTTTTTAATATTTAATTAATTATGTTAATTAATTAAATCAATTCTTAATTAATTTTGTTAAATTAATGCTAAATTAGACAATGTGTATTGCATGAAATGATAAATATATTATTGTTATATAAATAATATTTACATCCTTTTAATTTTACTAAGTTTACTTTAGAATATTGTTTTAATCCCACATATTACATATGTGTTCTGTACCAATACATACACACATTTAAGTGTTTATTGTTATAAATTAATGGTCCTTTCAAAAAAAAAAAAGTGAATTGTAATGGTGAAATGCTACAATGATACAATAGTATAATTGCACTATATCTTTTAATAAATTCGATATCACACTTAATTAGTGGTATTCATTATATGGACATATATTTAATATATTACAACGGTACAATTATATATATCTTTTAAATTAAAAACAGATTCGAGATTATTTGGTTTTTTAATTCTTTTCAAATTGAGGAGTAATTAATTTAAGATTTAGTCTCCTGTACAACTGGTATACATACAATTCGGGTCGAGTCCGGGTCGACCCGGATCCGCGCACTTTTATTTATTTTATTTTTTTTGAATTTTATTTTTTCACTTCAGGTTGTTACCTATATGTTATATGCATGTGGCCTTTATGTTATATAAGTGTGACCTTTATGTATAAATGTAATGACCTTTTATATACTCTAACTTAGAAAAATATGAAGAATTTTAGCAAAATTTGTACATATTTACGTTTATGTAATATTAGCTGCACATATATCCATCCTTAAAATGCACTGAATTTTAAAAATTTCAATTTTTTTTTCAAAGTTATGGATTATAAAGGTCATAATACTTGTACATAAAGGTCACAAGAATTGTACATAAAGGTTACAACAATACAACATAAAGGTCTAAATCTGAAGCGAAAAAACTTGAAAATCTTCATTTTTTCCTAAGTTACTGAACATAAAGGTCATACCATTTATATATAAAGGTCACACTTATATAACGTAAAGGTCATATCTTTACAACATAAAGGTAACAGCCTGAAGCGAAAAAAAAAAAAAAGGAAAATCCAGGTGCGCGGATCCGGGTTGGGTCGCCCCAGTTGCACCAATTCAGATCCGTGCACCTGGTGCACAGCAGCATTTGCCTTAATTTAATTACTGGAATGCTAATAGATAAGTGAGTATGTCTTGTGCGAGACCGTCTTATAAATCTTTTTTCGTGAGTCCACACTTAGTAATTCATATGAAAATTTGTAGGCATGAGTTCAATTTTTGGATAATAAGGAATGGTCTCACGGAAAATATCCGTGAAATTTTTGTGTAGATAAGTTAGAAAGGTAAATGAAATATCGATGATGAATGGTGAGATTATTTTATCCCACTATTAAAGTCACCTAAAAAGCAATAGTATTTTTTAGTAAATGCATTGATACTTAAAAGCACAATAATATTTCTTCAACATATTCCACGTTTTCACATTCTTTAACATATTCTTTTGTCCACATTTCTACACTCATAACCATCAAATATTCGAACAATTTAATCTTGAAAAATGTCCACATTTGTCACCATATATATATATATATATATATATATATATATATATGTATGTATATAATAATTATCTATTGTATACAATATAAAAACACAAATAAGATACCTATGACTATCTTCCAAAGGTGGAATCAATGATTCTGTGTTGGAATGTTCTTCGATTATTTTTCATATCGTATCAAATTATTCTAATAATTGTTTATTCCTACTTTTTAAAGCATTCGAGTGTGTATATTTTATGTGATAATGGTGTGGTAATTGTCTATTCTAATGTCATCTCTATCCTAGATTTGTCTACTCGTCTTAATAGGACACCCCTTTTTAAATTGTTTAAATTAGGCTCCCAAATTGCCTTAATTATATGTCTATAATATGTAGATTTACTCGAACGAATTGTACCCTTTTTTTAATTGAATGTATGATCACTATTGTTACATAAACTCTGAAATTATATCTCGGGTATACAAAAACTTGTGTGACACGGTCTCACATATAGTTTTCATAAATCAAGCATATTTCCATTAATTTATATGTGAATTGTGAAGTGTGGGTTGTAAATTGACCCATCCCACGTAACATGACCCCTGAGTTTCACAGAAAACTCACTCTTTGGGGTAATTCTACTATACACCAACTGTATTAATACATTAATTAGTATTTCTATTGCGGTAATTTTTATAAAATGTAACTTCTCTTTCTTGGAATGTTGTTATGAAATACACTAGTAGAGAACCCGTGTAATATACGGGATTACAAAACTTAAATTAAATTTAGTAAATTTACAAAAAAAATTTAATTATTATATACATATATATAAGAAAATATATATGGTTTTATACAATGCACAATGTTCAATTTAGCATAAAAATAGCACAATATGATTTATATATTATTTTGTTGTTGAAATATTTGTTGCATTAGTAAAAGAATATTATTACTTTCCTCTATTATTTAGAAAATTTAAATATTATTAAATCTATTATTCAAATCCTCAAGTTTTATTTTTGATAAAATGATAAAAAATGAAAATAAAATATTTTCAAATAAATTTCATATTTTATTTTACAACACATATTCTCAAAACTATGATTTGTCATCACAATGTGCATAATACCAGCAATTTGATTGAGGTATTACGATTGTTATTTTCTGCTAAATACAATAATAGTTAAAGGTAGATATAGAACATATTGTCTGTGATATTAGACTTGGTGGGAGGAACTTTTGAGTTTACTGCAGTAACTATAGAATGCAATGATTCAAGATCTAATAACTATGAACACTGATGTATTGATATAGTCGATATACTATGGAAGAGGAAAATGTTAAAATGCTTGCAACGGGCAGCTCTTAATATGCCCACCGCTGACGTGTAATGAATTCATCCCTTCATTATATGAAAAGTGAAATTAATTAACAGGTTGGATATCAGATACGTTAATGGTAGACACATATTAATGTGTCCATAATAGGTAGGGTAGCAGGACTAGTATAGAACAACCCTATATTTTCTCTCCAAAATATAAAAGGTCTGAAATTACTTTTAAATAAACAATCATAGAGAAGGACTTGGGTGTCCCCGGGACACTTATCTTGGATCCGTGCCCCCAACCCGACTAGGCCCGGCCCACCCATCCATAAATATATATTTTTCTTTTCTTTTTTGCTTTTTTTTTTCCACTCATTCTCCTTCTGTACAAAGATTGTCGCTGCTTCTTCTTTGTCGCTTTTTCATTCTCCTTCTTCTGCTGCTTCTCCATTCTCTTTCGTCTCTGCTTCACCGCTTCTTCTATAGTTCTCCATTCTCTTTCTTTTGCCGCTTCTCTGTTATCCTTCTTCTTTACTTCTTCATTCTTCTTCTTCTTCAGCACAGAGCGAGAGCCACTTCTTCCCTACATGGAGCGCTTCTTCTCTGTAATGATTTAATTCTCAACGGTTTCCTTCTCACCATTATTGATCTTCTGTTGGGTTTTTTTATTCTTCCTCTTCACATGATATTTGGTCATTTTCTTCTTTTACTTCAGTGCAATATTGTCTTTTCTTCTTCTTCTTCTACTTGATGTTCTTCTCTTTTATCGATAAATATGGTGAAGATTGAGTTCTTTAAGTTTATTTACAAAAAACTTGAGAAAAAGTTGATTTGCAGAATATTTTTGAGGAGGAAGATGATGAAAATCGCATATATTACTTTCCATGGTTTTGATACATTAGGAGTACACAAGTGATACCGTAAGAGTATATAAGTGATACCTTAAGAGTATACAAGTAATACCTTAAGAGTATGTAAGTAATATTTACTTATAAGAGTATACATGTAGTACATGTAGTGCAAACAACTAATACCTCAAGAATATAAACTAATACCAACTAATATGATTTCATTGAATAAACACTTAATACATTAAGAATATGCAACTGATACCTCAAGAGAATATAAGTGATACTTTAAGAACATATAATTGATACCTTACTGAATGAGCAATTGATACCTTAATAGTATACATGTGATACCTTAAGAGTATAAACATAATACCTTTAGAACAAATAATTGATACATTTACTGAATGAACACATGATAATACCAAATGATACCTTAAGAGTATACAGATGATACCTATAGAACAAAAACCTTTAGTAAATGAGCACGTAATACTTTAAGAGTATACACGTGATACTTGAAGAGTATATATATATATATATATATATATATATATATATAATATCAATGAATCACATAATACGGAATCTGGTGTGTGTGGAAGCACATCAGCTCAGGTGCATGCACGCATGGAGGAGACCCATGCGTCGGGTCAGATCGGGGGCCAGACATCCGTGCCCCTGGTGCACACAAGTTTTTGCCAAAATCATATATGGTAGCTGAAACTACGCAACAAAATAATTGTTCATAATAACGATATTACATTAGGTAAAAAAAATTAACATATCATTTATCCAATATCTATACATGCTAGTATATAAGCTACTAAAGCATTGAATTTAAGAAGTTTCGAATATGAGCAATTTTTTAAGATTGGGGTAATTATTTCTAAGATCCCTAAAATGACACTTAGGTTTTTTTTTTTTAAATTCATTAACACAACACTTATTTTGAGATAGAGTGCACCTAGTATAGGTTCTATACATGTTTCGAAAAAGAAAAAAATAACATTCAAGTTTCAATTTTTTAAGTTGAAAATTAGGTTGTGTTTAGATTGAGAGATTTAAAATCCAAAATTTAAAATGAATGGATTTCCAAACCCAATTAAAATAAATGATTTATAGTGTAAAATAAAAATGATGATTATCAGATCAGCATCTATCTTACCAACGTAAATGGATTTGGTACCTGAATTTCAAATCCCCTTACCTTACTTTTGTTTTCTATGCATTAGTAAATTAGCTGACCTGCAACTACAAAATTTACGTGATTCAAGTGGGGAAAAAAACGTATCCCCCGACTTTATGAATACACATGAATTGTTTAATGATAATAGTAAATTTCTTAATCTTACATTTTTTTATTCACAAAAAATTTTATGCATCAGGTGCATCTGACCCAACCAGCGCGTGTACGCACTTCCATGCGCGTCCCACGCGCCTGGGTGGATGCGCTCAAATCCACTCAAATTCACTCGTTAAGGATACCTTTTAGTTATGTTAAGGATGTCTTTTAGTTATGTTAAGGATACCTTTGAAATCTTGATTTCAGGTTACATATCACGTTATGTTAAGAATACCCTTTTGTTATTGTCAAGAATCAACCTGCAACCTTCAAAGATCCAAGCAAGAAAACCAAGTTTCCACAAATTGAAAATCCTAATTAATCCTAGCTCAAGATTAAACCAAAATCAACAACACCCAACATCAATCGATCAACACACAAGCGAATTTACGTGGTTCGGCGTAAGCCTACTCCACAGGAACAATGGGGAGGGGTTTCTTCTCATTCAACGAAAGCAAAAACGAAGAACACAATTACAATCACTCAATGCACTATCTGCTGTTTCTCTCTCTGTTTCTCTCTCTACACTTTACAATATGATATGTAACCTATCAATATGGAAAGACCTATATATAAGCTACACAATGCAAAAAGAATTACAAAGATCGGATAAAAAACGAGCAAGATATGCTCAACTGAATATATCTGCGCAAATCCGCTGCTAAAGCTTGAGCTGGCCGTTGTCCGCACCGGATCCGAGATAACAGACTTACCAGACGCCACGTGTCACCGCTCAATTCGCTGAAAGAAATGATCCCAACTTCCACATATATTCCAAGTGCGATTCTACAAGTGAAATAGCAACACTTCTTCAACCAATCATAACTAAAGCGCTGAAAGCTTGCTTACATTTTTATTAGTGAAGTAGCAACTCTAGTTCATTGCAAAAGAACGCTTTTCTTCCTTTCTCAAAACACTGCAAACAACAACGCTTTTCAATACCGTTGTTAAAGACCCGTTGCCAATCTTTAACATGCATGCATGAATTTTCTCAACCTATCTTCTCAGTTATGTTAAGGATACCTTTAGTTATGTTAAGAATATCTTTAGTTATGTTAAGAATACTTTTTGGTTATATTAAGCATACCTTTAGGTTATGTTAAGAATACCTTTAGGTGATGTTAAAGATACCTTTGAAATCCTGATTCCAGGTTACATACCACGTTATGTTAAGAATACCTTTCAGTTATGTTAAGCATACTTTTAGGTTATGTTAAGGATACCTTTAGTTATGTTAAAGATACCTTTGAAATTCTGATTCCAGGTTACATACCACGTTATGTTAAGAATACTTTTTAGTTATGTTAAGCATACCTTTAGGTTATGTTAAGGATACCTTTAGTTATGTTAAGAATACTTTTTGGTTATATTAAGCATAACCTTTAGGTTATGTTAAAAATACCTTTAGGTGATGTTAAGGATACCTTTGAAATCATGATTCCAGGTTCCTTTGAAATCCTGATTTGATACCCTTAGAATTTGCTCCAGGTCACATACCTTTACGTTATATTAATGATACTTTTAGGTTATGTTAATGATAACATTATGTTATGTTAGAGATACCTTTGTGTACAAAATGTGTAACACAACTATGTTATGGATAAGATATCTCTAACATAACATAAATGTATCCTTAACATAACTTAAAGGTATGTCTGACGTAAAGTAAATGTATGAAATTTGGTCATAAATGTATCCTTAACATAACCTAAAGGTATCCCTAAACATTACCTAAATGTATCCTTAACATAACTTAAATGTATGTCTAACTTAACATAAATGTATGAAATCTAGGCATAAAGGTATTCTTAACATAACCTAAAGATATTCTTACACATTACATAAAGATATTCTTAACATAAGTAAAATTCATGACCAAAATTTTAAAAAGTTAACGCGAAAAAAAAAAAAAAAGTGGGTCGGGTAACCCAGTTCCGACCCGGTTGCATGAATCTAAGATCCATGCACCTGATACATTAGATCCATACACCTGATGCATAAGAGACTTACTCTTTTTTTTATATTAATATGCACTTTGCACTATAGTATAGATAGTTTAACATGAAAGGGTTTTAGCTCCAAATCTAAGGATGTATTTGATTATGAATAAGTATTCGTAGATATTAATGAATTGAAATTAATGAAAAGTCTTTGCTAAATATTTAATTTTACATATAGTACTTATATATATATATATATATATATATATATATATATATGAATTGATAAATATGAAACTCAATGTTGGTCTGGTTTCTTATATGAGTAGGTCTCTTGTGAATCAGGTGTATGGATGAATCTTAGATCCATGCATCCGGCACTACAAGAAAACTGTCAAATTCCAACGGCACAAAATCCGTTGGAATCTGCTGTTTTTCCGTTGGAATTCGTGATTCCAACGGTAATTCCAACGGAATTTGCCCCGTTGGAAAAGTGGGCGTTGGAATTTCAAAATTCCAAGGGAAATTCCAACAGCAAACGAATTCCAACGGTAATTCCAACGGTAATTTACCGTTGGAATTTTTTTCCCACACAAAAATTCCAACGCCTTTTCCTACGGAAATTCCAACGGTAATTTACCGTTGGAATATGTCCAACGGTGATTCCAACGGTATTGTACCGTTGGAATTTTCGGTTGACATTTGAAATTCCAACGGCTCGTTTCCGTTGGAATTAATTCCAATGGCGTTTCCAACGGTGTTTTGCCGTTGGAATTTTCGGTTGACATTTGAAATTCCAACGGCTCGTTTCCGTTGGAATTAATTCCAATGGCGTTTCCAACGGTGTTTTTCCGTTGGAATTTTCGGTTGACATTTGAAATTCCAACGGCTCGTTTCCGTTGGAATTAATTCCAATGGCGTTTCCAACGGTGTTTTTCTGTTGGAATTTTCTGTTGAGAATTGAAATTCCAATGGTTTTTTACCGTTGGAAAAAATTCCAACGACATTTCCAACGGTAGTTTGCCGTTGGAATTGTTGGCTGAGATTTAAAATTCCAATGGTTCGTTTCCGTTGGAAAAAATTCCAACGGTAATTCCAACGGTAATTTTAACATTGAAATCTGTCGTTGGAATTTTGTATAACTATTTTTTATACCTATATCAAAAAATCTTGTAATGGTAATACAAATAATGTAAACATTGAACAAAATACAAGCGAAGTCTTAAACACCATCATCAACAATAAGTCTTAAACATCATCAACATCAAGAAGTCTTAAACACATCAACACATCCAAAATGATGTCACCACATAAAATAAGTTTTAAACATGATCAATATCACCCTTCACCATACTCATCACTAACAAAAGGAAAAAACTAGAGATGAATGAGCAGATCTGCAAGAATCACTAAAAGCAATCAACTAGAGATGAACAAAATCGTTTTTACCCAAAAACGACAGAAATGCAGAGGGCAGAGATGACAACAAGCTGCATACTTACCGGTGACTGTTGAGAGAGGGGACGGCTTCGACAGCTGCGACAGTGGTGAGCGGAGCAGCGACGACGAGGTGGGGCAGCGACGGGCTGCGACAGTGGTGAGCAAAGCAGCGGAAGCGGCGCAGCACTCGAACAGGGGTGGAGCAGGGCGGCTGCTGAGAGAGAGGAGACAATGTCGGGCGGCGGGCGGCGGGCGACGGGCGACGGGCGACGGCTGAGAGAGAGAGTGACGAGGGTGAATGGAGATGAGAGATAGGGTTTCAATTTGGATTGATTTGGGGATTTCAAGTTTTAGACACTTAGAACATACCTTTATTTTTCTTATACTAATTTGGATTCATAATTCATACATTTATTAAACTTTTATGTAATTTTCTTATAAAATTGTTATATATTTTGATACACCTCTCTTGTAATTAATATTTAATTTGTTTATCTTTTTAATTTAAAAGCATATTTATTTATTATGTTTCGGATCTAAAATATTCAAGAATCATTTTTGTACTATTGAAAATATAAATGGGTAGATTAATAATAATAAACAACCAAAGAGCATAATTAATTTAATTTGAGCTATGTAATTTGCACAAATAATTTTTGTCCGGTCCATGAGTGATTTTGAGAAGTAATTTATGTTCGGTCCATGAGCAAAACTAATGAGCACCGGTTCAAGACGACCATAGCGAACAGGGCGATTATACGGTCATAGTCGACCTGAAGCCACCGACCAGAGTTGCACGATCTCTACCAACTACTAGAATAATTGTTGGAAAAACTCCAACGGTACATTGTTGATGGGATTTCCGTTGGAATAAAAATGAAATTAATTCCTGTGGCAATACTATTGGGGTATTATCATTGGAATTACCACATTTATATTTCCAACGGTATTGGAATAATTGATGGAAAAATTCTTATAGTACATTATTGATGGAATTTCTGTTAGGATATCCAACGAAAACATTTTAGAATTAAATTGTTGTTGAAATTTCCGTTGGAAAAATTGGAACTATTCTAACGACACATTGTTGTTGGAATATCCATTGGAATATTTATATTAGAAACATTCCAACGGTATGTTGTTGTTGGAATTTCAGTTGGAATAAGTGTTGGAAAAATTCCAAAAGTACATTGTTGTTAGAATTTCCATTGGAAACATTGTTCGAAATATTCCAACGACAAATTGTTGTCGGAATTTCTGTAGGAATAATAGAATGAACACATTCCAAAGACACGTTATCGTTGGAATTTACGTTGGAATACTTGTTGGAAACATTCCAATAGCACGGTGTCGTTGGAATTTTCATTGGAATAATTGATGAAGAAATTCCAACGGCGCGTTGTCATTGGAATAGCCGTTGGAATAGTTGTTGGAAACATTCCAACGGCACCGTGTCATTGGAATTTCCGTTGGAAAAGTGGTTGGAAAAAGTCCAACGGCAAATTGTCATTGGAATTCCCGTTGGAATAATTGACGAAGAAATTCCAACGGCGCGTTGTCATTGGAATAGTCGTTGGAATAGTTGTTGGAAACATTCCATCGGCACCGTGTCGTTGGAATTTCTGTTGGAAAAGTTGTTGAAAAAAGTCCAACGGCAAATTGTCGTTGGAATTCCCGTTGGAATAATTGATGAAGAAATTCCAACGGCGTGTTATCATTGGAATAACCGTTGGAATAATTGTTGGAAACATTCCAACGGCACCGTGTCGTTGGAATTTCCGTTGGAAAAGTTGTTGGAAAAATTCCAACGGCAACCTGTCGTTGGAATGTCCGTTGGAATATTTATTGAAAAAATTCCAATGGCGAGTTGTCGTTGGAATAGTCGTTGGAATATTTGTTGGAAAATATCCAACGGCAACCTGTCGTTGGAATGTCCGTTGGAATATTTGTTCAAACAATTCCAACGGTACCTTGTAGTTGGAATTTCCGTTGGAAAATATTTTTGAAAAATTCCAACGGTAAGTCGTCGTTGGAATTGTCGTTGGAATAGTAATTCCAATGACATTTCCAACGGTTCATTCCAACGGTTTCCACCTGTCGTTGGAATTGCCGTTGGAAATTTCCAACGGTAGGACATGGCATTGGAAATGCCGTTGGAATTTTGAAAAATTCCAACGGATTTTCATGCCGTTGGAATTTTGCCGTTGGAATTCACCTGTTTTCTTGTAGTGCGGGTCGGGGGACCACTTTTTTTTTTCGCACATGATTTTTGAAAAAAATCACATACAAATAGGTTATGTTAGACATACATTTACGTTATATTAGACATACCTTTAAGCTATGTTAAACATACCAGTTCTGCCCAAATTTCATGCCTTGTCTTTTTTTGGCTTGATTTTTGAATTTTGGCACATACCTTTACGTTGTGTTAGACATACCTTTATGTATACTTAGACATACCTTTGTATATGTTAGACATACCTTTGTATATAGTTAAACATACCTTTATATATGTTAGACATACCTTTGTATATAGTTAGACATACCTACACATGGTTGGTCTAACTATACACAAAGGTTGGTTTAATTATACACAAAGGTTGGTCTATTGGAGCGAATTTAGGGTGAGCTTCAGCACAAGTGTTCAGCGTCTGGGAGCGCGTGCAGGAGTGTGGGAGGCGCGTGGAAGCACGTTTTGGGCACGTGAACGGGTCAACCCGGTTGCACGGAGGGTTGCACGGATCCCAGATCCGTGCAACCGGTGCATAAAAGTTTTTACATTCTTATATAGCTAATTCAATGCAGACTCTATCAACAAAAACTTTTATGAGTCAGGTGCATGGATTTAAGCTCCATGCACCTGACCCGACCCGTTCACACTCCCAAAACGCACCTCCCACGTGCCTGCATGCACTCCCACACGCTGAACACTTGTGCTAAAGCTCATCCAAAATTCGCTCAAATAGACCAATCTTTGTGTATAGTTAAATCAATATTTGTGTACAGTTAGACCAACCATGTGTAGCTAGGTCTAACTATATACAAAGGTATGTCTAACATATATAAAGGTATGTTTAACTATATGCAAAAGTATGTCTGACATATACAAAAGTATGTTTAAGTATACATAAAGGTATGTCTAACACAACGTAAATGTATGTCTAACATAACGTAGTGATATGTGCCAAAATTCAAAAATCAAGCCAAAAAAAGACAAGACATGAAATTTGGGCAGAACTGGTATGTTTAACATAGCTTAAAGGTATGTCTAACATAACCTATAAGTATGTGATTTTTTTCAAAAATCATGTGCGAAAAAAAAAAAAAAAGGTGTGGTCCCCCCAACCCGGATCCGACTTAGATCCATGCACCTGATTCACAAGAGACCTACTCGACTCAGTCTTTGTACAATAAATTGTCGTTATAGTAACGTTTTTCTGTTATAAGATTTTGAGAAACTTTTTTCACAGATTCTACCAAAATTGTCAACATCTAAAATCTCTAAATAAATGAGCTAGATATTGATTACTTAAAATTTACTTATAAGATTTTGTAATTAATTTATATCAATCTTTTTAATTAACTTACTTGATCAGTGTGCAAAATTCTAAAATGATATTTACTTTGGGATAGAAAAAATCATAATTTGTTTAACAACCAAATAACAACTTTAAAAAATTGTTAAATCAAAAATTGCTAGTAATTTACGCGCATATATATTATAAATATATATATATATAGTGAAATTGACTCCATTTAAAAACCCAACGTTCAAATATATGATGATATCACTTTGAATGTAATATTGGCCTATCAAGATCATGTTAGCTGGTATATATGTTTCACTAGTATTTCACCCGCGCGATGTGCGGTTTATTATTTATTTAGATAGTTATATTAAAAGTTATTTATATATCTTCATTATTCCAAATGTTGTATGATATAGAAATATATTTACCATATATTTATTCATTTTTAAAGTTATATTTTATTATTTAAAAATAATTATTAGATAAAGTAGAGTTTTAGTTGAAGAAAGTAGAATTTGGTTGGCCCGATCTCTCGTGTGTTTCTCAAACTTCCCTGTGCATTCGTTTTCTTGGGACGTGTTATTTTAAATTCTAATAACACAAATTATATATGTTATTCTACATTATATTTGACAATATTAAAAGGTTGGAATACAAAATTATAAATAATCTAAACAACGAAATTGAAAGCTTATATTCTATTTATTTGTTTTTTGAAAAAAAATTATGGTTGTTGGCTCGATAGATAATTTGATAAGTCAATGATGAAGTTAGTTAAAAATGACCATTTAACAGTATAAATTTTGAATCTTTATTTATGTACAAAATTTATCATAATTACAGAAACTATCTTAAAATTTATTTTAACTTTAAAATTGATAATATGAATAATTATAAACATTAAGTAACTTTAGTTAACAAAAAAAAAAAAGATTAACAACTTGAAAGCTTACATTCTATTTGTTTTTCTTTTTCATTGATTTTTTTTCATGGCTTGATATGGATAATTTAATAAGTCAATGATTTTCGAAATTAGTTAAAAGTGACAAATTAACAATATAAGTTTTGAAATATTTATTTATATACAACATTCTCATAATATTTATTGCCTCTTAAATGTTTTCTAATTCTTTCTGCGAATAAATAAGGTAATCCGTCTATAAATTTAGACTTCCAGTGAGCACTATTACTCTCTGGTAATTCCATAACTCTACTAAGGAAAGTATCTTTATACCACCTAAAATCAGTAAGTGTTTTACACCTAAGATTTTGTAATAGAGTTCTAATATGTTCACTGTTATCCGAATATCTACCAGTAAAATGCTCTATTATATTTATAATTAAAGTATAAACAACATTTTCATAAGAAGTATTATTCTCAATTTTTATCATACTTAAAATAGAATCTCTATTTTCTTGGGTCAAATAATGATCCCACCAGCCTTTTAATTGACCAGTAAACCCAGCAACTATCATTGATGCTATATTTTTATCTGTATTACCATTATTTTTACAGACAGTGGAATACATAAGCATTCTATGAACAGTATTATAAATCTGTTTTTCAGTATAACTGTCAATATTCCATTCGTAAATATGACAACCAGAGTAGCTGTTATTTACAGTATATTCATGTTCTTCATTAAGAACATCTATAGGAGTAGGTCTCCTATAATAATATAACATTTGATTAGGTTTATCAGCCCATTTAGTATCAATTTTATTGATTTCATCATCAATAATCTGTCTATAATCAGATTCATTTTCTAAAGAAGATACAAACTCTTCATTTAAAGTATGTAAAGAGAATTTCTCAAACTTTTCATTTAATAATTTTTCAAAATCAGAAATAGATTCCATCTTAAAACCCTTTATTTCTGGAGGAGGTTGAACACTAGGAAGGATAGGTTCCTTTCCTTTTTCCTCTTTCAAATCTTTATTTAAGGATTTATTTATTAATTTATAAATATTATCAATTTTATTTTGAAGATTCAAAATATGTTCTCCTAGTATATTAACATAGAGATTACAATAATTATTTTGTTGTAAAATTAAATTTATATGATTATAAGTTACTTGTAAATATCTTGTCGTGCAATAAATTGTACGTACATTTTAAGAAATAAAGTTGTTCTGATTTTATGAAACATGACACTTTTTTATTTAATTATAATTTTTTGGAACGAATATAAATTAAAAAGAAATGCATATATTTTCTTTTGGTGGAATTAAGTTATCAATTTAAAAAACAATACAAGAACTCAAATGAAACAGCCCTAGGAAAAATCTTCTAACCAAATATATGTTCATTAATATATATAGTAAATTATATATTTATTTATATAATTAATGAGATATTGTCTTCTAATAAATAAATTTGAACTCCATATCACAAAATATAATTTGAAAGACTTTTTCACCTAAATATTTGTAATACATATAAAGCTAAATTCCCTTAAATTTGCCATCGATTTAGACCGATTAATATTAATATTATTAATATACTCTAGCAAGTTTTATTAATATGGACTTGGATCATATATATATATATATATATATATATATATATATATAAGGGGTGATCGATTAAGACAAGATAGTAATCTTGATCATTGATTAGTGTTAGTCAATCATCATCAATCTCTTTCCTAGAGTCTAAGTTTGAAGTTCACCTGCGTTAATTCTTGGTCAAAACATTCAACTTCTAGACTCATTAACCCTTTTACCAATTCAAGTTTCCTATCATTAGAACTCTCAAATATCAAATGCCTTAATTACTACTCATATTTCTAGTTTTATTTTCAATGTTATTTGTGTCATGTATAAATGTCTCTAATTTGATAAGCTAATGATTTTTGGAATTGGCCAAAATTGATCAATCAACAATATAAATTTTGAAATATTTACTTATATACAACAATTTTTTCAAAATTACAAAAATATCTTAAAATTTCTTTAATTTTAAATGAGAATGTGAATAATTTTAGACATTAAATAATGATAGTTAACACAAAAGAATTAAATTATTGTTCAACATTAAACATTATTTATCAACAACAACAAATAATAATAATAATGATGATGATGGTGATGATAATCTATCTATAATAATAATAATAATAATAATAATAATAATAATAATAATAATAATAATAATAATAATAATAATAATAATAATAACAATATTAATTAATTAATAATAGTAATGGTATGAATAAAATAAGAAGAAGAAGAAGAAGAAGAAGAAGTTAATTGAAAATATTACAACATAACATAATTAATTCCCTTGAAAATACTAATAGTTTTTACAATTTTTTTATTAACTAAAATCTTGATTTGACATTTTTAGGAGGGAAAGTGGCAAAATTGTAAATTTTGCCAATTGTCCTCCTTTTATATATAGATAGATTATATATGATGATATCTAAATTATAAAATAAGGTATTGTTATTTTAAACTTTATTGCGAAAGCATAACATAATATCAATACGTATTTCATACAACTAGTCTATTTATATAATTTCAACCTGTTAAATTAGAGTGAGTCTCCTGTTCACCCGGGCCACGCGCAGGCCAGCGCGGGCCAGTCCATCCCGCGCCTCTTTACTTTTTCGCATGTTTTGGTCGTGACCTTCATGTTATGTTAGTGTACTACCTCCATGTTATATTAATGTTATCTTCGTGTTATGTTAGCATGACTTCATTTCTAGATTTCATACCCTTAGTTTAAATCCGTTTAACTAAAATAACACGAAGGTAATACTAACATAACATGAAGGTAAAAAACAATGTTAATTATACCTTCATGTTATGCTAGACTGAACATGAAGGTAATACTAACATAATATGAGTGTATGAGCAGATTTTGATGGGTTTAAGCGCATCCACCAGACGCGTGGGAGCGCGTTGGTGCGCGTGAGAGGCGCGTGGGGTGGGTCGACCCGGGTGCTTGGGCTAGTTGTACAAAATATTTTGTCGTTAAATTAAAATATAGTTAAAGGCCAGTAATTTTGTATTTAAAAACTAAAATCATAATAATAAAGGAGTATAATGAGTTCTAGATCTTGTTGGCAAAATTGATAAATAGGATCTTTATTTTTTAAGCATATATTTACTTTTTATTATATATATATATATATATATAATTGTATTTTATACTTTATCTGTAAATGATATTGAGCCCCATATAACCTCTCTTAAATTTTTTAGCTATTTGCATTGAAAGGGTATAAATGTCCATTAACATAAATTAGAGGGAGATTTGAAATTATTGTTAGTAGGAGAGAGAAGTAATTATGAAATGATTAGGATTAAGTTAGAAGAGAATTACTGTAATTGGTGGAGTCTATGCAATTATGACAAAAATAAGAGGAAAAAGAAAAAAGAAATGAAAGCAAGAAAAAATTGCTTTAAGAAGCAAGTTAAAAATGAAGCAGTACAAATCTCATGGCATAGCACATATGCCAAATTAATAGTGCATTATACATGTGTATTCCAATTCTCTTTTCCACACCAACTCATTTCTCTCTACTATTTATATCTCTCTCCCCCCTCTAAACCTAGCTCATTTTTCCTTCATTTTCATCTCTCTCTCTCTCTCTGCTTTCTTTATGTGAAGGCATCACAAGAATTAAGTATTGTCAAGAACTCATCACAAGGTTTGCTTGATAATTCTTTGAGTTATGTGCTTTTAATTAGCCTGTTATACTTGCATGCACACATAGTCAAGCCTCTCTCTCTCTCTATCTCTCTCTAAGTTTGAAGGTTGATGTACATAGGAAGTGATGAAGAGAGAGAAGGACATGGAAGGCATTGAGAAAAAAGTTGGAAAAAAATATGAGAAAAGCTACTTTGATGTATTGGGGCTTTGCTGCACTTCAGAAGTTCCATTGATAGAAAAGATTCTAACTTCACTTGATGGGATCAAAGATTTTTCAGTTGTTGTTCCTACCAAGACCTTGATTGTTGTTCATGATTCTCTCCTCATTTCCCAGCTTCAAATAGGTACCTTTTTTTTTTTAATTATTTATCATCTTTCTATGTCTTTTTTGATTTTATATTATCTTCTACTCCATTCATCAATGAAAAAGTTCATGTCTTTCTGCTTTCATTTTTTTAGTGTAGCAATTAAAAAGGGTGACAAGAAAAAAAAGAGAACTAATTTTGGTGCTTTTTCTAGCTGTAGTGCACAAATTTTGTACGTAATATTATTATCATTATTTTTTTATTCATTTTTGACATCTGTCCATTTAACTTTATATTGCATGTATATCTTGAACAGATTATTCTCACCCATAAATCAAATCTATGTGCCGCTGATTTCCACGTGAACAGTGAATTGTTGGTACAGGTTGAACCGTCTCATATAACGTGATCCTTGAGACGATGTCAGCTAGGACTCGTTCCTTGAATAAACCTCGATTGTAAAAGTAGAAGAAATCATGCAAAAAGGCCAAAATTTTTATAGTAAAAGTTGAGATGATAAATAGGAAAACCCCCCATTACTTTCATCTTTGTCAATATCCATATTGTGTAGTAGTGTCCCATTCACTGTCTTCAACCTAATGATGTAGACAAAGAACCAAACGGGACCAAAAATAAAGAATGAAATAATCCCATCCACAAAACGATATGTTACAAGTTCAGTTTTGAGGTCCCTTTCATTGCATTTTCCATAATGAAGCACAAAATCAATCCATTTTTAATTGTACTTTAGATTGTCACACATGTTTGTTTGTCCATGGCAGTTAAGGCACTTAATGATGCAAGAATGGAGGCAAACATCCGTGTATATGGTGGTACGAGCTACAAGAATAAATGGCCTAGCCCGTACGCAGTTGCCTGCGGTACGTTACTTTTGTTGTCGTTTATGAAGTACGTGTACAGCCCGCTCAGGTGGTTAGCCGTTGCATCAATAGCCGTTGGCATCCCACCCGTTATCTTGAAGGCTGTTGCAGCTGCACGCAATCTCACACTCGACATTAACATGCTTGTTTTGATCACAGGTATATTGATTCGGTTTTTTCTTACCATCTCAAATTCATGTTTTTCTTACGAGACAGAGAGCTCTGTAAAAGGGGTGATCTTTAAAATAATAGCTGAGTAAAGATTTCTGGTAAGAAGAGAATGGATGCAGATTAATATAAATGGTGATCGTGCAGTGGCTGGATCGATCGCTCTGCACGACTACTGGGAAGCAGGCACGATCGTGTTCTTGTTCACAATATCCGAGTGGCTCGAATCAAGGGCGAGCCATAAGGTAAGTAGCTGCTGATCAATGCTAATAATATCTTCAAATGATTCAATGAAATAATGAAGATTTTGTTATAGGCCACTGCAGTGATGTCATCACTGGTTAGTGTAGTGCCCCAAAAGGCCATCTTAGCTGAGACTGGTGAAGAGATAAATGCAGATGAAGTGAAGTTGAACACCATTTTAGCTGTCAGGGCTGGTGAAGTTATACCTATAGACGGGGTCGTTGTGGAAGGCGATTGCGAAGTGGACGAGAAGATCCTAACGGGGGAGTCCTTCCCGGTGACTAAGCAGAAGGACTCGACTGTTTGGGCTAGCACGATCAATCTGAACGGTACGTTTGTTTGATCGTTGCTCTCTGCTTTTTAAGTGGTGTGATTCGTCCGCTCGTTTTCAGGGTACGTGAGCGTTAAGACGACGGCCGTGGCTGAGGATTGTGTGGTGGCTAGAATGGCTAAGATTGTGGAAGAGGCTCAAAGCAAAAAATCAGGAGCTCAAAGGTTTTTGGACAAGTGTGCTAAGTACTATACACCAGGTGAGTGAGTGTTGATGATGAGCTAGCTATTGGTTCGATAAAAGCTTGTTTGAGCTCAAACTCAATAGTAGTTGACATTCTGTTTAAGCGTGTTCAGACTCAATTAAGCTCGAGTAAATCTTGAATATTGTTGCAGGCATAGTGGCTATATCGGTTTCCATAGCATTAGTCCCACTGGCATTTCATGTTAAGGATAAGAAGCAATGGTACCACTTAGCTCTCGTCGTTTTGGTGAGCGGATGCCCGTGTGCGCTCCTCCTTTCCACCCCGGTCGCCATGTTTTGTGCGCTAACGAAAGCAGCAACATTAGGTGTTCTGTTCAAAGGAGCACAGCACCTTGAAACTCTTGCTCGAATAAAGATCATGGCCTTCGACAAGACTGGGACGATAACCAGAGGGGAATTTCTCGTGTCCGATTTCAAGTCTCTCCGGGATGATATCACATTGAACACACTCCTATATTGGTATGATTTCATTGATCAATGATACTATACATATGCTGCCTAAACCAGACATTTCGACTTGATGATGATCATGGCTCATATATCACTGCAGGATTTCGAGCATCGAGTGCAAATCGGGCCATCCAATGGCAGCTGCTTTGGTTGAGTTTGCAAGAACACATGGAATTGAACCAAAGCCTGAGAGAGTTGAGAGTTTTCAGAATTTCCCTGGTGAAGGGATCTCTGGAAAAATTCAAGAAAGTGAAGTGTATATTGGGAACTGGAGAATTGCATCAAGAGCAGGGTGTACTACTGCAGGTAAAATGGACACTCAATCTACTTTGAACTTGTTTGATTTTAGTAGTAATAGAAGTTGATCTTCTAGTCCTTTACATACAGTACCAGAACTAGAAGGTTATGATGTACAAGGACAATCAGTTGGTTATGTCTTTGTTGGATCATCCCCTGCTGGCATCTTCTGTCTCTCCGATATATGTCGAACCGGAGCAAAGGAAGCTATCGAAGAGCTCAAGTCCCTCGGCATCAAAACCGTGATGCTAACTGGAGATTGCCATGGAGCAGCCAAGCGTGCTCAAGAGCAGGTAAATCGACATCTCTTAAATTTCAATATTTTTTGGAGTCATTTTAGTGTAAAACAACATAGTTTAGACGGTACGTGCTATTGTAAATAGAGCAAATATGTCCAATAGAACTCGTGCCGACTACAAAGAAATGAAGTTTAAATCACGACTACCTCGAGTGTGACTTATTATTTTCAATTTGCAACCTTAACTTTTTTTCTTTTTCCAATTGGACCCAAACTTGACGATTTTTTTTCAAATTGCAACCTGGATCCCGTTTTTCCATGACTTTCCTAACCAAAATCGAACTTGGTTTGCATCAAAATGTCATATTTGTACTATTAGTTGGTTAAATGGCTAAAACAAAACAACATTGAGCAGTTAGATGGAGCTTTAGACATAATTGAAGCAGAGCTTCTACCAGAGGACAAAGCAAGAGCAATAAAAGAGCTGCAGAAAGAGGGTCGAACCGCCATGATCGGAGACGGGCTGAATGATGCCCCGGCCTTAGCCACAGCCGACATTGGCATCTCCATGGGCGTATCTGGCTCGGCTCTTGCAACCGAGTCCGGTGACATTGTCCTAATGTCCAATGACATTCAACGTATAGCGAAATCTCTCCGTATTGCGAAGAGAGCAAGGAAGAAAATCATCGAAAACGTGATACTCTCTGTTTCGACCAAGGCTGTCATCGTTGGAATAGCCATTGCTGGCCATCCTCTCGTCTGGGCTGCAGTTTTGTCGGATGTTGGGACGTGCTTGCTCGTGATCTTCAATAGTATGTTGCTACTCAGAGGAACTAGGAAACGAGGAAAGAAATGTGGGAGTTCTAGAAAAGAACATGATCACAAGGCACATGGTAAGAAGGATCATGGATCATGTTGTGGAAGAGGTGATCAAGATTTGGAATCACAAGTGCTGTCACACAGCCATGGCTGCTCTGTTTCAAGCTCGACGAAAGAGCACAATCACGGCTCACATTGTCATCAGCACGACGAGACCATCACGAGCAAGGATCATCATCAATGCCTTAGCAAAGTTGATCATCATCATGATCATGGTACAAGTTGTAAGAGCTCTTCACCAGCATCAACAACCATGGATGTCGAAAAGACACCTCACAATCATTGCACGACCCACAAAAACGACGAATGTGGTGGGACAGGATTAGGCACTCCATTGAAGCATGATGGTGGTAGTGATTGTGTGCAGCATGCTTCTCAGCAATGTGAGCAATCGGGTCGTAGTGGTAGTACGTTAGGCTGTAAGAGTAGTACAGAATGCAGCGCGGTTTGTACAGCTCCGAAGAAGGTGCACCGAGGATGCTGTGACAGCTTCAGAAGAGAATGCTGCATCAGAAATGGACACTTTGAGAGTAATTTAAGAGGAGGCTTATCAGAAATAGTCATTGATTGATGCTTATAAATTGTATGAGTGTCACAAGTAGTATTATCATTATTATGTGGACTTAGGTTGGATGGAAATCACAATTAAATCCTAGTCTAAAGATGTACTAATTTTCAAGAATTGCTTCATGCAAGAGAGAGTTGTGTAAGAATCTACTAAGAAGGTATTCAACTTCAAGGTGTAATATACGCCATGAAAAGTTAGAATCTCTATCTTCTCATTTATCTCTGTCTTGCTGCCCTACCCATCATGGGCACATTAATGTTTGTCCACCGTTGGCTTGTTAGATATCCAGCATACCTATTAATTTCTCTTTCCATATAATCAGGGGATGAGATCATCACACGTCAGCGGTGGACGTATTAAGAGTTGTCCACTGTGGACATTTTAGTATTTTCACTGATTTCTCATCTCTCAATTTAATTTGATTTTTCAAGTTTGAGTATCAAATCATCCAAATGATTTATTAAGGTTTTGAAAATTTTGAATATGTGATTTTTCTTTTTCTTTTTCTTTTTGTTTCTCAACATAAAAGGTATGCTAACACATATATATACACAATATTTAATTATGCATTAAAAGAAATATTGTGAGTGACACCCAAGTCCAAAAGACATGATTAATTGAATGATATGTTGAAAATGGTTTAAAATATGTTTAAAAGACCTTTAAATACTTTTATTAAGTATAAAATAAGATTAATGTAAAAGCGTTTAAAAAACTTTGTAACATATTTGATATTATAAAAAGTTATAACCATATAAGGATAGTGACAAAACAATTACAAGAATGACGATAAATAAAAATAAGATGTTTTTAAAATGTGAATAAATATTTTATTTTATAATTTTTAACTAATTCAGTTTGATTGAAATTTAAAGAAATTATTGTAACTAATGAACTTCTTATATCTTAAAAATAAGTACTTAATGTCCTCAAAAATAATTTTTTCAATAATGAATCATATAATTATAATATTCACATGCAGTGCACATGTATTCGACTAGTATTTATATATGTGTACATATATATTTACACAATTATTTGTATGATGCACTCGTATCGACTGGACCCAAAACGACCCTAAGCGTCCACAAGCGCTGACACACCCCCACATACCTTGGTTTCTGTGCCCAATTCATTCACACATATTATACATTTTAGTTATATTAATCATATATTTTATTCATGTTAGTCATACTCATTTGTTACTTTACCTATACCTTAACATTATTTTACAAAGACATAATATTTGTTTTATATTTTAGCTATATTAATCATGTCTTTTAGTCATGTTAGATGTACTTTTATTTCTTACACAAACGTATTATTATATTGATATAAAAGTATACATAATATCACACAAAAGTGTATATATATACAAATTGTATCGAAATGAATTTTTTTTCTAAAGGTTAAAAGTATATTATAGCATAAATATGAGCCAATAAAAAAATGACATGGATCCAAATCGAATCTCTCTTTTTATTGTTTTATTTTTCTACTTTTCATGGGCCCATCCAAATCGAATCCCAAATCACATACATAAATGCTCATAATATATAAAGCTGCCACCCCATATTCAATAAAGCCAATCCTACTCCACCGAATAAATAATTAATACTTATACTGATCACTTGATTAAAAAATTTAAAATGAGTTGTATTTAAGTAATTATAATAATATTATTTTTTAATAATATTATATATATATATATATACACAAAAACTTTTATGCATCAGGTGCATGGATCGATCCATGCACCCGACCCGACCCGCGCGTGTACGCGCTTTCACGCGTGTCTGACGCGCCCTCACGCGCTCCCACGCGCCTGGGCGAATGCGCACCTTTAGGTTACGTTAAGGATACCTTTCAGTTATGTTAAGGATACCTTTAAGTTATGGTAAGGATACCTTTCAGGGATACATTTCAGTTATGTTAAGGATACCTTTAAGTTATGGTAAGGATACCTTTCAGTTATGTTAAGAATACCTTTGAAATCCTGATTCCAGGTTACATGTCATGTTATGTTAAGAATACTTTTTAGTTATGTTAAGCATACCTTTAGGTTATGTTAAGGATACCTTTAGTTATGTTAAGAATACCTTTTGGTTATATTAAGCATACCTTTGAGTTATGTTAAGAATACTTTTAAGTGATGTTAAGGATACCTTTGAAATCGTGATTCCAGGTTACATACCATGTTATGTTAAGAATACCTTTTAGTTATGTTAAGCATACCTTTAGGTTATGTTAAGGATACCTTTAATTATTTTAAGAATACCTTTTGTTATATTAAACATACTTTTAGGTATATTAAGGATACCTTTAGGTTATGTTAAGAATACTTTTATGTTATGTTAGAGATACCTTTGTGTACAAAATGTGTAACACAACTACCTTATGGATACGATATCTCTAACATAACATAAAAGTATCCTTAACATAACATAAATGTATGCCTGACCTAAATTAAATGTATGAAATTTGGGTACAAAGGTATCCTTAACATAACCTAAAGGTATCTCTATACATTACCTAAAGGTATTCTTAACATAACCTAAAGGTATGTCTAACTCAACGTAAAGGTATGAAATCTGGACATAATGGTATCATTAAGGTAATCTAAAGGTATTCTTACGCATTACATAAAGGTATTCTTACGCATAACTAAAAGTCATGACTAAAATTGAAAAAAAAAACAAGCGCGAAAAAAAAAAAAAAAAAAGAAGCGGGTCGGATTACCCGGATCCGACCCGGGTGCATGGATCTAAGATCCATGCACCTGATGCACAAGAGACTTACTCATATATATATATAGCATATAAATGGTTTGTGAATAAATAGGGCAATCTTTCATGCAAACTAAAAATAAATTAAGAAGTGTTCTATGGTTGAAGAAGTGTTTTAGCAATTCCATGTCTAAAGAAATAGGCAAAGTTGTTGATCCACTGAAAGAAATGTAATTTGATTGCAAAGGTTGGAATCGAGCTGCTCATATCAATATTGGAGCAGCACAAATGCTCCTGTGCACCAGGTGTACGGATCTGGATTGGTGCAATTGGAGCGATCCAACCCGAATCCGCGCACCTGGGTCACCTGGGTTTTTTTTCGCTTCAGTCTGTCACCTTTATCTTGTAAGGATGTGACCTTTATGTTATATAAATGTGACCTTTATATATAAATGTTATGACCTTTATGTTCAGTAACTTGTGAAAAAATGAAAATTTTCAGGTTTTTTTTGCTTCAGATTGAGACATTTATGTTGTATTGTTGTGATCTTTATGTACAATTCTTGCGACCTTTATGTACAAATATTATGACCTTCAGAGTGTAAAATTCTTCCTTTTTTTCTAAGTTAGAGTATATAAAGGTCATTACATTTATACATAAAGGTCACACTTATATAACAGAAAGGTCACACCCATATAACATAAAGGTAACAGTCTGAAGCGAAAAAATAAAATTCAAAAATTTTTTAAAAAAAAAGTGTGCGGATCCGGGTCTACTCGGACCCGACCCGAATTATATGTGCACCAGTTGCACAGGAGACTAACTCTTGGAGCAGTTGTTTTCAAGATCAGTTTTAGAAGTCGTTTTAGATCCCTTTTAGATGATACTTTTTGCATTGTAATCTCTATATATTGGTCTAAAAAGGGTTCATTTAGTTTGTCATCTTTGAGTTCTAGAGAGAGACTAAAAGTTAGAGAGATAATAACTTGTGTCTTCTTGATCTAGAACTTTTTTATAATTGCTTTGTGATTGTTAATAGAAGTTCCCCATCCCATTTTTCAAGTGGACGTATGCCTTTTACACTGAACCAGGTAAATACCCGTGTTGTTTACATTGCGGTTTTGGTTCGTGTATTGATCTTCGTTGTGTGAGAGATTTTATGTCTTGTTTTTTTTTTTTAAGCAAGATAAGGTGTTTTCTTGACATTCTTCATTAGGTTTATGTTTTACATTTAAATTGTGCAACTAAAATTAGAGACTCAACTTGAAATTTTGATTCATGCATGCCAAAATAATATTTCTTGATTTGTCAAAATAATAGAAAATGGTACTTCACCATTTCTAAGTATATCTTGAAAGTGAAAAAACGTGAGTCAAACGAAGAAAATATGTTGGAGAATTATTAAAGACTTATTATGTAAGAATTACCATGTTTGATAGATAAAGAAAATCAAATTTTGCTGAAGACTTTAAATCTCTATACATGTAAGAAACTGAGAAGTCCGCCATAAAATATGTACAATGTTCCATTTCGATGAAGGGAATTGAAATTAATAATAAATTTATCGACGGTGTTTAGATAGATATTTATTTGCAAGACCATCAATTTCATTTTTGAACCAAAATTTAAATAATATGTGATGTGGGAAGGACGAGAATATAAATGGGATCTTATGTCATTATTTAGGATATTTTACCTTTAATAAAATAGAAATCATAAAATTACGATTTGGCAGAACTGCTCTTGAACATGCAGACGTGACTGCAGAGGTGGTGAAGATGTTGAGCAGCAGGAGGAAAGCTTTACGTGATCAATGTAATTGCAGAAGTAGCGAAGACATTTCGAACATCAGATGAGAAGCTCCAGGCGCTTAGCTCGATGGCAGACGTGGCAGAGGTGCATTAAATCACAGACGTACAAGTTCTGTGCACTCGGCATAGAGGATAATAATTTGTGGCAAGGATGATAAGCATGATACAAGACTTGGCTGACGTGGCCACAAAAGGATAAAAGAAAATATCTCCCTGCATAACAGAAAATGGAAGAGTCTAGAAGAGAAGAGGAGTACTTGAGGCAGTGAAAGGGGTACTTTGAGAAAAGGAATATTTGGGTAGCTTAAGCAACAAGGAAATATCAAGGGGAAATAACAGAAATACCCCTCTTTGTGGAAAATAGTATAAATAGGAGAAATTATGTATTGTAAAGGGAACTTTTTCACTATTCAATCAAGGAAAGATATTCTCTCTTTTTCTTCTTTTGCAAGTAAAAACTTTTCATTCCTTTTGCTCTTGAGGTGCTTACTTCATTATAGCATCAATATAGATGAATTTTAAATATGCTCTATTCTGATTTAATTCCTAATTCATACATTCTAAATCTCAAACTCATAATCATTCTATCCAAACGAGAACTAAGATTTTTCTTTTGAAATTGTCTTTATGTGGTACATTTATGTAATTTAATTTCTAATTCATATATTTTAAATCTCAAATTCATAATCACTCTATCTAAATGAGAACTAAAAAATTCTTTTGAAATTGTCTTCCTTTCTATGTGGTAGATTTATGTAATAATGGGCCATTGATAATATGGGTGGTAGATTTATGTGAAATATAGTTTTGAAGCAGAAGCCCACAACTCTCACAGGTCCATGTTGGTCCATCCTCCCAGTACCAGGCCCAATAAGAATTTGGCCCAAATAGGGTCAAAGGCCCACCGTCATACTATTCAACCCTCTTACCAAATTTTAAGTTTGATTTTATTGTTAAAAATGACCTCAAATTTTCTTGTCAATTAAATAAAAGAAATGAATCAATTTTCTGAAATAAGTTTTATAGTTTATTTCAAAATACAAAATCGCAAAAATTATTCAACTTCATTAACTAATAAACATAAAAAATCTGAATAAACCATTTTAATCACCTCACCTTTATTTTAATTTGTCCATTTTTATTTATTATATTTTTCTCTACATTTTCTGAATTAAACGAATTTCTAATTTATAAGTGATTCCTATACTTGAAATTTAGCATGCGTTATTTCAACAAAATCATTTAAATCCATATAGTATTTACTAATGTTTTATTATGAACATCACATTTTGATACTATTAAATAACCATATTAAATCAACTTTAATATTATATTTATTATAGATATAGTTCCTATATAAAAAGGAAAATAAATTATGAAACAGTGTAGGTTTGACATGTCACATATGTGGTCTTTTTTTTTTGTATATATAATGATATTTAAATTGAAATTGAAATTGAAATTGATTTTTTCTTCAATATATTAAGAAAAATAATCATTTTTTTCTTTTTATTTCAAAATTATCTACAATTTAAAATATATACAATTTTAGCCATTTTCTAACAGTAATATATCTGTATTTTCCAACCACCGTTCCACGAGTGTCACTATCACATAGTTGCCCCCAATTCTACTCACTCACCTTCGAATGATATGGTTGCTTTTATTCCACTCATGGTATCTATTTTTTTATTATTTTTAACCCCCCCCCCCCCCCCCAAAAAAAAAAAAACAAATGTGTGACCATATATATCATTAGTTGCATTAAAAAAAAAAACCATATAAAAATTAAAAAATAATAAAATCGAAATACTCTTCCAACAAAAAAAAAGGATTGAAACTCAAAATTTCTCAAATCCCCAAGAACCCTAAATCCACTAGCAATTCCCTTTCATCTAATTTCTCTCAAAACTGTAATTTTACAATCTATCTATATACCTACTAAAGGAATAACCATTAGAGGACACGTGTCGCTCTGTGGTTATTCCATCCAATTATCTTAATATATATTTAAATTAATTTAATTAACTCATATTTTAATATATATTTAAATTAATTAAATTAACACATTTAATAACAATTCCTAAAAAAAGTGCCATTAACTTAGTATTAAAAGTTAACTGACAATTAAAGGCAATTAGTTGTAGGTTATGGGGTCAATAATAAACCTTAATGCTTGCAAATCCTCATAAATTAGTTGCAAATTAGTTGCAAAACTTAATATACCTCAAACGAGGATATACATAAAAAAAAATGTTTTGCAAGGATTAAGCTAATTTACATACTAATTAATTAAAATTTTAATGATAAATTACAAATTTCAATTGATGGTATTATTTAAGAAAATTCACCATTGAGAATATGACACAACAACATCAATTCACTCTCATTCTCATTTGAATAGTTTGTAGGAATATGGAACAAGAATATCTTTTTCTCGAAGATATTGATCCATCGAAGTAGATTTTTAAGATTAGGATTCGAGTTATTCATATGTGGTTTGTTTCCAAATTTAATAATCCTTCTGAATATCGTAGCATGGAGATGATACATTGATACTTATGGATGAAAAGGTATGTCCAATAATCAACTGATTTTCTCTAGCAATTTTTTTATGTGTGATATTTCAAAACACAATTTTCATACTTTGATACTTGAAGATGGTATATAATATGATATCAAATATTAATCTTTACTCATGTCATTTTAATTTCATGAATTTATATTCTCTAATTTGTTTTTAATAATTTTATTCATAGGGAACTAAGATTCAAGCAAGTGTTGGTAGGATGCATTTGAAATTATTTATGCCTAAAATGAAGGAGGGCAATTTGTATGGGATAGCAAACTTTACCATAGGACAAAATGAAGGAGAAACTTTGGAAACAAAACATACATATTTGCTCAAGTTTCATCAATACACTTCTATCAGAAATTGCCCACGTGTGGATATACCAATTCATGGTTTTGATTTTGTTCCCTTGGACAAGATTTTATCTGGAGCTATTGAAGAATCCATATTAATAGGTATTTTCAATTTAAATCTTGCATATTATTTAATTTGTGATAACATGTATTTTAACATATTGGTTGTTTATGTATAGATGTTATTGGAGAAGTTGCATCGGTAAGTGATCTTGAAGATGTCAAGAAAAAGAACGAAGAGTTAACCAAGCGGATTAAATTTCGACTTTGTGATCTATAGTAAGATATATATATATATATATATTAAACAATTTAGACTTTTTTTCATGTTTTGCATATTTATGAAAGAGAATTATTTGAAGGGGAAATGAACTGCAATGTACTCTTTTGGGTGACTATGCTAAAACTTTTGCAAGTCAAGCTTACGTGGGAATTGAAGAACTAGTTATTATGATTCTTCAGTATGGGAAAGTCGGAAGATTCAGAGGTAAATTTACCCAATATTTTCAATTAGTTTAACAATGCATGTGTACAACTAGCAAGCTTAAATTAATTTATTAGTAACTTTTTAATATTCATTGATATATTTTGTTCAATTTATATATAAATTGAATTTGTAATATTGTTGAAAGTCCTACGTGGATCTGCAAAAACAAAAACAAAAACAGAATTATCAAAGTACACGGTGTTGTCAGCGGTGTCGACAACACCAGCGTAACACACAGCGGAAATGGATCGAATTTAAAAGTTGCAGAACACAAACGATATATCCACGAGTATACAAATACTCGTGGAATGCCTTCAAGGCGAAAACTCCTTTATTGATTTTCGTATGTGTACAAAGGAGAAAGAAAGATCTCTAAAAGATATTCTTTCGAACAAACAACTCAATACGTCCTATAGGATGAATATGAATACTAGGGACGTATACAAAGACTCTCAGTTGAACACTCTAAAACACCTATACCAAAAGTTATGAGTATGCAAACTCTATGACACAACAAGAAAAACGGTGTTGCCTTTCAGTGTGAACAACACAACCAATGACACCAGTGTACTGCTGAAACTTATAACTGCTCAAGCTCTCGATTTCTGTGCACTTGATCTTCAGCAGTCTTCACCTATTTATAGAGCTCAAAATACACTGTGTAGACTCCACTTCCCATGATCTTGGATTGCTCCATGATCTCCATAACTCACGTACATGATGAGGAAGGTGGAGTGGACTTGTATCTATACTAAAGGAATAACCAAAAGTGACACATGTCACTCTCTGGTTGATCCCTTTTTAATTACAATTTAAATTATTTAATATTTATAATTTATTATAATGGAACATTAATTAAATGAGATAATAATAATTGAATAATAAAATGCTAATAATTATGATTGATAATAAAATTTTAAATTATGAGATTTTAGACAAACATTTTATTTAAAGTTGATGTTTGCAATTACATTAAATGATAATTAAAAAAATTCACATAATTAAATTTAAATTACATACTAATTAAATTAAAAATTAATGATAAATAATAAAAATTAAATGCATTTATAAATAACAATTTCAAATTTCTTAATTAGTATTAAAATACCGTGTGATACACGAGACTTACGCTAGTTCTCTAACTAAACCCAAGTAATGGCATGCTAGGTGGATTGGCTATTTAGATGGTAAATAAATTCAATATTAAATTCCGCATTTGTAAAGGTCTAGATCTTCATAAATGCACTGAATTGTTAAAATTTAGGGCGAGTGTGGCAAATTCGTTGGAAATTGCTCAATGAGATTCCAGTGAAAAAAAAAATATTGGATAGATTTTTCAAATTGAGAACTAAAATTGATCTTTGAAAATAATAGAACTTAAATCAAATAACACCTTTTTACATGATCAAAATGAATTTTCACTATATTTCTATAAAATGTATAAATGATGTCTTTTATTATTTGGGGGCCTTAAAACAATCATCTTAGATGTTCACATCAATAATTTTTAAGAATATAATAAAATAATGTAATGATTGTATAAATATTATTTTATATGTAAATGGACCCATATATACATACATCTCTCATTATTGCGGAGATTTACATATTTGCAAGAATGATTCCAATATTTTTTATTATTTAACTTACAATATTATAATTAAGAATATTTGGAAAATGAGTTGATGGTGGTGCTATTAAGTCGCTTACTGTCCACTCAATTTATCACAATTAAAGAACAACAAGAATTGTGATAACTAATTAAAAAGATAATATTGGAATGTCCATATTTGGAAAGTCTGCATTTTTGGAAAAAAAAAATGTGGGATGAGAATCGGAATTAATTGAAAGTGGTTATGCCTCTTTTGGAAAGTTGACCTTGACAGAATATTTATAGGCCATGCGTAATAATGTCACAAAAAATATGGGTTAATAATATTTATAGATTCGTGCCCCTGACCCGACCCGATGCTTGGGCACCTTCCACGCGTGCCCACGCGTCGTCGCGCGCCCTCATAGCAAATTTGGTGTGCGCCCACGCACACCTGATTCCATAGTTAATGCTTCAGTTATGAGTATTAATACATGTATATCCTATAGGTATTACGCGTATACCCTATAGATATTACACATATATTTTTTGAGACTAGGTATCATGTGTTTACTCTATAGGTATTACATGTATATCCTATAGGTATTACATTTATATTTCTTGAGATTCAATAATAGGTATCATGTTTATTAATTTTTTGTTCTACAGGTATTACATATATACTCTTAATGTATTATGTGTTCATTCAATAAAGGTATGAATTATTTGTTCGAACTTTTGTTCTATAGGTATCACATGTATAGTCTATAAGTATTACATATGTACTCTATAGATATTATATTACTGTATAGTGAGTTTAAAATTTCTAAATTCCAAAACCACGATATATATCATATTCTTCCTCATATTTTTCCTACAAAATTTGCATTAATCACATGTTCCTCAAAAAATTCACTCTCAATGAAATCTGCAAGCTGAGCATCATTGTTCTCATCAGCCACAAGGACATTATATTGCAGCTTCAAGAATTAATTGTGGGATAAATATACATAATTAGCGAATTCACTAAGTATTTCATTTCCAAGGAAAACAATGAGGTGGAAATAAATTGAAGGTGACAAGCTGAATCAATCTACCTTATGTAACTTCAGAATCTTTTCATTTGTCAACTTTGCCAGGGATAAAGCATATATATATATGTTCCATATATAGCTAAATGTTTTTGAAAGGGCAAGTTATTTAGAACCGTCGAAATCATAATCTGTTTGCAACTTTATATCATTTCATTTAGGTTCCCACAACCTTAAAAAATGTTAAAACATAAACATCATATTTAATGAATTAGACTAGAAAATTACTGAAAAAATGTAAAAGATAGAAAATTACCATATGTTTTGACACTGCAAAGGCTCTCTCTCTCTACGCTTCTAATCAAGAAAATCAGTTGGAATAATGGAGGTATCATTCTAGAAATGAAAGTATAAAAGCTAGAGACCACAACTCAAGGATGAAAGTGAGGGAGAACCTTGGAATTAATCAAGACTCCCAAATATTAAAGTAGGAAACTGAAAGCATAATAGATAACAGAGATTGAAAATAACGAGTAATTATTAACTAAATTTAAAATAAATTATTAGTTATATAAGAAAAATATATATGATTTTATACAATTCACAACGTTTAATTTAGCATTTTAAAAACAGTACAATCTGATTTATGTATTATCTAGTTGAAACATATGTTTCATTATTAAAAATAACATAATGTGATTTAGCATTTTATTTTATTATTTTATTATTAAAATATTACTACCTCCGTCCCAAAATAAATGTCGTTTTAGCAAGTAAAAGTTGTTCCAAAATAAATGTCGTTTTTGAATTTCAAGACATATTTATATATAATCCAAAGATACTCCTACTTACTTCTCCCAAATTAAATGTTGTTAAGAAATGAAAGAGAAAAAGACTCAACATTAATTAAAATTAAAAAGGGGTAAATCAGAATTTTATTCATATTCCTTAATTTGTGTGTAAAAGACTAAACTGACATTTATTTTGGGATGAAGGTAGTATAAGATAACATCATATAATATTTTTACTTTTGAAATTAGAATTTAATAATAAAATAATATTAAACATTATGTGTTGCACAAAGACAACACATCAAAAACGTTGCATAAGGGTTGTCAATATATTATTGAAAGTTGCATAAAGGAGTTGTCTTTTAGTGAAAATAATCCGCTGAAAGACAATGCTTAAAAAAACGTTACATAAAAGGGTTGTCTATGAACGAAAAAAATTCGTTGAAAGACAACCCTTAAAAAAATGTTGCATAAAAGGGTTGTCTTTGAGCCTAAAAAAGCGCTAGAAAACAATCTCCTGTCAAAAGGGTTGTCTTTCTCCTTATTTGTGTTGTCTTTTAGTTTATCCAAATGCACAAAGACAACCCTTTTTGCAAAAAAGATTGTATTTTCTAGAAAGACAACATAAAGGGTTGTTTTTAATGGGTTGTCTTTGAACATTTTTCTTGTTGTGACTCTGCAGGAAGAAGATAAGGACTTAGCATACCATTTGCAAGTGCGCATTAATGGAGCTGTATCCTGAACATCATGTAGATCAATAAGCTGACCAAGGAGATCAAGACAAAGACGAATGAAGATCAACATCATTAAATGAAGATTGAGTTTGGTGCAGCAAAAGAGCACTAAGGACAAATACATTTGTTAAGTGTGGGTAAACCTGTCTAGTTGCTAAAACTTGTGTGGGAGTACGTACTTTAGTAGACGTTTCCTTAGGTGAATGTTTGTTAGGAACAATCTTGTAAACCGAACATAGCCTAGTGGATTCCCTCCTTGAGGAGGAGAAGAGTGGATGTAGAAGGATTACACCACCTTTAAACCACTATAAAAGCCTTGTGTTTTTATTTGCTACATTTACCGCTATATATCTTGCTGCATATCTTTACTTGGATTGCATGCCTGTTATGCTTCTATGCTTTTTTATGGTCAACCTTCTAACTCTCTTGTTAAAGGTTACATTTGCATGCAAAAACTCTACAGATCATATTCCGTTGCGTTCAAAACTTTGGAGTGTTAGTTGTTGCATTCTAGTAGTGCTGCAAGTAGAACATACAGAAGATTGTTGCAAGGATCGATAATTTGCAGCAGTTTGCTAAAAGATAAAGTTAAATTGAAAAATTGATAGAGATTCATTCACCCCCTCTGAACCTCCGAATTATCACTTGGGACCAACATGTTGTTACCTTTATATTGTATGAGTGCGACATTTATGTTATATAAATGTGACCTTTATGTATAAATGTTATGACTTTTATATTTAGTAACTTAGAAAAAAATAAAGATTTTTCAGGTTTTATTCCTTTAGGTTGAGACACTTATGTTGTATTGTTGTGACCTTTATATTCTATAACGTAGAATAAAATAAAGCTTTTCAGAAAAATTTTAGCACATTTTTAAGATGAACATATAAATAAAGGTGCAACTAATATCACATAAAAGTGCAGCTAATATCACATAAATGTAACTATATACAAATTTCGCTCAAATTCTTCCTTCTTTTTTTTTTAGTTAGAGTACATAAAGGTCAATACATTTATACATAAATGTCACACTTATATACATAAAAGTCACACTCATACAACATAAGATAACAGGTCAAGTGAACAAATGAAATTAAAAACAAAAACAAAATGAGCGTGAACTCGAGTCAACCTGGACCCGATCTGAATTGCATGTGCACCTGTTGCACAGAAGACCAACTCTTTTCTTTTTACGTGTGTAATATAACATTTTTATGTATATCATGTATTACTGCAATACTATTATAATTTCTACAATTAATATTTATTTATTAGTTCAGTACATGTGTATCAAGTAATACTTTCAATAATATCGAGATTTCAGTCTAAGCAACACTCTTATTAAACCATTTTAATTAATAAATACAATTTATGCGATATGTCAACTAAAAAAAAAACAATTTACGATCGACATCATGAGTTTATAAAAATGGGTATGATAAATGAATAGAATGATTACACCCTATTTCATAAAATTGAAGAACCGAAAGAAACAACTTTTAAGTGACATTGAAAGGTAATAATAGTGCATTGATCTTTTGGGAGTTACTATTAGCAGAATATCAATTAACCCTAGCCTCTATCATTCATTTCTTCATTGCACCTGTCTCTTTTCTCCCCAATTAATTCGGCCAGGCAATGGAGCAGTCACACACCTAATTCATTAAATCATGAATTGCCCTTTCAAAAAAATAGAATAATACAGTCTCACTACCTACTCATTTTTGATATATAACTATGTGTCAACCACCGACGTCTCAAATATGCAACATATATATCAATTATTCTCACTTTTTATTTGACGAGGAGATGTGATCATTTCAAGCTCTGCCAGATGATCGAGATGCAGATTCTTGTGGACATGCAACTTTCCCTCTATTTTTGTGCCTTTAGTAGGCCTAGGTCCTGTTCTCTTGAAGACTCGGATTATGGCTCGGAGCCCTTGCCAACCCCAGTCAAGGTGGGTATATTATGGGTATTTCTTTCTTTTTACTAAAAAAAATTATTTTTAGTCACGTCAACCAAAATATTCTTAATGAAATTAGTCTCAATTTCTACGTAACAACAATAAAAAATGACATACCACACGCCTAAAATAGTGGTCGTGTGGCACAAACCACACAAACACACACTAATGCAATGCACGAACTCCACAGTTCGTGCAACATTCAAACCAAACAAATACACATACATATTCGGTGCATCGAACAAACAACATAAACACACAATGGACAAACCTCAAACACATGCATACACAGAGTTAGCCTACATTTTTAGTATAAGTGCTTTTGTAAAATTACCACATTTTTGACTAAAATAATGTTTTTATTGTGAACATTAATGTTCTAAATTTTTTGTTATCTCATTTGACTATTTTTAATCATTTTGACTATTTCATAAATAATATTTATGATGTTTCTTTTTGACAGCTAAATGTAATAATGATGCTAAGTTGTATTAATAGTGCTATTATATTTGTCAATAACATGAATAGTAAAAGATAAAAGACTTTTTACAACCAAAAATTAAAAAAAAAATGTGCAATTTGTAAATTACAAGTGTGAAGCCTAGAAAGATAGTTACAAAGAAGAAGCTGAATTTGGAGATTTCTTCAACTAATATCACATAAAGTTACATATGTATAAATTTTGCTAATTTGTTTTTTTTATAAATTAGAGTATGTAAAGGTCACTACATTTATACATAAATGTCACACTTATAAAAATAATGGTCACACTCATACAACATAAAATGAATAGACGTTTGAAGCGAAAAAATAAAATTAAAAAAAAAGTTTGCGGATCGATCCAAGTCAACCCTATCCGATCCAGATTGCATTGCACCTCATGCATAGGAGACCAACTCAAAAAATATAAGATGAAATAACAAATGCTGCAAAGGCCAGATCTCAAATGCATGAGCATGTGCAAAATATCAGAAACAAATCCTCAAAGAGATAGAAATTAACAATGGGTAAAATTTCCAAATTGAAAGCAAGTCGGCATCGAGCATTAAGATACACCACCATTATCACCCATAAATGGCAAGTAGGCCCAAAACCATCCAACTTTGTGCCATTAAAGTGGTACCAATACATACTTGATTAAAGATAAATTTTGATTTTTTCAGTAGTTTGTTTACTTTTTGGGCCAACCATACTTGCCTTTTTATCTCTTTCTTTCTCAAATTGGTTCAATTTTCATCATGCAATATCCTCTCAAAAGAATATGTAGTAAAGAATCAGATTTCACCATTCTGTGGAATAGTGGGATCAAAATATATCCACTTGCAACATATTTTACTATATACTAAACCTATCTAGCTATATATAAAGTGGATTTTTCTCTCTACATTTCTTGCAATGCTTCAATCCATTTCAAGGAGGCTTTCATGGATAAGTAGAGTGTGGTGAATTGCAGCCAAGGATGACTTGCCGGTTATGATGCAACGTAAGTAGGTTATTAGTACAACCAAGAAACGGGCTGATCGGCAAGTTGTCTTTGGCTACATTTCGCCCTCTACTTCACATGTGAGCCTCTAGAGATCATCAATCATAAGTACAAGCTCCAAGGTAATCATATGTATAAGGTTTGATTTGCATTTGTATATTTTTTTGTAGAGTCTTGGTTCTAAATATAATGTACCTCGGCATAAGCAGGAGGTACAATGCACATCATAACCAAGGATTACAAAAAAAGTTGTTTTATGATATGTTATGTTTGTTTGCGAATGAGTGTATTGGTGCTCCCATAATTGAATATGTTACGATCATATGCAATGATAAGATCAATTAAAAGATGAAACAATGGATAAATTGAAGATCTCTCTCTCTCTCTCTCTCTCTCTCTCTCTCTCTCTCCCCTCCCCCCCTCCCTCCCTCCCTCTCTCTCTCTCTCTCTCTCTCTCTCTCTCTCTCTCTCTCTTTCTCTCTCTCAATTATGGAATAAATTTGGGTGGCTCTAGTTTTTACAGGTCCTTTCTAATTTTCCTTTCTTTTGGTTGTTGTTCACAATCAAGTAATGAAGAGAAATTTTAAAACGTGCAAAAGCTCAATATTTAATTAGTAGTGAAAAAAAATGACTTCTTCCTTAATCATAAGTTACGATCCCTTTAACTAATTTGTCAATCATGCCTTTATTTGGTGTTATATATAGAATAGATTAATATGATTCGTGTTTAAATAATATTTATGAAATTGGTGTAAATATATAGAACGATTTGATGCTACGAGACGCCAATAAAAATACGAACACAACTAAAAATGAATTCAAAATTAATTCCATCTAGAAAAATGTTCTCTCAATTTCAATTTATACATTGTTTAAGGTTGTTTTATACCGATTAAAAAAGCATTTAATAACTATGATTATACATATATAAATTACCATAATACTTTTTTTAAGTAAAAATGATGGGATCTCAAACAAAAAAAAAATATAAGAATTTACAATACATAAATTATTGATATAGAAGAAATAAGGGTATATTTAAAATTAATTTATTTTTTCTTCATTATCCGAAATGAGTAATTGACACATTGAATAAAATTCTATTTTAAAAAGGACAAAGTTATGTTGTAAATGAAATTAAAGTAAATATTTATAGACAAGTGAGTTAATTGTATCGGAGCTCCTTAATTAAGGATATGCATTTGTCCCTCCACTTTTTTTCTGAATTAGGGATTTGGCAGCAGATTTCTTCAAAAGGAAAATGACACTGACATAAAGATAATTGAGGGACCACTGCGACCTCAATGATTGAAAAATAAAATATTTTCAGACCAAAAAAAAAAAAAAAAAACTCTTATGGATTTTGTGGTGTTTAAACGATTTCAAAAAATAGAAATGGAACCAAAATCTAACTTGGGTCATCGATTTAAAAAAATTGTAGGTTCGGTTACGGTTCGAAATCAAACAATATCATATGGTTGATGGTTGATTTTGATTCATGATGTTTCAAACAAGGAATCAACGGTTCGAAGTGGTGATTTAATCGTCAGTTTTTTTAAATGTTAAAATTTTATATATATATATATATATATATATAATATTACGTTAGTTTACTCTTTCATTTTAAGTTATTGGTTATTATTCTTAATTTATATTATTATAAGTTGTAATTGTTTAGGTATATGAATTGTATTTCATAGTGTTTAAATTGTAATATCTAATATTAGAAGTTGTAATGTTATGTTGTTGTATTTTGTAAATGTAAGTTCTAACTTTTAATATATCAATTTATTAAGTACTCAAACAAATTTGTTATGTTGTAATATATTAATAATTGTAATATTTAAATTAATTTTAAAACAATTTTAGAAACCAAAAAGTCAAATTGCCAAACTGGTTGTTCGAACCAGAACTGACGGTTTACAAACCGAAACTGAACTTGAAACTCTCATATTTGATTTTAGTTTGCCCCACCTTGGTTTTTCAAACAAGCGATTCAAACCGTTTGAACACCACCACTATGTGCACCTTAGATAATTATGGCACCACTGAAATCTAGCTCATTAATTTGTTTCAATAAGTTTTTATACAATTTAGATATTTCATCGTAGATAAGGTCATCCAAGCATATGGTGCACCATGTACCCAGGTCTGCCTAGATTCAATCTGGACGGACGTTCTTTTGTTTTGTTTTTTGTTTTTTACTTACATTTATGTTATATTAGTTATATATATATATATATATATATATCACAACATGAATATAACATTTTAACCCTAAAAAAAAACAATTTGGCACAATTTGTATAAACATACATTTATGTGATATTATATCTATCTATATATATCTATACTATACTAATAGCAAAATGTTTGGGAAAAATTACTAGAATGTCATTTTCCCGCCCATTTTATTCCTTGTCCTTTTGTCCAAGTGTCAAAATGTGATTGAATATTGATTTTCTTTCTTATTTTTTTATTTGATCATTATGATTAGTTATTTTAATGTTTGGCTTGGAGGATACTCTTCAACAATTAAATAATATTAAAAAGTAGAAGTTATGATTATATCTATAGTCTATATATATTTATAGACAACTTTTATTGGAGAAATCAATAGAATGACTTACAACATACTCTTCCATCTATAAAATAATCTATATCTATATTCATACTATATAAAATGTCACATAAATTTGTGTAAATAACTTTTTTTATTTTTTTTTCAAGATTTCATTTTGATTTTCTAAATTAATTTAGTAATTTTAAATCATACTATATAAAATGTCACATAAATTTGTGTAAATAAATTTTTTTATTATTTTTCAAGATTTCATTTTGATTTTCTAAATTAATTTAGTAATTTTAAATTAAGCTTCCATCTCAAGCCATTGAAATCAAATTTTTTCTCAAAGTCATTGCCTTATATAGAGAATGTTTATTCATTTAACAACACACTTACCTAGCTTATAAAAATCAATAAAATTTAATAAATAATAATAATAATAATAATAATAATAATAATAATAATAATAATAATAATAATAATAATAATATGTTAAAAATTATTTCAAATAAATAAAACTGCAAATTTCCCGCCATATTAAAAATTATCTATACTATACTAATATCAGGACAGTTGAGAAATTATATTACAAGACGCGCAACGCGCGGGTACACTGCTAGTATATATATAAAGAAGATCTTCTCTATAAATAGCAAGAAAAGATTTTCCTGCCCAAATTCACCTGCTATTTCTGGAAAGTTCATTTTGGGCATTTCCAAATATTATAATTTTTATTATTTGTCATTATTACAAATTTTTTGTTGGTCATTTGTTTACTTTTCATACTATTTTATTATTATAATAATTTAATAATAAAATATTATTTTATAAAAAGCTAGAGCTAGAGTTAATATAGGGTGGGTAGGGGCAACTTTTTCTAGCAAAAGTAATAGTGGTTTTCAAGAATATGTCTCTTCACATTCTTGAGTTCTAAATAAATTATACTTATTACAAGCAAATAAAAATTAGTAGTTGTTGAGAAAAGAAACAAAAATGTGTTGACAAATAAGTATTTAAATGGTCTATTTCATTTATACCTTTTTCTTTAATTTACATTCAAATGTCAAAACATTTAAAGATTACAAATAGAGAAACCTATTTGTAAAATTGTAAAAATACATTTAGAAATTTCAAATTGAATATAATATATATATATATATTGAAAAAAATTATAATTTTGAGAACTATTAAAAATCTTAAAAGTAATAAAAAATCTTGAAAATAATAATGTCAAATGAATGAATCTAAGAATGTAAAATCGAGAAATTAAATGATAATATAAATTATGAACATATATAAATAACATCTGAAAAAATATTTTGTAATACAAATATTATTAATAAGCAATATATAATAAGCAATTTATATCATATAAATAAAAAATCAGTATAGAGGAAAATTTTGAATAAAGATATAAGGTATTGTTGAAGGCAAAAAATAACATTTAGAGGAAAAATACATTACCTTCTTCGAAAATCAGAAAACTCAGAATCATCACCATTAATTATTATCTTGGTAGCATTAAATGTTGTTGAAATTGTAACCTCATCTATAATACAAAACTGAAAATTAATTTCCAAACATAATACAAACTCAAATCTATATGGAAAAAAAGAAAATAATTTACAAAATAAAGTAAAAAACAGAATATAATACAAAAACTGCAAGACATAGAATTCACGTTGATAAAGTTTGCCACGACAAAACTGTAAGACAATTACAGAAGGTTCATCACCACCATTCCTTACACAATTCAACATCTCATCCACATACTCATCCCATAGAGTACAACTAACTCGTTCCCCTCTAAAGTACATGAAACGAAGTTAATAGGGAAATAACAACATGCAAACTGAAATTAAAAGCGAAACCATAAACAATATATCTTTAAGATTAAATGAAGATTTAGAATTAATATTTTGTATCTTCCAAAATGATCTTTATCCATCTCGAAATTCGATTATCACAATGCTTTGTGTAAGGACCATCAACATTAGCAATGCGTCCTATTACATCTACAATTTAAAAATAAACAAAATATAAGTGTCATGGAATATAACACAAACATATAAATAAACTGTGTAATGAATTGATTTGAATGAAATAAAGATATTAATAGAGATAATAGAGACTCTTCTGATGACACTACCAAGTTAGATAAGATGAAATCACTTTGATGCAAATCATGTATAGATTTGTTGTGATACTGTAATCTTGCAAAAAAATCTGTTGTACTGATAATTATTTATTGTGGAACCGGCATCACCATTCTAGACTTTGAAAATCATATTTGTTCTAATATCCTCAATAATTGTTTTGAGGTATCCTCATATTCTTCACATGGTATCAGCAGTATACAGAAAACCCCCTTCTCTGTCGAAATTCAGGTTTGTTCCTCCCTTTCCTCTCTCATTCTCATCCTCTTTTATATTTCATATCTCTTCTTTCTTGTCCAATTCTTTCCTCTCTCATTCTCGTCCTTTTTTATATTTCATATCTCTTCTTTCTTGTCCAATTCTCTCCAATTCAATGGTCGATCCCGTCAATTCCATTCCTCTCGCTACTCTTATTCATATGGTCACTATCAAGCTCTCTTCTACTAACTATCTCCTTTGGAAGGGTCAGGTCAATGCTTCGTTGTGACAACCTCAATGCTTCGTTGTGACAACCTCCTGACTTTTGTTGATGGTTTCGCCATCGAGCCTTTGCCTACCGTCAAAGATGCCTAGAATAACGATATTCTCAATCCTGAATTCACTGCATGGCACAAAAGACACAATGGTGCCCTTAGCTTGCTTTTCTCCTCCCTCACCGAGGAGTCCATGTCCGAGGTGGTTGGCCTCAACCGAGCTCGTGATGTTTGGGTTGCTCTCGAAACTGCGTTCAACCCCCATCATCTCCGTGACGAACTCCAACTTCTCAAACTAGGTTCTTCATCCGTCAGTGAATATGGTCGAACTTTCTTCGTCCGTCAGTGAATATGGTCGAACTTTCAAAGAACCTCGTCCGTCAGTGAATATGGTCGAATTTCAAAGGACTTTGTGATCAATTGGCTGCTATTGGGCACCCAGTTTCCGATGTCGATAAGGGTCACTGGTTTCTCCATGGTCTTGGTCCTCATTTTCGTGATGTTCGTATGATCCTCACACCTCATCTCAGTTTCAATGAACTTCACCGATGTTCGTATGACCCTCACACCTCATCTCAGTTTCAATGAACTTCACCGATGTTCGTATGACCCTCACACCTCATCTCAGTTTCAATGAACTCCTCCAATAGGCTCGAACCTATGAATTGAATGATGAGCACTCCTCCAGTAGGCTTGAACTTATGAATTGAATGATAAGACTATGCTCAATTAGAGCTATCAAAATGGGCTGGGCCCGTTGGGCCGGCCCGCCCCGCCCCACAAAATTTGAGGGTTGGGCTTAACATATAGGAGCCCGCCACAAGGCGGGCCTTGGAGGGGGCGGGCTAGCCCACCTATATAAAAAAAAAAAAATTTTTTACAAACAAATAAAAATATTTAATATTGAGTAGAATTATTACCATTTAATGCAAATAATGATGTTCATATATTAAAATTAGTCAATTTATTTATAGAAATGAAAGAATGTTAAAGAAATTTCTACTTTTTATGATTTTTTTTTGTAATTTACATGTAATTCAATGCATGTAAGATTCAATAAAGAGTAAAAAGTATTAGAAATATTATTATTTTTATTTTTTAAATTAGAATTATTATTATTTTCTAGCTTTTATGATATTTGTGTTTTATTTGTCATACACTTATATTTTGTGAACTTTTTTATTTTTATGTTGGACTTTGGATTTTCGATTATGGACCTATTACCTATGATTGATGTGATTAATGTTACATTTTAATTTGTGAACACTTTACATTATTTAGTAGCCATATAAAATGTACTCATATATAAATAAAATGGACAAATGGTTAAAAAAAAAGTCAAAAAAAGGTGGGTTGGCCCGCCCAACCCACAACCCACCGGTGGGTTGGGTTGGGTTAGGATTTGAAGGCCCACCATATAAAAAGCCCGCCCCGCCCCGTCCCGTCCCGCCAAATGGTGGGTTAAGGTGGGTTGTGGGTCGGCCCACCCCGCCAGCCCGTTTTGACACCTCTATGCTCAATGATGCTCCTCCACCGGCTGCTTTCTATGCCAACCGTACCAGTGCTCATACGCGTAGTTCATACAACTCGGGATGTGGCTCGAGTGTTGGGGACCACATTATGAAAATCTTTGTCCTTCCCAATATGATAAGAATGGTACTGCCGGTCTTGCTCACGTACTCGAAGCTCGCTGTACTGTTTCACCTTTATCCCAGTCCGATTGGTATCTTAACATTGTTTCACCTTTATCCCAGTCCAATTGGTATCTTGACACTGGAGATTCCGCTCACATGACTTTCTCATCGGCAAATCTTGATGCGTTTGTGCCCTACAATGGTACTGGATGTGTCATCGTTGGTAACAGTGACGCTCTCTCGATCTCGTACTTGGGCTCTCGAAATGTCAATGATAAATTGAATTTGTTAGATGTACTAGTTGTTCCTCACATCACAAAAAAATCTGCTTTCAATAAGTAAATTGACTACTGACTTACCTGTTGATGTGTTATTCTCTAATACATCTTTTGTGATTCAGACTCGAACGACAAAGGAGATCCTAACAAGGGGTCGGTGTAGAGATGGTTTATATATCCTGGAACAAGGCACTTCTGCCTTGCTTGTTGCTTTACATTCTCAAGCTTCTAAGTCGTCATTTCAATTATGGCATTCCCGTTTGGGACATGTCTCAGTTTCTATATATCATTCACTTGTTAAATAATTTGGGTCACTTGGCTGTTACTTCTATCTTGCCAAAACCTACCATGTGTGCTTCTTGCCAGTTAGCTAAAAGCAAACACTTAACTTTTTCTTTAAATGCAAAATGTTTCTTTAAATGCAAAACGTGCTTCAAATGTATTGGATTTGGTTCATTGTGATCTCTGGGGACCAGCTCCCGTTACTTATTCTGATAGTTATCGGTATTATGTTGTGTTTATAGATGATTTTTCATGTTTCTCATGGTTATATCCTATGCGTGTTAAATTTGAGTTTTTTGATATTCTACAGCGCTTCACTACACTTGTTTGCGATCAATTTAACACTAATATAAAATTTTTCCAAAGTGATGGGGGCACCGAATTTACCAACCTTTGTGTTAGGGAATGTTTTGCCAAGTGTGAAATTTTACATCGTTTCTCTTGCCCCTATACTTCACAACAAAATGGTCGTGCTGAAAGAAAACACTGACACATAACTGAAACTGGTCTCTTCATGCTTTTTCATGCACATGTGCCTGCACGTTTTTGGGTTGATGCATTTTCCTCTGCCGTTTATATCATTAATCGATTGCCATCTTTTTTGTTGGATAACAAGTCTCCAATTGAAATTCTTTAACAGAGAATTCGCTGTCAAGGACCTAGGGCGCTTAAGTTACCTTCTTGGCCTCGAAATCTCTTACATTGATACAGGCCTGTTCTTGGGCCAGGCAAAATATGCTCATGACATCCTTACTCGAGCCTTCTTGCTCGATTCAAAGCCGGTTTCCACTCCTTTGGCTCCAGGGGAATCACTTATCAGTACTGGCAATGCCTTTAAGGATCATACACTTTATCGTTCACTCGTAGGTGCTCTTCAGTATCTTACGATTACAAGACCGTACTTATCTTATGCTGTGAATCATGTCAGCCAGTTTCTCCAGTGCCCTACTGATGATCATTTCATAGTTAAACGAATTTTGCGCTATGTTAAGGGCACTATCCATCTTAGCCTCACTTTTCCCCTTCATCAGACTATACAATCCTCTTTTCCCCTTCATCAGACTATACAATCCTTGGGTATTCTGATGCGGATTGGGCCCGATCATGTGTGGAAACATGACGTTCCACTTATTGCTACTCCATCTCCTTAGGAGGTAACTTGGTCTCTTGGAGTGCTAAGAAACGACCCACAGTTGATCGTTCGAGCTGTGAGTCTGAATATCGTGCACTTGCCAACACTGCTCAAGAGATGATTTAGCTGACTAACTTGCTTCGTGAGCTTCGTGCACTACCCCCATCACGTCTTTTGCTCTTATATGACAATAAAAACGCCTTATTTTGGAGTCAAAATCCCATTGCTCATAAACGAGCAAAGCATATTGACATTGACTGTCATTTTATCCGTGAGCTCGTTTCCAATCACAAATTGGATACAAAATTTGTGCCATCCAATCTTCAAGTCGCTGATATATTTACAAAGAGCCTCGCTCGACCCTTATTTGAGTTTTTACGCTCCAAGCTCTGTGTTGATGTCAATCCCACACTTCACTCGAGGGGGGTAATAGAGATAATAGAGACTCTTCTGATGACACTACCAAGTTAGATAAGATCAAATCACTTTGATGCAAATCATGTATATATTTGTTGTTATGTATAGATTTGTTGTGATACTGTAATCTTGTAAAATCTGTTGTACTGATAATTATTTATAGTAGAACCGGCATCACCATTCTACACGGTGAAAATCATATTTGTTCTAATATCCTCAATAATTGTTCTGAGGTAATATCCTCATATTCTTTACATATATTACCAAACATTTCAGTCTCTATGAGATCCTCCACAATAGCCAGCTTATCAAAAGAGCGAAAATTGTAAATGAATCGGGGAAATGTATCATCAAACAGTTCGAAAGCTCCCGTGTCATTTAAGAACATGATCATGTACTTGTTGTTTGTAGTCTTGAACTTCATTCTGTTGTGTAGTACAACAAAGTTCTTAATGGCATACAAGCATGCAGGCTAGTTCCCTGTTAAAAAGAAACATGCTACTGTCAAATATTTTTTGTTTTATCTCCTTGGCATAAAGCTGTATGTATCTCTTATTATTGTAACATAAAGAAATTCTCTTTAAGCTCAAAACTGTGATTGGTTTATTGAAGTTTATAACTTTTTCAGGCTATTATATATAACACATACAATTATTATAGCATAAAGAAATTCCCTTTAGCCTCAAAACAGTGACTATTTTACTACATATATAATTTTGTTTTACTGCATATACAATTTTTTCAGACTATAACACATGTTTTACTGAAGAGTGAATAGTGATTGTTTACACATGCTATTTTCCATTGAAGAGTGAATAAAACAGTGTGTTCAACTACAATTTATAATAATTTCAGCCTATTTACACATACTAATGGAGTGTGTTAAAATAAGTTATATAAAAGGGATAATTGTAAAGCAATTATGGTGATCTTTGGAATACCAAAATACTCTACAAACAATAATCATCTAATATATTTTATAGACAAAAATGGACAATAAAAGTCCCTGACATAATTTGCAAAAAGTTTGTTTCTTTTCTGAAATGTTTTGAATTACTATATTTTGGTTTATTGGATTATATTATACATATATTGAAGAAAATTACTGTAAACATGTGTACTAAGTATCTGAATATAATTAGTATTAATGTCTTATGACTTATTCATACAGTAACATTACAGGGTATGCATATAGTATAATTTAATGAAAAAACCAAAAAGACATATTTGCAGTGTATTACTATTAAATCTAATAAATTGTATTGAAAAGCAATGCTTTATGATTGACTCCTCTCAAATTTAATAAATAGCTTCAGTCTCTCAAATGAAAGTTTATATTTTCTATAATGAGTATGTTAACCACTAACCCAACCTTATTTGTCATATTGCAGAAACTTGTGGGTCATTCTATCTACAAAAACGCAAGAACAGTAAACAAAACCTGAAAGGTGATTCATTTGACAACAATTTCCAACATTTTTAGACCATTTGCACATGTTATTGTCCATATGAAAAAATATAAATATCTCTCCATCATGGAAGATGCACTCCAAGCTTTGGTTTAACCTTCTATACGTATTTGTAGGTATTTGATAAGCCATTATCAACCGCAATTTAAGAGCCCATTGAGTCCTAGATGGACAGATTTCACTAATCATTGAGAATGTTGGAGCCATTTCTTGAAAGTTGCTGCACTACATTGTGGAAAATTCAGCAAAAAAACAGGAAACAAATGTTGCATTAAAATGCATGTAATGTAAATACTTCAATAATATTTGTGAATTGTGATATTGATTTGGTGATGCCTTTACTGGGAAAATAGGTGCACATATATGAATTGTGATATTGATTTGGTGCTGCCTTTATTGGGAAAATAGGTGCATATATACCTTTTAGATTCAAGTTTGCAAAGTGGAAAGGAAAACATACACTTCCAATCTCTATATATACATGTTTTACAAGAGGAATATGAAGGGACACTTCACATGCACACGTTAAAAAATCTGTAATAAGCTTCAGTACATCACAGTACTTTTACGGTTTTCAATGCTTCCTTTCTCAGTCTGTCTATTTGCCTTCTTCACTCTACTTTGATATAATATCTTCCTAGCCCCTAGGTTATTATTAGTCCCTAAATTTTGAAAATCTTAAAATACATATTTACCAGATTGTCCTTTTATTTTCTATTGAGAAAATACTCTAAAAAGGGTAAAATAGTAAGTAGATAAACATTTCCCAAAATAGAAGAGGTTCATAGGTTGGAAAATTTCCACTTGCCTTTTTTTATAGAAGTTCAGGTGGCTCAACCTCTTGTGCCACAGCCAGCTAGCTTCAGGAGTACCTTTGGCTATGAAACAAGTAGCAGTAGTCACTGATTCCCAATCAGCAACATAGATGTTTCTCTTCCTTGTTCCAGTGAGCTTGACTTCCTGAGTCTTGGTGTCTTTAATCAGGCACTTGTTGAGGTTGAACTTTACACAGTAGCCTTTGTCATAGAATTTACTTATGGTCAGGAGGTTGTACTTCAAGCCTTCTACATAAGATACTTCTTTGATGCAAATATTTCCTCTAATCAGGTCACCAGTGCCCTTTGTGCTTCCTTTGGAGTTGTCTCCAAATATGACTTTAGGTCCTTTGGAAGCCTTGAAGTTGATAAGGTTCTTCTGGTTCCCTGTCATATGTCTCGAGCAGCCGTTGTCAATGTACCATATTTCCTTGCTGTTTTCTGTCCCAAGCTCCTGCAATCAAAAAGAAATTACTTCCTTTTAGGTACCCATACAAGTACGGGTCTTTTCTTGTTAGTTTCTATTTTCCTTTTAGGAACCCATACTCGCTTTATAACAATCTTCTTGTTATAATTCTTGTAGGTTCCTGAATTTTTACCAGTGTATTTAAAATGATGCATGTGTGCTTCGTGTGTAAGTGGTTTCTTCCTTTGCCACTTAGGAAGATAGACACCATTAGTTTCAGACTCATAGGTTTGTGGCAGATAGGGAACTTGAGACCTTTTATCCTTTCTGGGCTGCTGTCTGTAATTACTGCTTCCAGCATACTTAGGTTGCTGGAGCCAGCTTCTGACAGGCTTACTGTCGTAGGTACTTGAAAGAGGTCTCTTTCCCTTTCCATCAAGGCGTCCTACACTTCTGCTTGCAGTTCCCCCTAAGATTAATTCATTTTGATGGGGAATAGCTGCAGGCACAAATGTAGGTGTCTTTGAGGTGCTGGCCTTAGAAGTGGAAACTTCTTCACAATAACCTATGCCAGCATGATCCTTTAGACCTCTTTGGATTTTTAGTATAGCATCCAGGTCTTTGGAGGATTTATTGACGGTATTGATAGTTTCAGTGAGAACCTTTTTCTCATATATCAGCTTATAGTGACTTGTAGGTTGAGCTTACAGACTTCAGCTTTGAGGTCACTGCATGCTTGGCCTTTTGATTTTTTTAGGGCATATAGTCTCTCTAACAAAGCATGCTCTCTCTTAAGCTTTATATTCTTTAGTTTCAACTCTTTATGAGTTGAAGTAATCTGCTCGAAGTCACTCATGATTTGTTTGAAAGCACAAATCATGTTCAGCCTTTCATTAATTTGATAATGAGGGTTAAGAAAAGTTACCTCATCTTCTGAGTCATCATCTTTGGCCATAAAACATATTAGAATTTCTTCATTTGAAGATGAGTCCTCTGAATCACTGTCAGTGTTTGACTCTTCTTTCTTGGGTGCCTTCTCAGGTGTAGCTGCCTGAGAGGTCTCTGCCTCACCGATTAGCGCACATAGCCTTTGACGCTCTTGTCTTTTTCTTTCTTATTTCACCTTTCGTTCATCCTCTGGGTAACGGTGGACTTCTGGATGTGGGCACTCCCTGGCATAGTGACCTGGCTTCCTGCAGTTGTAGCACAGATCAATAGCTTTGACGTTTAATTGGGGTGACTGCCCACTAGTTCCAGTTTCACTTTGCTTCCTCCTGAAGCCATCTGTTCGTGAGTTTCTTCTTATGAACTTTTGAAACTTTTTTAGGAGTAGTGTTATATCTTCTTCAGCAGTGGCCTCCAAGGTGGTTGTTTGATCTTTAGACTTCCTAGCTCCCTGAGGCTGTCTTGCTATTAATGCAGTAACCTTTAAGTTGTTTCCTTTCAGTTTCCATCTTTCTTCTGTTGATGTCGAATTCAAAGGCTTTAAGATCTGAGAAGAGGTCAAATGTGCTCATAGACTTTAAATCCATAGACACTGTCATGGCTAATGTTTTGCTATCCCACTCAACAGGAAGAGCCCTCAGCACCTTTATGTTTTTCTCCTTTTGAGTGTAGATCTTGTCCAGGGACTCAAGCTCATTAATGATGGTTGTGAACCTTAGATCCATTTGCTTTAAGGTTTCTCCAGGTATCATTTCAAACAGCTCAAACTTCTGAGCTGCTGTTGAGACCTTGTTTTCTTTCGTGAGCTCGGTGTCTTCGCATATTTGTTCAAGCTTTTCCCAGATCTCTTTGGTGGTTCTGGAAGTTTTTACCTTGCTAAAGGTTCCGTTATCGAGAGTGAGGAACAGTGCGTTCTTTGCTATATTGTCAAGATTTGCTCGTCTCCTCTCATCAGCAGTCCATTCTTCTCTAGGTTTTTCCAGAACAGCTGGATGTGGGATGGCTCCTGCATCTCCTTGTCTATCAGCTACTTCATCAACGACCCTATTGAATAATGAGTTTACTTTTGTGATTCTTGATGGTCCTTCAGTAATGACATACCACATCTCGTCATGCATGGCCGACAGATGTGCCTGCATGCGAATTTTCCAATCATCATATTCATCAATGGAGAACATAGGCACTTTATGTGAATCCATGTTAGGCATGCTCATTAGTTTTACGACAAAGAGAGGATTTTCAGAAAACAAGGATCAGGGATTGATCAGTTAGATCGGACGTTTAATCCAACCTGCTCTGATACCACTTGTTGGTCCTAAGTGGTAGTAGGCTTAGAGAGGGGGGTGAATAAGTTTACTCAATTTTCAAACTTTTCTTTAAAACAGACGGATAGAACCCTCAGGCAGGTAGCTAAAAAGCTTATTGTCCTGACGATTACTGCTTGAGAAGTTACCTTTTACAGATTTAAAGAAAGAGAGTTTTATGCACAGCGGAAAGTCGTTTTATCGAAGTTTTTTTTTCTGAAAACCAGCTTGAGATGCTTATAAACAATATGCAGCATATAAAAAAAGGTAAGCAACAATAATAAGATAAGCAGTAAGAGGCACCACACAAGAGTAAACACAACGGTTTACAGAGGTTCGAGGGTGGAGTAATATCTCTACGTCCTCTCTTCTCTTACACAAGGAGGAACTTTGTTAAGTGTTCGGGTTGATTTACACAAGTCTCGCTTAGACAACCTAACTTAACAAGAACTGTTAGTCTCTCCCACACAGGGTTACTGCACAGTGACCAAACTCAACCTAGCCCACATAGAGCTCTTGTTCTTTCTACAAAGAACGTAACTACTTGATCAAGAACAGCATCCGATCAAGCAACTCCTTAAAAGTCTAAAGAAAAAGAAGATTTCTTCAACAACACTAGCAGCAAGCTTAGGAACAATGAGCTCTTTAAGCTAAAGATAGCTTGCTGCTACACTGGACTTGAAACTTCTAATGAGTTATGAGTGTTTTGCGTTTAATAGCTTGAGTGCGTTTGTTGCAAGAGTTTCAGGTGCGTTTCAAGTGCCGGTCTTCTAGTATTTATAGGCATTAGGATTTTGTCTGTTAGAGAGATAGAACATTCTTTGCAGCTTTCATAGAGTAACGTGACATCTTCTGATTTGTTCGTACACTGATTGTTGAGAGTGTACGTATCCGTTCCTGCAATCGTCATCCCTAGTCTGATATTCTTCAAACTTCCTTTTTGCTTTTGATACGTGGCATCACTTGATTGGTTGAACGTGTGGTTGTGCCTAACGTAAACCTTGTACACGTTTTTCGAGGTAACTACCACTTAACAGGTTGTTGATGCTTCTTGATGCTTTAGCTTACTTTGTCCATCTAGCAGTTAGCAAACTCATCATCCTCGGGCAGTGTGTGGGCAGTGTGCGGCCAGTATCCTTTTTGAAGCAGCCTGCTGCAGATATGTATACTTTATATTATTTTTACGATTTTATGCAGCAAGGTCTTCATGCTCCAATCTTGATCTTCAAGCCTCCTGATCCTATACTTAGAGATTTTACAATGGAATCTAAATACATAGGATCCTAGGCTCTAGTCTATTACATGTTTTGTCTTTCATCAAAATCTTATACAATGTTCCTTACACCCAAGGATTCTAACTCATTCACTATCCCAGTGAATCTTAAGTCCAGTTGTTCCAAAGTTTCATCAGTTTTCATTTCAAATAGCTCAAACTTTTGTGTAGCTGTTGAAATTTTGTTATCCTTCGTAAGCTTCGTTCCTTCACAAATTTGTTCGAACTTATCCCAAATTTTCTTTGTTGTTTTGCACGTTTTCACCTTACTGAAAGTTCATTTGTCCAAGGTGAGGAACAGTGCATTTTTTGCTATATTATCCAAGTTGGATCTCTTCCTGTCTTCGGTTGTCCATTCCTATCTGGGCTTTTCTATGTAGGGCTGCACTCTGGGTTGCTCAGCTTCTGCAACCTCACCCTCATCATCGTCTTCTTATTCAACAGTTTCCTCTCTTCTTTCTTGGGCAAATATCGGGTTTGGCTTAGTTATTGTAGGTGGTATTTTTGTGATCACGTGCCACATCTCGTCATGCATAGCTGATAGATGTGTTTGCATTCTAATCTTTCAGTCATCATAATCTTCGATTGTAAACATGGGGAGTTTTACATACATAGAGTCCATGTTAGAAGAAACAAATAAAAAGCACTTAAAGTAGATAGCAGACATGTGGTCTTGGGTCGATCTGGGTAGGCAACCAGACGAGTTGGTTTTTAACCCAATCCGCTCTGATACCACTTGTTGGTCCTAAGTGGTTACAAAGGCTCAGAGAGGGGGTGAATGAACATCTCTCAATTTTAGTTTTTCTCTCTATTGTTGCAAGCTACTGTAAGCTATTGATGCTTGCAGCAGTTTCACAGTCTTGTGTCTAGCTTACAGCAAACTGGTTACTGCAGCCTTTCACCGAAGAGTATATGCACAGCGGAATTTGTATATCAATAGAGAGTTTCAGCAGATAAACTAACCCTTTTAACTACAAAGTTAATGGGCTGGATCACAGATAAGCATATGATTAAAGCCATGTATGTAAGCATGCATCATATAAGAAAGTAAAGGATGTAGAAAATATTAAATAACACAAAGGTTTTTATAGAGATTCGAAGGTGGTGTAATCCTTTTACGTCCTCTCTTCTCCTTCACAAGGAGGATATCCACTATATCACTTTAGTTTTACAGGACTCTTCCTAACTAAACAAACTCTACAGATGAACAACAGCTTACTAAAGCTCTTACTCCCTACTTAGGTTTCAGCAGCTAGACAGGATCCACACAGGATGTCATCCATCTCAAGGATCAAAACACACAGCAAGAAAACTCCTTCTATCAACTGGGGACACCAAACTAAAACAACCTAAGCACACAGCTATGAAATGGTTAAGTAAAATGATTTCTTCAACTGTGGTGAAGCAAGTTCTCCAAATGATCTTCTATGGTTGGATTGCTTGCTTCTTAGGTCGAGTGGGACTGAAAACACTTGTACTCTTTGTAAGCTTAATGATTGTTGTAAGATGAATATTAGTGCGCGATTGTTGATTTTTCAGTCTTGTGTTCTTCATGTCTTCTCTCCCCTTTTATAGATGATGGAATGCAATAGTTGAAGTGTGCACAATCCACGTGTCTTCTTTTTAGCTCCTTTCTTCTGCTGCATCCTGATCGTTGATCCATTCACGCTCATGAATTTTGTCCTTTGGTTTGATCTTGATGGCCAGCATTCTCTCTTCTTGATCTTCTTTGATCTTCACAGGTACAGTCATTTAATGTGCTCCTGAAAAAATAGAGACATGCTCCTCTTTAAGCTTCTACTCCATTAAATGCAGTTGTCCTTTTTATTGCAGATAACTCCATTAAGCTCGCAGTCCTTGAATTTGTCCTTTAGTAACGGCCTGTCAAGCACTACAATGACAACTGAGTTGATGTATCCTCGTATTTCAGCATACAGTGGATGTTGATTACTTCGATGTTGATCCACTGGCACTGCTGCTTCAGTTGCTGCAACTTATTAACAGGTGCTGCATTCAGAAAACTGCGTCTTGTAGGTTGCAGCCTTTCTTTGTGCAGCATGCAGTAAAAACTTTCCCTCTCGAAATTCTTCTATGTGTGGCTCGCTGTAGGCAGACTTCTTCCGATCCTTGTTGCTTACAGCTTGCAGCGTGTACTTGCAATAGAAGACCTTATAGTAGGGTTTTTGCTACATATTGAAATACATTGGGAAATATACGAAATAAGAGCAGTAAGGTTACAACGGTTTTGTCTCATCAAAATCGAAAGTTATTTCTTCTTACAAGAGTGTAGGAAACAGGCTCCACGAATTCTCTTTGTTGTAACTGCTTTAACGATGAACAACAGTTTGCTTCAAAAAATTTGTCAAATTATTGGAAGATAAAAAAAATGAAAAACCTTGTAAATGTTGACTAAAATATCATTTTATATAATTTAAAATATATATATTAATAATTAATTAAATCCTAAGCTATTAAAATTCTAATTTATTCAAACCCTAATTATATTCAAACTACAATTCTACCTAAAAATTATCCACCTTATGCATTTTAGCATTTTCCTACATCATGTAGGATGATAAATTGGTAATAATAGTTTCTATTATGAGTGACACTTGTGTGCCCCAGGGGCATGGTGCCCGAAAATTAATCATCATATGATATTAAATATATATTTTACAAGTATCATGTATATACTCTTCAGGTATCACATGTATACTCTTATATACATATTATACTTGTAGAGTATATTTATAACATCAATAATCATAACACCTATAGAGTATATATATAACACCTGAAAAATATGTATATAATACTTAAATCCGTGCCTCTATATGCTCCAGGGGTATATACGTTTTTTCATTCTATTATATATAATAGTGTACAGTGGTTGTCAGACACTGTTGAGTAATATACGGACAAAATAGGTAATTTGATTTGATCGTGGATTTCCAAGCACTGGTTATAACCAATGATATGGTTGGAGCGGATAAGAAAAATGAATTATAGCTAGTCGAATAATGAGGTAGATAGTAGATGGAGGAGGGGTGATATAAATATAACTAGTATCGTCCTAAATCTATCTACTTGCAAATATAACATTTTCATTTTACAAAAGAATAAATGTAACATATTCGAGTCTCGATTTGAAAAAAATATTTGTTTTAAGATATTTTGTTCATTTGGAATTGTTAAATCGCATTGTTCTAAAGCCAAAGTGATATTTGGTAGAAATCTTGCAAAAAAATTTTTGCAAACGATCAAGACATAATGAACACAATCATGATCATATTCATTACTATAGACATGAGGTTTGTTAAGAAGTAGGCTTATTGAGCTAGCTTCATTGCTTTGTTAATTTGTGTTTATTATCTATAAACTTAATCAATTCTTGTTTTGAAATGAAATGTGGTTAACAAGCTCCCAAAGTAAGCTCAATATTCACTATTCAGTTCTATTACATACCTGTAATCAAGAATGCTTGTAGAAGAATATAGAAGTTTCTCTTCTTATGAAAACAACAAGAACCAAAAACAAAAAAAAGAGAAGTTGCTAATGGAGTTTTAAAGTGAGCCACATACTCATCATGATCCAACAAGTAAAGACTCAAACATCTTGAGTATATCTTTTAGTCCAAATTATGGAATCAGAGCTCATAAACAAAACAATCACTAAATACCTCAATAAAAGCTTTAACAAGCAATAGGAAAACAGAAACTATGAAGCCATCAAATTTGAACACCCCAGAATAAAATAAAAATTCTTTAGCAGAAGATTACAGCAGTGGGGAACTTACTCTACAAGAATATCCATGAAAGTCAATGCGAACCCGTGTTCTCTGTCCAAGAAGAAAGATGAAATAGGTGAGAGCATCCGAATGGAGAAAGATTGGTCTATTTGGGGTGTTGAGGTGTTCAAACTAACAGAGGAACATTGCAATTGTCGAACTTTTGGAGATTCACAAAAGTTTGGTTTTGCAATGCCTAAAAGAAAGCAAGTATCATGCAACACTGCTAAATAGATGCAAACCATCAATATACCAATTCCAGGAATATGAAAGTATTTGCATGATTAAAAAATAAAAAACGAACGAACTGCAGAGAGTGCCTATCTTTGGGAGTAACTCCAGGCGTGCCTGTGAAAGCAGGTTGTTTCAAAAACTTCATAAATTACAATATATATGAGTTACAATACAATAAGGAATAATGAAAATAATGCTAATGCAACACCATACGGGATTTAAACAAACATTCAATCTTATGTCAAATATAGCAACCATACTACAGAAACTCCTACATTAGAATTCAATACGAAACCTTTCCAGGCAAGCTTCTAACTTATACTAAACATAATCATACTTCTATAAGCATAGCGTATCATAGAATTCCTTCATCAAAAACAGCCAGGCCAACCTTGTGGGTGGCAATGATTCCCATGATTTTATAAAACATAAAAGAACATGGAGAAACACTAGGGCATAGTCAGGGAAGCTCATATTAACAGAAAACCTTAGCAACTCAACAAGGACGACTAACCAAAATGGCCAATACTCCATTTATATAGATAGAATGTAAAAGTGAAAGTCAAATCCTCCTCCATGGCAAACCATTGCCAGTACTAAGATAGAAAAGCAATTTGGAAGTCTCACTGAGCCCACCAAGCAAAAACATCAGAAGTAGGATCCATGAAAAAATGGGCTATTGGCTATTCGCCTAAAACGAAATATATAATATAAATAAACGAGAACCATCAGTAACAATTCCAGGAACATGCATACTTGTATATTAACAAAAAATTCAGAGAGCTGTCACTGAAAGTAATTCCAGGCATTCAGAAGCAGGATCTTTCACAAATTACAATACATCTACCAAAGCCATCTGTGCAGTTAATAAAAATTCAATTATGCCAACACAAAAACCATACCACATCAACTCCAACAAGAGTTTAACATGAAAAGTTGCCATGTATAACTTTTAACACTATACTAATGAAAGTCATAATAATTTATAACTATTACATAGCATATTAGGTACATTATGGGATGCTCACGACGTCAGAATTGCTCAAGCAAAAGCAGCCAGAAAAAAACTTTTAAGATATACCAATGATTCCCATGTAAAAGCATACTTTAACATGAACGAGCACTAGGCATAGTCATGTAAGCTCATACTAAAATAATTGATAATTCCTTGAGTAGCTTAAAAATAACAATGATCAAAATGCCCAATACATCATTCGGAGTAATTCAAAACGAAAAGAAATTCAAGAACACCTTACACCTTCACTCCTTTGTGATGTAGCCCTCTTTCCGGCCCTCAAAACCAGGTCTCATCAACTTCTTCTCGCGCTTAGCTATCCTCCTCTGCTTTTTGTCATTGATCCTCCCCACAATATTCTCTTTCCTCTTCTTCTGTCTCTCATCTTTCATCTTCTCTCGAGTTTCTACCCTCTCTTTCCATTTCTCCGAATTCTTCTCCTTCTTCCTCTTCTCCCTCTTCATACTCTGCTTAATCAACCGCGGATCATCATGCACTTTTATACCCATTGCCTTGCTCGTAGCAGCCTTCCACGACTCTCGCACAGCAGTGCTCGGATTCTCCTTCTTAACCTCCTCTTTCCTCTTCGCTATTTCCAGCTCCTTCGTCTTCGACAATTTCCTCTTCTTACCCTTCCCACGTTTCTCCTCATCTTCATCTCCTAATCTCACCTTCCCATACTCAATAATTTCCTCCCCATCATCATCCTCATCCAAACTCACTCCCTTCTCGCTCTCCCCTCCATCATCCTCGCCGCCCTTCTTCCTCTTCTTCCCTTCAACCTTCACCTTCCTCTCATCACTCCTCTTCTCGCTGCGGTTTCCCCGCAACAATTCAATCTTTCTACGCAGCCTTTCCCGCAGCTCTTCGTAAGTAACCGACTTCTCCTTATTCCCCATCACATCAATGGCATTCTCCGGAGACTCCTCATCTTCCAAATCTCCGGCCACGACAGCGGCAGCTTTGGCACTTTGCTGCTGCTGAAGGAGTTGGAGAGTGGAGGCGGGCTCTCCGTCGGGGTCGAAGCGTTGGCGCCGCGCCAGCTTGAGATTCTCTTTGGTCTTCTGCTTCAGAGACGCCTTGGCCGCCTTCTTAAGGCCCTGAAACCATGGCTTCGAATCGTCGGTAGGGAGGTAGAATCTCGCCGGAATCAATTCAATCAGATGATCGAAAAACTCAGTATGCGATTGAATGATGGATTTCATTTCACTACCCGAATAATCGGTAGCAGGGATGATTTGCTTTTGCTTCTTCTTCTTCATCCGCGTAATAATAGAGAGAGAGAGAGAGAGAGAGAGAGAGGTAAAATTAGGGTTTCTGAAAATTAGGGTTTGAAAAAGAGGGGGAGTTTATAAAGGGTGACGACATACGACCAATACCGAACCGGTGAACGGGTCACGAGTCACCAGAACTCGGTTTAAAAATAATGAAACTTCATTCTTTAATTACAAACAAGCCAGGAAGGATGAAAATATCGCGAAATATCGTCGATATATCGTGAATACGGATATTGGGTGTTAATGTTTTTTTTCCTGGGTATCGCGGATATGTCGCAAAATATCGATATCAATTTCGATATCGGTTCAGTGTAGTACAAAATTGGGTGAAAATTGGGAAATATCGTGGATATATCGCAAAATATCGCATGTATATCAAAACGAGCGATTTTGATTCAAAAAATTAAACTATGTGATTTTTTTTACTTTGTATTGTGTATTTTGTGGCTTTTTGAAATTTCCATTCCTTTAACCAATTATTACTTCATTTACTTTTTTTTTTCTAATTTTTTTGCATGATATATTTCTCTATATAAGAGGATAAATGCAAGTGAACATTCTATCATACATTTTAAGGTTCAAGGTATGATAACACTAACTCTCTCCCAACATTTTTGATTAAATTAGTTTCAATTATTTACTTTATAGATTATGACTATTTTAATGTATCTAATTTATTTATTTTTTTGGATAAAGGACATTGACATTGGAGAGGAAATACTTGCACCACTATATATATCACTCAATTGTCATTTTGAAGAACTACGAATTGGTATGTAAATTTAATCTCTTTATTTTGTTTTTCATTTTAGTTGATAAAAATAGCATTTTGTTGGTATATTGTAAATTGCTATGTTTAATTGTACTAATTATGTATATGTTAGGTGAAGCATTTAGTTAACTTATAGAAGTTTATTATAAAATCATAATTTTACAATTAATTATGTTATAGTGAAGCACTGGTATGTAAAATGAAATGTTGTAATTGTGTATTTACAATTAATTGTTATAATTAGTTTTAGTAAAATTTTATGTATTTACATATTCTGGTTGTATGACTTTGAATATTTATGACTTTTATTACTTTGAAATTATAACTTCAGTTGAACTTATTGATTTTTTGTTTTGATAATATATTTATATTAACTTTATAATCTTTTGGTACTAGTGTATTGCGTGATGTAATTTTAGTAATTTTGTCTTGTATTATGTAATATATTATCAGTTTTCATTCGAAAAACAGTATTTATAATACTTATTATCTATATGCTAGTTTTAAATATATTGTATTTTAATGTGATTTTGAGTGGAATATATGTGTAATGAAGTGTAAAAATAATCCCTAAAATTTCATATTAAATTTCCAAAATTTTAATAAGATTTCCATTGTTTTTTCAATTTTTTTGCGATATCGATATGCGATATCGATATATCCATCGATATATCCGTAAAATCAAAGTTGCGATACGACATGCAATATCGATATTTTCATCCTTGCAAACAAGTATATGTTAAATGGGTGGGGCTATCTGCACCCCCATCAATTTCTAAATACACTTCATACGAAATACATATAAATAAAAAACTTAAAAATTACACATATTTGAAATATACTCCAATATTTCTCCACTTTACCCTTTAGTTATTAAAGGAAAATAAAAATAAAAATGAACTCATGCTCAATGGAAACCGCCAGCACTCCACCCCTTCTCCATTGGAACCGTCGGTCTCCACCTCCACTCTCCATGGGAAATGCCGCCCTCCACCCTTAACCTTTCTCTCCATGCATCCCTTCTGGGACCGTCGCCGCCTCTACCCCTTCTCCATGGGAACCACCGCGCTCCACCCCTCATGGGAACTGTCGTTCCTCCACCCTTAACCTTTCTCTCCAATCATCCTTTCTGGGATCGACGTCGTCCCCATCCCCTTCTCCATGGGAACTGTCGCCTATCCACCCTAAACCTTTATATCTCTATTCATCCCCTCTCGGACCGCCGTTGCCTCCACCGCATTCAACCTTGTCTCCATTCATCCTCTTTCTCCATGTAACTCGTGGCCCCCTTTCTTAGTTCATCCTTCTCTCTTCTTGTCCGGTGAAACCGTTGTCCTTTTCTCCAGTGAAGATTAGGGTTGTAGAATGGGGAAGAAGATGATACAGAAAAGAAAAAGTTAAATTCACTTTGTAATATAAGTGTATTTTAGACTTTTGATATCTATTTACTTTTGTTTTATTTAAAGATGAGGTTTGTTTAGGAATTGATGGGGTGTGGGTAGCCCATCCCATATTAAAAACACAACTTTGTGTGAGACATCTATGCTGGACAATTCTTTTTATTCATTACTTACACTTATTTTTACAAATTTATATGTGAGTGGTGAATGAGTATGTTTTGTATGAGACCATCTTATGAATCTTGTTTAGTGAGATGAGTCAACCCATAACTCATACTTAACAATTCATATGAAAATTTGTGGATACGTCTCACATGAGTTTTTGTGATGGTGAATTGTGAGTTATGAGATGACTCACCTTACATTAATTCATCTATGAGATAGATTCGCATCAGACTTACTCTAAATAAAATTACATCAATAATATTTTAAAAAAATCTTTTTGGAATAAAATTTAGCAATATAATATAAAAAGTAAATAAGGTCATTTTTTAATCTTTTAACATGTGGTAGCATGTAAGTTTTTTTAAATCTAAATTTCACTTTTAACAAAAAAATTAATTCAGTGAACACTAGTTTTGTAATCGTAAATTTGTATTCTTCATATAACATGCCTAAATTAATATGTATTAATAAATAAATAAACATTATTTTTCATCCCGATATGTAGGTTAGAGTTTTATTGTAAATTATTAGTATTAATAGTTTGGACATCCTGAATTAGACATATAAATAAAAAGAAAAGGATTATTTTTTTAGTATTGATAATAATTTAGTGTTCTTTCAATTAGAATTTATGTAAGTTGATGTTAAAATGAATTTTAATCAAACAAAATAAAAAGTAACATGCAATAGCAAATATGAGGAATTAAAGATAAAAATCGAAAAATCCAATTTGATAAACTTAGAAAATAAAATAAAAATCTGTAAAGAGAAAAGAAATGGAGCATGGTGGGTTTCGATTTTGGGCTTCGGCTTTGTAAATTTTATTAGATTTGGGCTGTAGTTGGGCCTATACAGGCTGAAACTGGGGCAAGTTATTTTAATCCAACAAACACACTCCATAAAACTAAGTTAAATAGATCGATCCTTAATATTTTAAGATTCGAAGGTACAACAATCTTTTTAATTAATATATGTATGGATACTTGGTTAGTCTCATCCTAAATTAATATATATATATATATATATATATATATCACAAAAAATAGAAGGACTTACGTGCATTAGGGATACGAATCTTAGACCAAGTTTATTGGTGACCTAAGGTTGGGTCACCACACTACAAGACAGAAAAAGTAAAAAGAAAAAGAAAGTTTATAAAAATTAATTTAGGTGACCCCGTTGGCCATCTAACTCAAGGTTGGCTCAACTTTTGCTCTCTCTCTCTCTCCATTATATTGTGACACTTGTCACAATATAATTGGTAACAATATATTATTTTCTGATATAATTTACATTGTTGATATTGAATATAATATGTATCAAAAATATATAAAATATTTATCAAAATCCATGACTTTTTTTCTCTATAAATAGAGTCTAATATTGATATATTTCAAGACACATATTTTAAGTGTATGATTAAAAAATTCTTATTATAAATATCAAATTTATAATATCAATTTTTTTTATATATTTCTTACATTTTTTAAAACAAAATTGATTATATATAATATTCAATAAAAAAGTAATGAGAAAAAAAATTATTTTATAGGTTGGGTTGGTGTCATTAATAAACTCATATAAAGTTGTGGTTTGGGTTGGGTTGGATTGGGTTGGATTGGGTTGTAAGTTATATATGTGAATGAGAGAGAAATGATTTTTTTATTAAAAGATTGGGTTGTGTTGGGTTGTTGATAAACATAGTCTTAGGATTCTTACCCCGACCCATATATATGCGTATATATATGCTCTCTTCTTCTTATTTCTTGAATGCTGCAATCTCTCTTTTCTTCTTTTCTTCACTGTTATCTGTTACACACCACTAGATAATATTCACATGTTGCTTGGAGTTGGTTAGAGGATTATTAGCATAATCTTTAGTTAGTTATTATTTATGCTTTTTAGTGGTAAATTTTTAGTTATTCTTGTTAATTATATTTTGCAGCATACTATGTAAAGATGTTCAAACGGTTCGGCGGTTTCGGTTTCGGTTCGAAACGTCGGTTTGGCGGTTCTGAATTGGTGGAACCGAAACCGAACCGGTAGGTGGCCGGTTCCCGTTTCGGTTCCGAACCACCGGTTGAACCTAAACTGGGCGGTTCGGCCGGTTCGAATGGGCCGGTTCCTTTTTTTTTTTTTTTTGCATTTTTCTTGTTAATTTTGATTTTGCAACTCCGAATTTTTTTTAATGTTTGTTTCGATATAATTCATGATTGAAATAGAGTACAAAAAATCGAAGTGAACAAATATTTTCATTATAAATTGGAAAATTATTACAAGTTATAATAGAATTCAATTTCTAAGTTTCTAACCTAATGATTGAAATTCTAAAGAATTTATAATCTTAATTCTAAACTAAATTTAACTATTACAAACTAAATATATCTATTACAATTACAAAAGTTTATCTAAAGATTAAAAAGAAGGGGAAAAGAATTGAAAGAGTTTGAGTTTCATTCTAAGTTTGGAAATGAAATTCAATTCCAAACTTATAATGAAATTGCCTACGTATCCTTAATTCGAATCAAATTAAGGAATCAAAGCTCACGTAGTTCTCTTACATCAACTTACCTACTTCAATCTTCAAGGTTGGTGGCGGTGCTAACGGAGGACGTTGTGTTTGAGTCGTAGCCATAAATACCCTTGTCACCTTCTTCATCCACAATTTCAAGGTCAAGATGTTGTTGACGTCTAGCGGCTTTACCCCAATCCTCAAGAAGCATGAGGTTTTGCACATTCTCCGCCACCAAGTTTGATAGTCTCGCACTCAACGTGTGACCCCCAATACTAAAGGCATGCTCAACCGAAACCGTCGAGGCGGGAGTTGCAAACATTTCCTTAGCAATAATGGTTAGAATAGGATACATGGTGGTCCTTCGTGACCACCACTTCAACAAATCAATAGAAGTCTCAAAAGCAATAGATTCAAAAGTCGCACTTAAATAAGAGTCTAACTCTTGGGTAGGGTTACCTTTAGATCGTTTTTGTGTCCTAATGTCATAAAAGTTGTAAAATTGACTAAGACGTCCAACTCCAAAACTAGATGAAGATGAGGAAGACTCCACATTTTGATGTCTTAAATCTTGACTACTACTAGAATCACCATAAATTGTTTTATATTCTCCATATAAATCATATAAAAGACTTTTAGCTTTAGCCACTTCTACGGTAGGATTAGACACATATTCAACCATATCATAGTCAGTAATTACACCATTTGGGAACAATCCATTATAATACATAGTTAATAATTCCTCTAATCCATCTTCCCTAATCCTAGGATCTAATAATTTTGCACACAAATATAGAGGTGGTATCTCAAAATAATATTTCAACCATTTTTGTTTCATCATAATAATGAAATTAGATAAAATAGGATCATCTTTAGGTGAGTCAATTACCAAAGCAACTTTCACACATTGATCTAAGGCTAGAGGAGATGTAGGATAATAACATTCACTTACTTCCTTAGTAGCTTCTTCAAATTTTTTTAACAATTCCATCTTGTGTATACATGAATCCCATGAATGAGCAAATAACATAACTTCACTGTTACCATATTGCATAAAAAAAACACATAAAAGTTCTCTATAATTATAAGAATCTTGAAGCATGTAATAAGTTGAATTCCACTATGTGGCACATCTTTCACAAATTTTTTTTACTTCCATACCATTATGCTTGCAAAATTTTGCCCATTTTTTACGCATTAGTACGGTATGAGCAATTAAAAGAATAGCTTCTCTAATTGTAGCTATTTCCCCTTCTACGGATTTTAGGCCATCTTGAACACATAAATTAAGCACATGACACATGCAACGAACATGAAAAAGTGCACCATTTAGTGGAGGTTTGCAAAATTCCATTATAGTAGGCAAGCTAGCTTTATTATTACTAGCATTATCTAATACTATAGCAAATAATTTATTTAGTATTGCATAATCATTTAAAACATGTATTACTTTTTGAGCAATATGTAAACCGGTATGTCTTTTGTTAAAATCAACAAAAGCTATTAAACGTTTTTTAACATTCCCACTACTAGAAATCACTCAAATTTCAACGGAACAATTCCGTTGGAATTTTGTGAAATACCGTTGGAATTTTGAAAAATTCTGTTGGAATTCTTCATTCCAACGGAAGTGGACCGTCGGAAAAAGGGGCGTTAGAATTTAAATTCCAACGGAAAAACGATTCCAACGGAACATTCCAACGGTACTTTTCTGTTGGAATATACAATCACAAAAAAAATTCCAACATTATTCCAACGGAATTTCCAACGGCGTTTGAACGTTTATCGACGGTCCGAACCGTCCTGGTTTCGGTTTTCGGAACCGTTTGAACGTCTTTAATACCATGTCAGTGGGTAAAATCATTGTGTATAAATATTTAATGATAGACACGTAAGAGTTTTGAACATTTTATTTGATATCTTTTTCTCCTTTCTAATTTCCTAGAGTCTGTTCCTTCTCAAAGGGAATTGGATCCTCTATTTGAAGACCGTGTTTCATCTTATATTTCATTATTTTAATTAGATGACAATTGTACATTGGTGATGTCATCTTTTACACATGTCGTGTGGGGATTATATTGGAACACCATTAGATAAGGATCTTTGGCTTTATCTTTTGCAGATCCATTGGCCTTAATAACAGATTGAGTGCCACGTATTTAGCTTAGTATAATTATGTATTCATATCTTTGATTCTTTGTGTACCTCTATATTTGTCCAACACATTAGTTTAACATGGTATCAAGAGGCTAGTACTAAAGACTAACGTCTCTTGTCCCTCTCTTCCTTTTTTTTCTTCTTTCCTTTTAGTGCCGTCACTGGCATTCTTCTTTCTCATCTCTCATGTCTAATGCTTTGGCCACCCTTATCCTTGTCACACCCTCTTCGGTCCCATCGATTCTCAAATTGACTTATACTGTTGCCTACAAGTTAACCCGAGAGAACTTTCTCCTCTGGTGATTGCGAATTGAATTGTATATTCACAGTTAGGGACTCTATGGATTCCTTTCGATCAATCAGAGGATATAAGTTATTGATTAAATGCTTCAGTAATTCAAATTTAACTAAGAGTGCAATATCATACTTATAGTGGAGTTGAACGAGATTAATAAATTAATTTGACTGATAAAGAGTTGATTGAGTCAAAATTAATTTATTGGAGCTTAATTTAATTAGAGCTTAATTTGACTGATTAAGAGTTAATTTAATATGGTCCGATTGTCTAATAAATTATTTTATTTATTGCTTTCAATCATTATGCATGCTCATCATATTTTAATTTATTTATTTCAGAAAACGTCTACAAATGATTTGTCTTTGATATTGAATAAGAACCAACTAGTGGGAGAAAATTGCATTGACTGGAAACGCAATCTTATGATTGTTCTCACTGCTGAGAAGTTCAAATTTGTGCTAACTGAACTTTGTCCTGAAATCCCTACTGATGAGTCCATTAATGCACATAAGGAGGCTTATGATAAGTGGATTCATGCTGATGACTTGGCTCGTTGTTTTATTTTGGGTTCAATCTTAAATGTGTTGCAACAAAAACATCAGTTCATGAGGACATCCACTGAAAATCATGGAAAGTCTCCAAAAAATGTTTGCACATCAAGGACGTCAGGCTGCCACTAGAAACATTATGAACCTGCGTATGAAACTTGGGACGTCCGTGAGAGACCATATGCTTACGTTGATTGGTCATTTCAATGTGGCTGAGGTTTTAGGGGCTGAGATTAGTGCGGAGACTCAAGTTGACATGGCTTTAGAGACTCTCCCTGAGATGTTCTCACAATTCAAAGTTACCTATAACATGAATAAGCTGAACATGTCTTTGACCGAGCTCATGAAAGAGTTTCAAAACGCTGAAAGTGTTCTCAAAGTCCAAAATGGTGATGCTTTTGTTGTTGCTTCTGCTGGACTGTCCTCAACCAAGCCGAAAAGTAATAGTCTAACAAGAAGGGTCCACAACAATACGCAAAGAAGCCTAAAACCCAAGAGAAATTAATCAAATGGGAAATCAAAAGGGAAGTGTTTTGAATGCAGGGAGAAGGATCATTGGAAGAGAAACTGCCCGGTTTACCTAGCAAAGAAACAAGGAAAAATGATGAGTTATCTTTTATTGAGTCTTGTTTAGTGGTTGATTCTACAGATACTAGGATAGTAGATTCTGGAGCCACTAACCATGTTTGCAATACTTTGCAAAGGTTCGAAGTAACCAGAAAGCTTAATGAAGGGGATCATTCTTTGAGGGTTGGCAGAAGAGTTGTGATATCTGCAAAAGCTGTCAGGAATGTTTATCTTTATTTTTCGAATAGGAAACATTTGGTTTTAAGTAACTATTATTATGTCCCAGACATTACTAGAAATTTTATTTTTGTTGCTTTGTTAATTAAACAAGGATATCATGTTCATTTTTCTTCAATGGCGGTTGATATTTCTTTTAATAAAACTATTGTCTGTAAGGGGCATTTGAATAATGATACGTATATCTTAAAACGAAGCGACAACTTTTTATATCACACATCAAAACGCATAAAGTTATCTCCAACTAATGAGACTTACTTGTGGCACCTAAGACTTGGTCATATTAATCTTAATAGGATTCAAAGGCTTGTAAGGGAAGGTCCTTTAACTGATTTGAAGGTAGAGTCTTTGCCCGTATGTGAATCTTGTTTGGAGGGTAAAATGACTAAGAGATCTTTTAAGTCTCAAGGACTTAGAGCCAAAGAAGTCTTGGAATTAGTACATTCTAATGTATATGGACCAATTAAAGTCCAAGCTAGAGGTGGATATGAGTACTTCATCATCTTTACTGATGACTACTCAAGATACGGTTATGTTTATTTAATGGTCTGCGAGTCTGAGGCACTTGAAAAATTCAAGGAATTTAGACTAGAAGTGGAAAAACAATTTAGTAAGAACATAAAAACACTTTGATCAGATCGAGGTGGTGAGTATTTATCTAGCGACTTTAGAGCATACTTGACAGAAAATTGGATTTTATCTCAATTGAGCTCACCAAGTTCTCCACAACAGAATGGTGTCTCGGGAAGGAGAAACATGACCTTATTAGACATGGTTAGATCTATGTTGAGCTTCTCGACTCTTAGTACTTCTTTTTGGAGGTATGCACTACAAACATCAATGTATGTACTGAATATGGTTCCTTCTAAGTCTATACCTAAAACACCCCTCGAATTGTGGAATGGGCGTAAGCCTAATCTAAGACATATTCGGATATGGGGATACCCTGCATATGTGCTTAAAAATAAGACAAATAAGATGGAATCAAGATCAGAATTATGTATGTTAGTATGATATCCTAAAGGGACAAGATGTTACTACTTCTATAGTCCTCAAGATAAAAAGCTATTTGTAAGTACAAATGCAACCTTCTTAAAAGATAAGTATACAGAAGAGAATGAATCTAAAAATAGAGTTCTTTTGGAAAAGGTGAATGAAGATATTCCTAGTTCATCAAATCTAGAAATCTGCATTGAACCTATTCATTCTGAATTCATAAATCTACCACCATCAACCATTGGATCCAGTGGGAGACACACAGAGGGTCCACCTCTAGTGTTAACTATTCACCAATTGATGAGGTAGTAGAAGATCATGATCATATTGTTCATTCACCTTTGGGTGTAGAAATGGATATCGAAGGGCATGAAGAACAAGAACAACCTCCAGTCATCCAGGAACCTATAGTAACTAGACAAAGTAAGAGAGTTGTTAGACAACCTTCTAGATTCTTGTTTTATGAAGAGTCTTTTGAGGCAGTCTCTATTGAGTAGGAGGAAGATCCCACTTCGTTTAGGGAGGCTATAAAAGATGTAGACGCCGATCATTGGAGGAATGTCATAGATACAGAAATGAATTCCATGTAAACTAACTGTGTGTGGGATCTTGTAGATAAGTGTGAAGGGGTAAAACCCATTGGGTGCAAATGGATCTACAAGAGAAAGAGAGGAATAGATGGAAAGGTGGAGACCTTTAAAGCAAAATTGGTTTCCAAGGGTTATACCTAAAGAGAAGGGATCGATTATGAAGAAACCTTTTCACCTGTAGTCATGCTAAAGTCTATTCACATTCTCTTTTTCATTACAACTCATTTTGACTATGAGGTGTGGCAAATGGATGTCAAGACAGCTTTCCTTAATGGATATCTTGACGAGAGTATCTATATGATGCAACCAGAGGGCTTTATCCAAAATGGTCAAGAGCATAAAATATGCAAATTGAAAATGTCCACTTATGGACTTAAGCAGGCGTCTAGGACCTGGATTATTTGATTTGATCAAACAATTAAAACCTGCGGTTTTGATCAAAATCTTGAAGAACTTTGTGTCAATAAAAAGATTGAAGATAAGAATGTGGTTTTTCTCGTGTTGTATGTGGATGACATCCTACTTATTGGTAATAATGTGGGAATGTTAACATCAACAAAATAATGGTTGGTACAACAGTTTGATATGAAGGACTTGAGAGAAGCAAACTGTGTTTTAGGATCCAAATCTTACGAGATAGGAAAAACAGGATGATTGTTTTATCCCAAGCTTCATACATTGACAATATACTAGTGAGGTTTGCCATGTAGAATTCCAAGAAATGTCTGACCCCCTTCAGACATGGAATCCACCTGTCACGGGAGCAATCTCCAAAAACTCCTAGTGAGGTGGAATACATGAAACGAGTTCCTTATGCATCTGCTGTAAGAAGTCTCATGTATGCAATGATATGTACCAGACCAGATATTTGTTATGTTATTGGTATGGTCAGTAGATATCAGTCGAATTCAGGGCCTGAACACTGGATTGCTGTTAAACATATTCTTAAATATCTTCGGAGAACAAGAGATTATATGTTGGTATACTCAACATCAGATTTAGTGTCGGTAGGATATACTGATTCCGATTTTCAAGGTGATAGAGATTCTCAAAAATGTACATCAGGGTCAGTATTCACTTTTGGTGGCGGAGCTGTTGTTTGGAGGAGTGTAAAACAATCATGAATTGTTGATTCCACAATGGAGGCTGAGTATGTGGCTGCTTGTGAAGCAGCCAAAGAAGCTGTATGGCTCAGAAATTTTTCGTTAGAGGTGGTTCCTTCTACCTCACATTCCATTACACTGTTTTGTGAGAATAGAAGAGCCAAAGAACCATAAACGTGAAAAACACATTGAGCAGAAGTATTAAGGGATATAGTTTGTAAGAAAAACCTTTGAATTGTTTTGATGAGATAAAACCCGCTGTAACCTACGTTTTTCTCTTATCCTAGTTTTATTCCCCGTGTCTTATTTTTATGTTTTAATAAGTAGCAGAGATTCTACCCAAGGTCTTCCACTGCACTTAGATGCTGCAAGCTAGATGCAACATGGAGAGAAAAAAGTCTGCATTCAGCAAGCTCTACATGGAAGAAGTCGAAGGATAATTATTTTACTGCACGCTGGACAACTAGGCATTACCAGGTAAGGATGCAGTGAGGCCTAGTTGTAACGAGAAGAATAAGTTGCAGAAACTGAAGAAGAGACATGTCCAACACGATCAACATCGAAGTCTTAAAAGACTACTGCATGAGCTCTTAATGTACGAGGAAACATCAACTTCAGTTGAAGATGCAGTGCGCGACAGGCTTGAACTCAAAGGATAAAACAAGGACAACAAGCAAATAGGAAACCGCCACCTGGCCTGGACGACCACCTACAACAAAAAAGACAGCTATATTTAATGGACCTGATGCCAATGGAGGAGGTTATCTCCTACCTTTTCAGGTGCGCATTAAAAATGCTTGTACATTGAAGATCATGAGGATCAAGAAGAAGTATGTTGTGCGTCCAAATCGAATCAACAAGGAATATACCTGTGCGTGAATGGATCAACGGTCAGGATACAGTAGCAAAAGACAAAATCTTACACGAAGATGCGTGGAATGTGTACCCTTCAACTGGTGCATTCCCGTAACTATAAAAGAGAAGAGTGAGGACGAACAAAGGAGAGGACTGAAAATTTGAAGATCGTGCACTAATATTTCAGTGTACAGCGATCCAAGCTTAAAAGAAAATATCAACTCTTTTCAGTCCCCACTCAACCGAAGCAGAGCATTCTACCCATTGAAGATTCTGAGTGCCCTTGCTTCCCAGAATTGTAGATCTGTGTTTATTAACCTTTTTATCAATGTGTGGATAGGTTGTTTTAGGTGTCACAGTTGAAAGGTAATCGTCTTGCTGTGTTTTGGTCTTGTGTAGACAACATCTTGTGTGGATACTGTCTGTTTGCCGAAACCTCGAGAGGGAGTAAGAAACTTCGTCGGCTTAGGTTGATCCTTAGAGTGTTTAGTAGCAAAAGTGTCATATAAATCTAAACTCTAGTGGATATTCTCTTTATGAAGGAGAAGAGAGGACGTAGAAGACTTATACCACCTTCGAACCTCTATAAAGCCTTGTGTCTCTTTACTACTTTCTGTATTCATTTCTATATCTTGCAGCATGCATCTTTATGGCTTTGTAGCTCTTTGTGCTTAAGTGTTTAAAACTAGTCTATTAACTTTCTAGTTAAAAGACTAAGTATATTTGCTGAACTCTCTTTCAAATATATTCCGCTGTGCAAAACTCTAAGTTGTTAGGCTGCAGCAGTTAATTTGCTGTAAACAAAACACATTATCTGCGAACTTGCTGCAAGCATCGATAGCTTACAGCAGGTTGCAGCGAAAGAGAGAGAAAGAGAAAAAAGCGAAGAGGTTCATTCACCCCCCCTCTGAACCTTTGTAACCACTTGGGACCAACAAGTGGTATCAAAGCGGGTTGGGTTAAAAACCAACTCGTCTGGTTGCCTTCTCAGATCCACCCTTGACCAAAGCTGTTTGTGTATCTAAGTGCTTTAACTGCTTTCTGTTATCATGGAGTCTATGCATGCAAAACTGCCAATGTTTACTATAGAAGACTATGATGACTGGAAGATAAGAATGCAAGCACATTTTTTAGCAATGCACAATGAAATATGGTATGTGATCATGGAAGGATGTCCTACCATTACAAAGCCAAATCCAGTGTTTGCCGCAGGTAGAAGGGAGTAAGCTACAGAAAGAGACAGGGATGAAGACGAAGGTGAGGTTGCAGAAATGGAACCTCATAGGGTACAAGCTTATATCGAGAAGCCAAGACAGGAATGGATAGCAGAAGATAGAAAAAGGTCCAACCTGGATAACATTGCCAAGAATGTTCTATTCCTTACCCTAGATAAAGGAACCTTCAGCAAACTAAAGACGTGTAAGACCACTAATGATATATGGGATAAACTAGAACCAATTTGTGAAGGCATAGAGCTAACCAAAGACAACAAGATCTCAACTGCCACACAGATGTTTGAGCTGTTCGAGATAAAGGCCAACGAGACTTTTGAGTAGCTAGATCTAAGATTCACTGCAATAATGAATAAGCTCGAGTCTCTTGGTAAAAGCTACTCCCAGAAGGAGAAGAACATGAAAGTTTTCAGAGCGCTGCCAGCAGAATGGGATAGCAAAACTATTGCTATACGCGTCTCCATGGATTTGAAATCAATGAGCACGTTCGATCTCTTTTCTGATCTCAAGGCTTTTGAGTTTGACATAAACAGGAGAAAGAAGGAACAAGATGAAGGCAGCAGTAAAGTTACTGTACTTGCTGCAAGGAGCTCCAAAGAAAACGTTGCTACAACCAAACCTGTTGTTACAGTAGAGTTTGATGCAGTTGCAGAAGATGATATGACGCTGATATTGAAAAGATTTTCAAAGTTCATTAGCAAGGGCAACAAGTCAGGGGGAACCTTTCCTCGAAGAACTAACTTGCAGCAGTCGTCACAGCAGCAAGGACATCAGTCCCAGGATACAGCAGAGTCAATAGACTTGTGCTATAACTACAGAAAGCCAGGACATTACGCTAGAAACTGCCCTCATCCTGTTGTTTACAAATACCCGTCGGAGGTAAGAGTAAAAAGAAAATAGAGAACGAAGATAGAGAGACAGAAGTTGAGAGCGTTGCTGGTAGAAGCTAAAAAAGGAAAATGAGCAAGTACATCCACTGAAGTTCAAGAAGTATCCCCATCTGAGTTAGACTCAAACGATTCCACCTCAGAGGATGAAGCAATGATATGCCTGATCGCGCAGACCGAGGAGGATACAGAAGAAAAGATACTTTTTAAACATATATATTAGTCCCAAGTGGCAGTAGGCTTTAGGGGGGGGGGGAATAAGTCTACTCAATTTTCAAACTTTTTCTCCAAATGTCTTAAAACAGTAAGCTTTTGAGAGGTTACTTAGGATTTTATCAGAGTTATATTGCGGAAGCTTTCTTTCATTGAAAACACAAGTATAGCAGGTGTGCATCAAACATAAGATATGCAGATAGAACAGTAAGCACAAATAAACACATAGATATACAAAGGTTCGAAGGTGGAGTAATCCTTCTACATCCTCTCTGACTCTTCCCAAGAGGGAACATTTGTTAATCTTGTTGATTTATATAGCTCTATCTATTACAACACAGACTTAACAAGTAAGTAGCAAGCCTACTCATAGCTGCTCACAGCTGCTTGCCTACTCTCCTAACTGACCCACACAGGATCCTATCTGACTCACTCAGGATCCTTGCTTTCTTCTTCAGAAAACGAACAACTTATCAGGATCCTAATCCTAACTAAACACTCCGAAACAGTCCTTAAAAGGTTTGTCTTCTGCTACAACTGGATGCAGCATGCTTCGACATCTTTTGCAGGTTGCTCTGTTGTTGCTTGCTGCATGATTGAAGGACTGAGTATGCGTTTCTGGGGTTTAGAGTGTTTGAGCTTTCTTCTCTTCATTTGATCTTTTGTACACTCTTTTCTCTCTTCTTCTTTTTCTTCTTCTTTAATCCCTCACTTTGCTCTCTTTTCTTCTATATGCTCTTCCCCCTCTTTTCTGCGCTCTTTCTTGCGTTTTCTTCTTTGCGCTTTCTTCTTTGCGCTCTCTCTTCTTTTCTTCAGTCTTCAGTCTCTTCTATTTATAGATTAGGAAATCTGCCCGTTAAAGGTGGGTAGGTTTCCAGCATTAAATGCGTCATACTCCTTTTAATACACGCTAGCTTTTCACTTTCCACGTGTCTTCATTTGATTGACTCCATTCCTCTTCTCTTTACGGGTAACTTTCAGCTTCCTTCCCATGCTTGCTTTGTAACTCTCTTCCCAGCCTTGCTTTGTCAGGTAGCTTGAGGCTTCTGTAGCTTGTTGCTTTGAAGTATGCTTCGGTATGGTCTCTTCCAGGTGGCTTCCTGTCAGGTAGTTTGAGTCTTCGGTAGCTTGCTGCTTTGCAGTATAGTCTCTTCCAAGTAGCTTCCTGCAGTAAGCAATATCTTTTTAGTTTACCAGATTCCTTTCACCATTCTCTGCAGTATTCTTCCTTTGAAGCTTTCTTTGTCATATCTTCCTACAGTAACCTCGTTTCAGTAACCTTATAAGATAGGTTATGCTTATTAATTGAGGGTTACTTTTCTATGGTTTTGTCTCATCAAAACATACTTAAATATGTTCTAACAATTTCTCCCTTTTTGATGATGACAAAACCTTTGCAGAATAGATCAAAAGGTCATAATCATTTAAGCACAGAAAGCAGATTTATAAGATATATAAACGTAGAACAGACTGCTTTCATTAAACAACATACAAGTCAAAAAGAAAGGTCACAAGGAGTGAGCTTAGAGAACATAAGATATTTTATATAGATAAAACATTTACAATACAATTGTTACTACGTAGTAAGCAGAGTATAATGTTGACATTCTATCTTGTTTTACTGGCTCATTCTTCTTTCTCTTGCTCTTGGTTTTCTTTTCCCCTTAGCTTATTACTAGCTTTAATCTTCTTTCTAGATTTTCCCTCTTTCTTTGCCAGTTCTTGCTCCCAGTTGATTTTCCTCTTTGATTAGGGAGATGAGCGGAAAAAGGTGAAGAGGCTTGAAGAGAGAGAAAGGAGGTTCAATTGGAGGGGAACGTGAAATGGCAGAGGAGCTTAGGCATGGTAGCTTGCTGTAGCCTTTCTTCCTCTAACCTCCCCAACTCCTCTGACTGTCTCTCATTATCATTTTCTTTTAAGAAAAAGAGAGTCCACCCCATAGAAGGGTTATAATCTCCTCTCATCCACCTTTGGAAGACTTTTGATCTTCCAAGATCCTTCCCAATTTCTTCCCCTTTTTTGACATCATCATCGAGCTGAAGCTCTGGGGTTACTGGAAAGGGATCTTTCTCTCTATCCTCCGGCCTCGAAGAGAAGAACTTGGGTGCAAGTCCTTCGACACTCTCAGATTTGAGGTTAAGGCAGTAAGCTAGAAGATAGAATCTTCTGAGAATGATCTGCTTAGCAAGGACTAAGCGTGACTTTTTGTGATTTGAGTGGTGCTTGGTTGATTATTTGCATAAAATGTGCTGCTAAGAAAGAATGGTTTCCAACAATCTGGTGCCATGTTGTTTTAAGGATATGAGAGAAAATATGAATGAAGATATCTGTAAGGAATGCATGTATATATAGAATTTGAGATACTCCTTATTTTGAGGTTAGATCTTTAAAGATCTCATTAACTGCTTCGCTGGTTTCCAATAAAGTTGTTGGTAGTTTTCACAGCTTAGCGTTTTACCTCTGCATGAGGTGATTGCTTGAATATATGGTCAACGTCTGATTCTTAACCCTTAGATCTTTCTGATCGCATGACTGATATCCTAGGGTTCTGAAAAAGGTGGTCTACTTCTGAAAAGGTGATCAATTTTTCATGCGCACACGTTACCGAGAGTTTTTCGGTAACCGCTGGATTTGATGAGATGTAACCCACCAATGACCTCTTTTCTAGTGACTTGATGATAAGAGCCCTGATTGTTCAGTAACCTAGTATCCATTAACCTGGTATCTAGCGTCCTGGTATGCAACGACCTGGTATTCAGCGACCTAGTATCCAGCAACCTGGTGTCTAGCCTCCTGATGTTCAACGACCTATTATCCAGCGACCTAGTATCCAGTAGCCTGGTGTCTAGTGTCCTATTGTCAGAACTTCATTTGTCATTCCTTAACTTCGTCAAAGCTTTCCCGCTAGATTCAGTAGCCTATTGTCTAGGGTGAAGTGATCTTCTTTTAGAATTTTCAGCTTCCTGTGGCAATCACATCTTCCTTCTGTTGTTTGGATTGTTGTTGGTGTCTGTTTCCTATTGATTTTGCAAATATATTTCTTGAAGCTTGCTTTAGTTCATGTAGAACCTTTTTGAACTTGGAGATCTTCTTCTTGGTTGCTCAAAGGTCTGAAGGTTGCTTCTTGTAGCCTTTTGTCGAATGTACATGCAGAACGAATATTCTTACATAGGTACCTATACGAGTATGGGTCCTTCTGGGTTAGTTTTCTATCAGGAATCCAAACTTTCCTTACAACCAATAGTTGCTATAGTAATAGTTTGTTCCTACAAAACTTTTGCCAGTAAGCATAGGCTAAAAAACATTGGGTGTGTGCAGATGTTTACCTATTGTATCTCTCTGGATTTAGATATAGATCAGACAAAGCATGATACCAGTAAGGTAGACGGTTTTCTTTTCTTTCAGAGTTGCTGTTGTCTGCTTGGTCTCTTCAGAGAATGTAAGGTTGCTGCCGACATCTTGTAGCATACTCATATCCATTGGGTTCCATCAAGGGTTTTATCTCCCTTGCCTACTGAGTTACATTGGTTTGTACCTAAAAGTTCCCCCTTACTCTATGATTATCTCTTTAAGATGTAGGGTCACTTTCTGTACGAATTTAGGTACTCCTGATGTTTCAGCATGAGTAGGTGAAACATTCTTTTTAGGATTCAACGTACATGTTTCCCTTCTCATGTTCAAGTCAAGTGACTTAGAATTTTTCAAGCCTGTTATCTTCTGCCCTCAGATCACTCTTATTTGAGATGAAGATTCTTTTCTTTAGCTTTCTTGAAGGATCACCTGAATTATTAACCAGATTTAGATATTCAAAGCTAACATGACATAGGATTTATTAGAGCAAAGTTTAGAAAGAGGTACCTTGTCATCATTGTTCTCTTTTCAAGAGTAGGCTTTGTTCTTGCTTCCTTTTGAAGTGTGGACTGTTTGATGGAGTGTGCTTCTCATCTTACTCATTTGCTTGACTTCTTCAGCACTTTCTTTCAAGGTTACTTGTCTGCTCATCGCTGTCGTCTAGAAGCTCCAGTATGATCCATACTCTCAGCTTTGCTTTGTAACAACTTCTTCTTCATGTTCAGCACCTTGCTTCACTTGTTGGTCTGCTCTGCATATGTTGTAAGTAGAAGCTTGTTCCTCATGCACAATTTCATGCTTAGCAGCCTGTTTCTCGAGCATAGCTTGTTGTTCACCAGCTTTCTGCTCCTGAGCAGCTTTTCTCCACAACTCAGCCTGCTCTTCAGTTTTCTTCTTAGCCACTGTTGTCTTCACATCAGTCATACTCTTCAAAAAAGGCAATAGATTTTTCTGATCTATGATGTGAGAGAAAGAGAGAGAGAGAGAGAGAGAGAGAGATAGAGAGAGAGAGAGAGATGTTTTCAATGATGGGATCTGGATTGATTAGTTAGATCGGACGTTTCATCCAACCGGCTCTGATACCACTTGTTGGTCCCAAGTGGCAGTAGGCTTAGAGGGGGAGAGGGGGTGAATAAGCCTACTCAATTTTCAAACTTTTTTCTCCAAATGACTTAAAGCAGTAACCTTTTGGGAGGTTACTTAGGAGTTTATCAGAGTTATATAGCGGAAGCTTTCTTTCATTGAAAACACAAGTATGGAAGATGTGCATTTAACATAAGATATACAGATAGAATAGTAAGCACAAACAAACATATAGATATACAGAGGTTCGAAGGTGGAGTAATCCTTCTACATCCTCTCTGACTCTTCCCAAGAGAGAACATTTGTTAATCTTGTTGATTTACATACCCCTATCTATTACAACACACACTTAACAAGTAAGTAGCAAGCCTACTCATAGCTGCTCACAGCTGTTTGCCTACTCTCCTAACTGACCCACACAGGATCCTATCTGACCCACTCAGGATCCTTACTTTCTTCTTTAGAAAGCGAACAACTTATCAGGATCCTAATCTGCATAGTAAAGAAACTACTTGACATATACTGCTTGAAGCTCCTGAGTGACTTTGAGAGAATCAACTCTGAAAATGAGAAATTAAAGAAAGAGAATGATCAGTTAGAGCAAGAGAGCAAGAAACTTGCAGACTGGAAGTTTGAGAAAGAGATAGTAAAAGAGCTGAGTGAATCGAAAAACAAAGAATGCATAAAGCTCAAAAACAGAGTATGAGAGCTTGAGATAGAAGTGATCAAGCTGAAATCAACGATAAACATATTCAACAGATCTTCTGAAAAATCTCGAGATTACATCAATCAGCAGAAGACTCTAGTAGCAAGACTTGGGATAGGATACCACAGGGCTAGTGAATCCTACAAAGGAAAATCTGATGGAGATCCAAACTTCATCAAAAGATAAATTCTATTTCTCACTGATAAAGTTGAAAGACTAACAGTTGAAGAAGAAATTCCCAAGTGTAGTGCTGAAACCTCAAAAATGAATGTTGCTGAAAGCTGCAACACACAACAAGAAAAGACAAAAAAAAAAAAAATGGAACCAAGTTGCAGTAAAATACAAGGTTACAGAACAGCAGAAAAGAAAGAGGAAGCGAAGTCCGACAAAGACATTGAGACTTTATAAATACACCCTTGTTTCCTAAAGATAAAAACAAGAACGAACCTGACACAACAAAGAAGGATCTGAAATCTAACACATTAGGACGTACTTGTATGGGTGCCTAAACCTGAATGATCTTCTTGCAGGTACAGTCGCCAGGAAGCAGTGGAGATGCATGGTACATAGATAGTGGCTGCTCGAGACACATGACTGGTGACAAGTCTTCTCTGACCAACCCCAAAGAGTATAAAGGACCAAGAGTAGTGTTTGGAGATAATTCAAAAGGATACACCTTGGGTACAGGAAGGCTAATCAGAGGAGATATACAAATAGACGATGTGTCATATGTAAAGGGTTTGAAATATAACTTGCTAAGCATTAGTCAGTTCTGCGACAAAGGACATATGGTGGAGTTCTGTCAAGACCAGTGTCTAATTAAGGATGTAGCAAGCAAATAAGTTAAGCTTGCAGGAACAAGAAAATGGAATGTGTATTTAGTGGACTGGAATTCCTCAACTATGCCGATATGTTTCATTGCTAAAGGCTCCCCAGAAGAAAGCTGGTTGTGGCATAAAAGGATGAGCCATTTGAACTTCAAAACGATCAACAAATTGGCTAGGAAAGGACTTGTGAGAGGATTGCCCGATATTGCTTACAGGAAAAAAAGCATATGCGGTGCGTGTCAAAAGGGCAAGCAGATCAAGGTGTCCTTTAAAGGAAGGATACAACAAATGCAGCAGCTAAAGCGGAAAAGATGCAGGTTGCAGCAAGGACACCCTAGAATAGACGAGGTAAGCAGAAGACATCTAAGCCTGTCAGAGCTATCAGTCTTGTTGCACCTATAGAATACAACAACGCATCTACTGCATCCCAGGATGCAAATCACACCACAAAGATGGAGGGTGTGGATTAAATACAAGCTGCCAGCCCGATCAAAGAAAGAGAGGCAGCTGGTAACGAAGGAGAGGAGGCTCCCATCGAATTTGGATATGATGGTGAGAACAAGGAGGAACCCACTGGCGAAGGTGAAATGGGTTTAACTGAAGCCCAGGAAGTTGCAGCAGATGCAGCTGGACTTCCATCTACTTCAGTACCTAAGAAGAAGAAGAGAGTTTTTTGAAAGTCGGACGGCCCCTGGAAGAGGATATGCAAGAGGCTGATCCAGAGGCTGCTGAAGAAGAAGCAGGGCAAGATTGAGAAAGTCGTGCACCTTTCCCTACAACAAAGGGAGAAAAAGGCTTTGAAGATAAGAGAGGGCTGGGTGAAGGAAGCCTTAAGGATGTCCTTCATGGTCTTCGATGCTCAAAACATGAAGAGCCTCCCTATCTGGAAGGAAAGACGATTGCAGGAGAGCTGGATGCTGCAGCATTGGGAAGATTGGACTGTGATGGAAGAATCCCTAATGTTGTGGGTTGGAACAATGGATATCAAGGCGCTGCTTGATTATGTCCCTCCTGCAGACGCACAGGCTAGGATTGCTGCAACCAGAGATTACTTCTTCAGATTCACATTGAAGAGACGTAGCCAGCAATCTGAACCTGAAGGTGCCGATAAAACAACAGAAAATGCCCTAACGGCTGTTGTAGAGGTGAATCCGTCTATGGGTGAGGTGAGTCCAGCAGATGTAGCACCAAAGTCGCCCGATTTTTTTGATGTACCATAGCTGCATGAATCTCTGGAACTCAACCATGAAGAAAAGAGAGCTGAGACCACCATCAAGCCACTATAACTTGATGATTCCACGCTTAAAGCTGGAAGCTCTCCGACCTTCGACATGGTGATGAGTAGTCTACCTCCGATCATGACATTACAGCATATCAAAATAGGAGGAGCAGGTAGATTACGGGATTCATCTCGACTTCAGAAAGATGTTGCACAAGAACAGGACCCATCTGAGATAATCAAAACTGTTCTAGCAGAGCTTCCAGATGCTGAAGTCGCCAATGATGCAACAATGGAGGAAGTTGCGGAGGCAGGTCTCCCAGTACTGGTAGAAGTTGCAGTACTGTCTGTTGCAGGTTTTTTAGATGCAATAGAGTCACCTGATGCAGCAAAAGACTCAGTGGTTGAGCAGATACATACTCTGGGTAATGCTGCAAGAGACTAGTCTTCCAGCGTTGCTGCACTGGAAGATCTTAATGTTGAAAGCTGCAAGCATGAAGAGGAAGAGCGTGCAGCTACAAAAGAAAAGTCGGAATGCAGTAAGCTAGGAGAAGAACTTGCTGCAGAAGAAAGTAAAGAGGCCAAGCAGCAAGAGTCACCTCTGCAGGAGGTTGAAGCTACCGAAGGGAAGGATGGCCAAGATGAGGAGGAGGAGCAGCTAGAGGAACCCAAATAGGTTGATGCTGCTGAGGATGAGGAAGACAAAGTCTCATTGTCTGAACTCCTCAAGAATTGCTCAAGTGGATCTGATGGAGAGGCAAATTCATTTGCAGATGAACTTGATGAAGAAGAAGGGTCTTCCAACTCTGATGCTGCAGCCTACCTTTTAAAGGGCAAAGTTGTGATGGAACCCGAAGCACTGCAGGCTTGGGAAGCGTCCATCAAAAGCTCTATGCAGCAACCAGAACAGGGGAATGAAAGGGACTTACAACTTGTTGTTCTACCACAAGCAGCTGCTAGTTCAGTGACCCCTACAGATTCATACATCAAGATTCTTATTGCTATTGAGAGACTTGCAAATGTCCTGAAAGAACACATTGCAACCACTCCTAAGCCCAATGTTGATCTCACGAAGATTATGGAAAAGATGGAAAAAGTTCTTAATGCCCTGAGAGGTGCACTAAACGAAGAATGGGCGAAACAACATTCTTTCAGAGGCACCAAGGACTAAAATGTCACTCTCTTCCAAAGAGAAACAAAGCAAGCTCTTGGGTCTGTCACCAACACTCTCGCAGCTCATGGCACTACTCTGATCACCATACAGAGTGATGTCAATGAGCAAGGTGCAAAAGTACGAAGCATGGATGACAGACTATCCAGCATAGAGCTGCTACTGGGGGAGATGAGTGAGACTCTCAGAAGGATGGTTGCACCGCAGACTGTAGTAGGCGACCACATTGACAAAAGAACCAAAAGAAGTTTTGATGATGCTAAAAAGGGGGAAGAAGTTGCCATTGAAAAGTTGCAGCTTCCAACTTCAAGTGGTCTGTCTGAAGATCAAAAGTTGCTGCAAGCTACAGAGGACACTACAAAGAAGATTGAGACAGAAGAAGAGGACGAAGATGAGGACACTTTGCATCCTCAGAAGAAGAAGAGAAGAACAAGTCCCCCACCCCAGCAAATAAGACATAAGAAAGATGACGACGATGCTGGTGGAGCAGGAGCTGCTATTATTGGGGTTGCTGTATCCAATGAGAGAAGGGATACAGCAGGTTCTTCAAGAAAAATAGGCAGCCGAAGCAGCAGAAGCAAAGACTCACCACTTTCAAAAAGGCACAACATTTCTAAACAAGCCCTGTTGAAGATGGAGGATGAGAAATTCTATGCTGCTAGGGACGCTAAAAGGAAAAAGAAGGAGGAGAAAGAAAAGTGGATTCAGAGACTTGGCATTGTGGGCGAGGAAAAATCTGAAGCTATGCAGCAGGTGGATGCAGCACTGCAGAAGTTTCCGCCACAAGAGGCTCCAAGGATGGATCAGTTCAACAGGTCAGCCGAAGTTTAAGTATTGCTTGACCTCAAACCAACCAAGGATATCGACCTCTGGAATCTGAACTTATTCTCAAGAATGACTTTGGATAAAGAGGTGAATCCGACCTTCGATAAGATCAGACTCTTCAAGATCTCAAGATTTCTGAGATACTTTAAGAAGCTGTGCGAGAAGGACTTCTTCAAAGGTTATCCAACTTGCGCTGCAACAATTGAAGTCTATGAGCAAATGCTCAGAGATGGAAAATTGCCTTTGCAGAAGTAGTTGTTGGAAGAGGTAAAGAGGGGTGTGCAAATACCTTTCTGGAAAGATTTTTGACTGTGGTGGATTGATGATTCCAGAATGAAGGTGCAGTTCAAGAAGACTTACAAGAGTCAAGACTAAACTGGTGAAAGAAGCCAACTATAGAGCCAGAAAAGAAGAAGGAAGAGCCCGCTGCAACCTTAAGAAGACTGGAGTTCACAAGATGAATGCACCAGACTCCACCCCTTCTGTATCTTTTAATTTTCCTGCACTGCACTTTCTTTCTTTTAAATAAGTTTTCAACTCTTCAGAACACAACTTTTAGGTTTCTTTGTTTTGAGCTCTTTGTAGATCAGCTCTGATACAAAACTGCAGATGCTCTGATACAAAAATCCTTAAAGTGATATCAAGAAAATAAAAATCAAAAAAAGAAAAGGCAAAAACAGAAGTCTCTTTATTAGAATAAGTTGCAGAAACTGAAGAAGAGACATGTCCAACACGATCAGCATCGAAGTCTTAAAAGACTGCTGCATGAGCTCTTAATGTACGAGGAAACATCAACTTCAGTTGAAGATGCAGTGCGCGACAGGCCTGAACTCAAAGGATAAAACAAGGACAACAAGCAAATAGGAAACCGCCACCTGGCCTGGATGACCACCTGCAACAAAAAAGACAGCCGCATTTAATGGGCCTGATGCCAATGGAGGAGGTTATCTCCTACCTTTTCAGGTACGCATTAAAAATGCATGTACCTTAAAGATCATGAGGATCAAGAAGAAGAATGTTGTGCGTCCAGATCAAATCAACAAGGAATATACCTGTGCGTGAATGGATCAATGGTCTGGATGCAGCAGGAGAAGACAAAGGCTTACATGAAGATGCGTGGAATGTGCACCCTTCGACTGATGCATTCCCTCAACTATAAAAAAGAAGAGTGAGGACGAAGAGAGGAGAAGACTGAAAATTTGAAGATCTCGCACTGATATTCCAGCATACATCGATCCAAGCTTAAAAGAAAATATAAACTCTTTTTAGTCCCCACTCAACCGAAGCAAAGCATTATACCCATTGAAGATTCTGAGTGTTCTTGCTTCCCACAGTTGAAGATTTGTGTTTATTAACCTTTTCAATATTGTGTGGATAGGTTGTTTTAGGTGTCACGGTTGAAGGGTAATCACCTTGCTATGTTTTGGTCCTGTGTAGACAACATCCTGTATGGATCCTATTTATTTGCTGAAACCTCGAGAGAGAGTAAGAAACTTAGTAGGCTTAGGTTGATCCTTAGGGTGTTTAGTAGCAAAAGTGTCCTGTAAACCTAAACTCTATTGGATATTCTCCTTGTGAAGGAGAAGAGAGGACGTAGAAGACTTACACCACCTTCGAACCTCTATAAAGCCTTGTGTCTCTTTACTGCTTTCTGCATTCATTTCTATATCTTGCAGCATGCATCTTTATGGCTTTGTAGCTCTTTGTGCTTAAGTGTTTAAAATTGGTCTATTAACTTTCTAGTTAAAAGACTAAGTATATTTGCTGAACTCTCTTTCAAATATATTCCGCAGTGCAAAACTCTAAGTTGTTAGGCTGCAATAGTTAATTTGCTCTAAGAAAAACACATTATCTGCGAACTTGCTGCAAACATCGATAGTTTACAGTAGGTTGTAGCGAAAGAGAAAAAGAAAGGAAAACGTGAAGAGGTTCATTCACCCCCCTCTCTGTAACCACTTGGGACCAACATAGTTTAACGAGGAGAAGTGATGGTATGGAAGATTGCAAATGCAGATAATCTTGCTGACCCCTTTACTAAGAGTTTATCCAGTGGTATCTTTGAGGTCATATTAGAAACATGAGTATATTAGACATGTCCGATTTACTCTAGGGCAAGTGGGAGATAAATGATGTTAGTGTATATGTTTTATGCCCTTGAGTAAATTTATTTATTTATTTTTTGTTAGACATTTTGAAATAAAATGATTTGTTCCTTTTTGTTTGAGCATTGCATCTGTCCATGGATTATAGATATTATTAAATTTAGAGCTTAAGTAGTCAAGCATAGAAAGATTCAATTTATTATTCAATCCATAAATTTTTTGTCTGTGATCAGTCATAAATTTTTTGTCTGTGATCAGTAAATAAATTGGACAATTTATTTTGATAAGATCATTTCAATTTTATTGAAGTTTATCTTTAACTTTGTAATGGAATTGAGGATACACATATGGTGTATTGATGAGATCATATGAATTTAAAATTGTGTTTGACCATACGATTTTATTCATTGATTGGCATATATTACCTTAATCTTTAGCAAGTAGTGTAACCTTGTTACTAGCTTGAAGTTCTTTGAGATGCTAATAGGTGAGATTATTTTAATGATCAATATTTCAATATCTTGGGAATTAAAGTGAAATAATCACGAACATATATTTGCAATACAGACTGTTTCACCTATTTAATAGGCATGATCATGATCTCACGAGTTTTTCTATTGATAGCAAATCTGAGCTTAGTATTCAACATTCTTGTTGAATATATCGAATTGTGTGATGTGATCACACTGGAATATTATCAAATAGAAATTGAGATGTGAGGTTTGACGAATATTGGAATGATAACATATTGGTCATGGTAGCCTATTCCAATTTCTCAATTGATCGAAAGGGGTAATATATTGGATTGATCAATTAGAGGATATTCAAAACAAACAAATAAATAAAACCAACATTATATAATTGATTTAATTTAATACATTATATATCTTTTTTTTTTTTTTTTTTTGTAGTAATTGAATTAACCAATATAACGTAAATAGGAAACTCCATCCCCTAATTTAAATCAATTAACAGAAAGAATTTGAGAATCTTTATCAATTCAGTGCACCAAATAGAGCCCGTTTCCTTAAACCAATAGAATCAAGATTTAGAAGAAGCCCGGCCCGAAGCCCAAGAGTAAGCATTGCCATCACTCAGCAAATTCTGCGGGACCTCAAACACGTCGGAGCCACCAAAGTGGTGGCGCTGCCTGCCGCTCTTGTAGTACTGCTGGGGCCCATTGGCCGCCGCCCAACCGCCGTCCTCCTCCTCCTCCTCCACCGGCAAGCGGTCGAAGCTGGCATTCATGAAGGTGGCGGCCATGATCACCACCGGGCCGGAAGCAATGAGCGGGCCCACCACACTCCCCCCCACCACCTGCCCCTGGGCACCCGCCAGGTACACGGTCAGCCCGTTCAGCACCCCGGGCGGGGCCGGGGGCGGCAGAACCGAGCCGAGCAGCGACACCACCTCGAACCTGCCATGCAGAGTCAGGGTGGAGCCCGGCGACGAGGGCTGACGTAGGGTGACGTTGGTCACGAACCCGGTGGCGTTGAGGACGCAGAGACCACATTGTTTTCGACGAGCGAAGTTGACGAGGTTTTCGCAGAGGTTGTGGCCCGAAGGGACCTCGAATGCATGGGCCTTGAGGGCGTTGGCACTGTCCCTGGTGATGATGATGGGGGGCTTGGGCTTGTTCTTCGACCCCGTGGGTCTGCCACGTGGACGCCTCGTCGGCTCTTTCGGGTCGGCCGGGGTGGGCTTGGGTTGGGTGGGGGTGGGGTTGCCTCCTTCTGCCATTGATTGTGCTTCTCTCTCCTTTGCAGATGATCGATTGGGGTTTTGGTGAGTGAGAGTGTGTGTTTTATAATGTAGATGGAATATTAATGTAAATTGTAGAATAATTAGGAAATGGTTAAGTAGGAATAAGAATATAGTAATATGTCATAGCTCCCATTTCTTTCCTAACTTTTATCAGTTTATTTGTCTCATGTCTATTGCCTTCCCCAACAAACAAGCATGTAAATGAGATCATTAACTTGTTTAATGGAGATGTATTAATTATATAGCTAGCTAGTGACAACAAGTCACTCTTCTTACTTAACATTTATATATATACATAGTATCTACCAACAAATTACACGTGTGGTGTGAAAATTTCCAACATCAAATTGGAGAAGCTAATGCATATGAAAATGAGACAATTGAGATGTAGTGAGAGAACATGTAAAAAATTAGAATTATCATTTTGTTGGAGATTATGGATAACTTGAGAGGAGGTCCTTATGTCTACTATTTATATCTGGATTACAAGGCTATAATTTATTTTTACTTATCTCATGTAAACCATATAGGGAAAAGTGGCTAAAATACCCCGTATATATACCACATTTATGATCCGGGATTTTAATTTTACCACTTCCTAAAACTACCCTTTAATTTACACACTTTTGCCGAAAATAGCCCGTAACCTGCTGTAGTAGGTAACTATCCGATTACTTGCTGACGTGGCCTTTAAATACACATCTGTAATTGTATTTTATTAATTTCTTAGGGCTAGTTTGGATTGAGTGTTGGGATTGTTTAGGTGGGATATAGTAGGTTTATTTTAACTCTTGATTTGATATATTTTTTTGTTTGGATTGTGTGTTTAGTGTAGTATGATTAGTTGAAGTTTTTGTTTGGATTGAAATATTATGACTTTTTTTAGGTGGGTTTAATTTTTAACTTTATGTTTGGATTGTTTGATTATTATCATATGTCCCTAAAATACCTAAAATGCCCTTCATGAAACTACACAAAAGTTCACCAAATTGTGTGAAATGATATATTCTATTTATTTATACTATTATATAACAATTGATTTATCCAACAAATCATATAAATTGCTAAATGTAATTAAATTGATAAATGAGGCTCAATTAATAGGAAAAAATGAGGATCGTTTAATTGAATGATTTTAGGTATATTAAATTGAAAATGTTTGAAATTAAACTAGCCATTGTAAATAATTAAACAAATTTGCGATTAAACAAATTAAACAAATTTTCAATTTTTTAGGATTTACTCGAACCACTATGTGAAATACATAGTGGTTCGGGTAATAGTGTAAAAAACCAATTTTTGTTCAAAGATTAAGAGAGGTTCGATTAATGGTTACTCAATTTGGTTCATTAATTTAATTGAACTCAATTGAATTGTACAATTGATTAATTTACAAGGATATCATAGTAATTCACATATCAAAAATAAAGACATTGAAATAAATTTACAAGGTCTTTATCTAGGATGAAAAATGGGTTTATAAACCCACCAAGTTTGGTGGGTTAATAAACCATGCTATAAGACTGGATTTATCCCTCCACATCAGCATCTTTAAAACCGGGCCGTGAAACAAGACCGGGCCTGTCCCATTAACCAAACATGATTTAAGTTGGGTTTAATGATGTTTTATTCTCCTATCCATTGATCCAAACTGGGCCTTAGTAAGCTGACATGTAAATTGAGAAAAGGAGGGAAATGAAACTTTTTCCCCCCAAAATCAGAAGAACACAGTCAACATTGGACTATAAATTAGGGCATGAATTTAGGCTCCAAACCGTGCTCATCTATGGACAGGATGTCGGATTCCACAAACGAGGGGGAATTCTGCTACTGCGGGCTAAGATCCTCCTTAAGATGCTCATGGACTTCACACAATTCGGGAAAAAGATTTTGTGGATGCCGAAATTGGGATGTATACTTTTTAATCTTGTTCTCTCATCTGCTTCCATTCTTCTTCCAATTCCTTTTCTTTTTCTGCTGAAATTGGACAGCTCCTTGACTGGGTTTTTTTCTGTCGTGAGTTGCAGAGTGATGGATGCAATTACTTTTCATGGATTGACCCTCCAATGAATGCTAGAGCTACGAGATTGCTGATACAATTACGTGAAGATAACTGTATGTTGCAGCAGAGGGTTGATGTTCTTCAAAATGTTGAAGGAAAGATGAGAAGACTGAAGATGATTTTGGTGTTGTCCTGTGTGTTCTTTCTTGTAACTTGGTTCCATTAGTGTTGTATCTTGGTGGATTAGTGTTGAGGGTGAGAGTTTTTTGTTCTGCCAAGTGTTGAGGGTAGCATTGTTGATTAGCTTAATTGGTTAATACTTTAAGTTGTATGGTTGTTTGTAAATCCTGTTTAATTCAATGTTTAAGTTATATGTTGATTAATTCAACTGAAATTCTACTTCACATAATCATATTGATAACAATATAGTTGATTATGCCCAAATTAAAAATTTTGATTCACCAACACAAGAATTTAAATCAACATCAAAATAACCAACAAAGGAAACAGTTGTTGCATAATCAATCCAACAAAACAAGTAGATTTTGTCCATTAATCTAACTAAAGCTATGAAGACAGTTGCTGCATAAAAGAAGGAAGAGTTTATCCAACAACTCCCAACCAGAAAACAGAGTTTATCCAACAAGGAAGAGAAAAACACAACTCCCAAGCATAAAAAACAGTATTTGTCCACCAAGACACTTGATACAAAATGATTATATCTCTTTGCCCTTCTCATGATCACTTTTTCTTGCTCACTCCATGAGGACTCCCAATTTTGAAAGCATTACATATTTCTTCCCTTGTTTCTTGAGAACATGACCAGTGTTTGCCCATTGAATTGGAGGTGGTGTTGGAATGAATTGATCACCAATGAGAGGAGTTGGTGCCCTTATATTTATCCCTGGATTAGTGAAGGCTGGCCTAGCTCCACCTCCACCTTATTCAAAAGAACAAAAAATTCAAGATAACAGTTAGGAAAAGATCATAGATCATAATTTAAAAAATAGTGATGCATCATAAAGTACTTTGGATTTTACCATTGTTCTTGGTTGTTGCTCAACATGCCTACTTCTTGGTTGTTGCTTAACAGCTCCTTGAGTCTAACCAAGAAAGTAGAAATGAAATCAAACACAAAGGGCATTATGGCAGACTTATAGACCCTCTTATAAGTCTCTACCTTATAGCACTGATGAATGAAATCCTCCACATTCAGCTTTTGACAGTGAATTGCACAAAGGGCATGCTTGCAAGGAATGCCACAGAGATCCCATTTCCTACATCCACACATCCACTGAAAACTGACTTCCATCAAAACAAGAAACTTGATAGTGTGTGTCATCAACCTTAATGGGAATACAATCTGCTACTTTTGAAGTGTTATGGCTTATGAGCTTGTTAATTCTAGGGCAGAAAGTTTGTGTCCACTTCTTGGCCCTATCTCCACATAACAATTTTAAATTTGTGTCCCCAAAACCCTACCCTCTTGAAATTTTCATGCAAGTGCCTCACACAAAATATGTGAGCAGCACTTGGCAGATTTTCTTGAACTGCCTTTATTAAGCCTTTTTGTTTGTCACTTATAATTGTCCAATTGTGAGGTTCTTGGACATTAAGGTCAACAATCAATAACTTAATAACCAGTCCTAAGTCTCCCCACACTCTTTGCTCACAACAGCCCATGCAATTGGAAAACTATTGTTATTTGGATCTATCCCTACTGCAACTAACAGAATCCACCATGTGGCCCTTTCAAGAAAGTACCATCTATGCCAATTACTGGCCTACAACCTGTTATGAACCCTAACTTCAAAGCTCTTAAACACATATAAAACCTGTTAAAAACAGGTTGTTCATTCACATGATCTACCCCCATAACCAATGTAGACCCTAGATTTGTTTTCCTAACCTCATCAGCAAAACTCCATAAAAGAGAGTATTGCTCACTTGAATCCCCTTCATGTTTTTTAAGAGCTAATTGTTTGCACTTGTAAGCTTGCCAAAAGGTTACATGACATCTTACTTCAGAAACAACATCCTCCCTAAAAGCATGAACATTTCTTATCTTATCAGTTTTGAATTGGTATCTATACCTACTAGCCAACCACTTTGATTTCATATTCTTAACATGATAAGTAGGGGCACAGGTGTGGTCTCCATAATAGGTCCTAATTTCCCAAGAGTTATCATGCTCCATTTTCAGAGCATGAATTATGGACAATCACTATCTTCACAAACATCATAGATTCTATGTCCACACTCCTAGGAAAACTGACACTCCTACCCTCAGTTATGGCATGTGACTCAATAGCCTTTCTAAATTCCTTTTTTTGTGCTAAAAACCATCCCCAAACGAAAGGTAGGATTGTATATCTGGCTTTCCCTAAAAACTGAGGATCTACCCTCTTGAAAATGACCTTCATCACCTGAAGACTTAGCACTGTCAAAATCATCTTCACTAACATTAATGTCCTCATCACCTGAGCCTAACTCCTCTACCCTTTGTCCAGACCCCAACCCCTCAACATCCACATCAATGTATTTACTATATAATAGGTCATCATCACTCTCTTCCTCAGACCTAAACAAGTACTCATCATCACTACCCTTTGTCCCTTCACTGTCCTCAACTTCTAAAACTACCTTCTGCTTACCCTTCCTACTTACTTCTCTTTCATTTCCCCTTCCCAGCTCATCATCTACAAAAAATATCTCTAACTCCTTAACCCAATCATGACATAAAGTTTTCAAATCACCATCAGATTTGATTTGAAACCAATCATCAGACCCCTCTACTTTGGCAAACAAACTAATAGAAGTTGTACTACCTATGTAAGAAGCAAGGTCTTTCAAGCCTTTTAAGGTGATAGCCTTCTCCTCTACATAATCAAACTTAAATAGATCCCCCCCCCCCCAACATATGATCTATTATCAACACATAATTGCCCCCCAAAATAGAGACACAAAGTATATTCTCTGTTTGACCCTGTTATTAAACAAATATATCAAGTTCTTAAATATCTAAAAAGTATAAATGATGAAAAAGCAGCATATAAGGTCCCCACATGTCATTTTATTTGTATTCTACCCAAAATAATCTTTTTTCAAAGAAAAAAACAAGAAACAGTCAATCTCATCCAACATCCACCAACCACACTACCCAACATTAAATATACAAACTCCAACTCAAGTAACAGTAAAAAAATCGAAATGCATACCCCAAAAAGGCCATTGAAGATAACAACAGAAAAGCATAAACAAACATTAAAGCACACATGCACTAAACTGAGAAAGATACATTTCTATTTCACAATGTACATTTCTATTTCCACCCAACAAAAAATAAACAAACACATGCGCACACATGTGCATAAACAAACATCATATCTAAACCCCCATTTCTATTTTCAAAGCACACATGCGCTAAACTAACCCTAAACTCATAAACCCTAACTTTTAAACCCATTAAAAAGAAAAACTTACCATAATTGGGGGAGGATCGTTATTCTTAGCCTAGTCTCTAAACCTCATTGTGAAATCGTAAAAATCTAAGGGATTTCTGGTAAGGAATTTGATGAGGGTTAGGTTTGATTAGGGATTTCTAGAAAATGGGATTTTTGGTGCACGTTTTTTTTCTAAGTGTTGGAGTGTTTGATTGTATGAGTCGGATGAGTACTGGCCCCTCCCCTTCTGACGTGGATTAAAAAAAAGGAAAAATATATTGCACGTCTGAAATAGCCGGTCACGTCATCAAGTTACCTACTACAGCAGGTTACGGGCTATTTTTGACAAAAATGTGTAAATTAAAGGGTAGTTTTAGGAAGTGGTAAAATTAAAGTTCCGGATCATAAATGTGGTATATATACGGGGTATTTGACCACTTTTCCCCAGATGTCAAATGAATCATTGAAGTTGAGCTAGACTTTGCCCGTTACTTTATTGGTATCTTTTTCGGGTTTCCAAATTATTGGCCTAAGCTCATATTCATAATATCTGCATCAACTACCCATTTGGTGTGGCTAAGCAGATCTGGTGGCAGAGCTTTATAGTCACAACATAAGTACATCGTCAGATCTCACTTATCAGGCATATCTCGATTGTCGGACATACCTCACCCTTGAACAAGCCTTATTTCTTAAGCAGACCTTGTCTTTCGGAAATTTCATCTTTAGGCAGGCCTTATCATTGAATATATCTCGTCTTTGGACAGGCCTCACCTTTAGACAGACCTCGTCTTTGTGCAGACCTTATCTTTGGAGAGAGCTCGTTTTCGAGCAAATCTCACCTTTTGGGTAAGTCTCATATTGGGTGGACCTCGTCTTTGGGTAGGCGTTGTCATAGGTCCGACCTTATCTTTGTATAGATCTCATCTTTATATACATTGCCTTTCGTTAAACCTCGTCACTAGGTAGGCATCATCAAGGGTCAAACCTCGTCTCTGACTAGACCTCATCTTTAAATAGATCTCGTCTTTGGATAGACCTCGCCTTTACGTCATCTTACGGTAGACTTCGTTTTAGATGAGATCTTCTTTCATTCGGGCAAAGGTGTTTTCTCCTCAGGCCATCCACATTCATTAAATTCTCCACATATTCTTAAATATAACATTAATATTATAATAATTAAAGTTGTAGTTGGCATTCTTGCAGAATTTCCGTGCAAGAATGTCATTTTAAGAGAGTTAAAGAGACTAAGTCTTCAATTGATGGACCCCACTAAAATGATATATTATTATATATAATATAACTCATTATTTTATATATAATATATCTATCTATCTATCTATCTGTATATAAAAGGAGAACAGTTGGCAAAATTTATAATTTTGTCATTTTCCCTCCTAGAAATGTCAAATCAATATTTTAGTTAATAAAAAAAACTCTAAAAATTAATAGTTTTTTCAAGGTAATTAATTGTGTTGTTTTAGGAATCTTTTCAATAAATATATTGTTACTATTTATAACAACAACAACAACAACAATTGTTGTTGTTGTTGTTGTTATCATTATCATTATCATTATTATTTTGTTCACTTTAATTACTTATGTCTAGAATACTCTCATTATGAATTTTAAAGTTAAAGAAAATTTAAGATAATTTTTTTGATTATGAGAAACTTTATATATAAATAAATATTTTAAAATTCATATTGTTAATTGGTCACTTTTAACCAACTCCAAAACTCACTAGCTTACCAAATTATTTTTTTAGCCATGAAAAAAATTGGCAAACGATTGAGTGAAATAGAATGTAAGCTTTCGAAATTTTAATTCTTTTTTATTAATTTTAATTACTTATTAATGTCTAGAATTATTCTTCTTATCAATTTTAAAGTTAAACAAATATTAAGATATTTTTCTAATTATGAGAAATATTGTATATAAATAAATAATTCAAAACATACATTTTTAATCATGTATGGATCCATGAAAAATATTCAACAATATACATAAACAAATAAGAAAATAAGTATTTCAGGTTTTTAACTTATTTATTTTGGTTAATTGTAATTAATCAATTATTATCAATTTTGAAGTTAATAGAAATATTAATATATTTTTTTGGTAATTATGAAATTTTGCATACAAATAAATATTTCAAAATTTATATTGTTAAAGGAAAAAACCTTATATACCCCTGGGGTACATAGAGGCACGGATCTAGGTGTTATACACATGCTCTTTAGGTGTTATATATATATATATATATATATATATATATATATTCTATAGGTGTTATATTTCTTGGTGTTATACATATATTTTCTATACAAGTATCATATGTATATAAGAGTATACATATGATACTTATAGAGTATATATATAACACCATATAATATGTTAAGTTGGGGGCATCGTGCCCCGGGGGCACACAAGTGTCACTCGTTGTTAAATAACCACATTTGACTAACTCCAAAATTCATTGTAATATTCAAATTATCTATTGAGTCATGAATGTTTTTTTTTTTTTTTTTACAAAAGACAAACAAATAGAATGTAAGATTTCAAATTCGTTGTTTAAGTTATTTATAAATTTTGTATAATCTGTTTAAGTTATTTATAAATTTTGTATTCCGACATTTTAATATTATCAAATATGATTTAGAATGACATGTACAATTTGTGTTATTTGACTTTAGAATAACTCACCACCAAAAAAAATAATGCACAAGGAAGCCCTAAGATGTGGGTAGGGGCAAAATTCATCCAAAATCTATTTCCTTCAATGAAAATTCCACTTTACCTAATGGTTTTTTCAAATTATAAAATATAACTTTAAATTTCAATAAAAATACAAAAAATATATCAATTTATATATTATTAAAAGTTTGAATAATAAAACATATAAATAATTTTTTAATGTAACTTTATTACATTACTATAAATTGTATATATTACTACAATAAATAATAAACTGCGCATCGCGTGGGTGAATTACTAGTAATCTTTTACATGACTAATGTTGGTGTCCTCAAGTGGGGTGATTTCTCCCTTCAAATTGCTTCCTTTCTTCCGGCAGAGGTGATTTCTCTCGTCAGAATTTTCTTTCTATATGGGCAAGGTGATTTTTCCACTCAAAGCTTCATAGTAAAGGTGATTTATCCAGCACTACAATCTTTGGGATCCGCTTTCCGCAGTATAGAGGAACGACGCAAACCTTGAGATCTGACCTCTACAAGGAATGATTTCGTATTTTTGGGATCTTGTCTCTATATGTATGCTAACCAAAAGATTCGGCCTCTGCAAGGAAGGAAATCATAGATTTTCATCCTCAGTCACATAGACAGTACGATTTGGTCTTTACAAGGAAGGAAATCAAGGATTTTTGTTTTTTGGGATCCGATCTCTGCATTGTCTTTGGTTAAACCTCTTTACTAGGTAGGCATCATCAAGGGTCAAACCTCGTCTCAGACCAGACCTCATCCTTAAATAGATATCTGTGTTTGGGTATACCTCGGCTTTAGACAGACGTCATCTTAGGGAAAACTTCGTTTTAGATGAAATCTTCTTTCATTCGGGCAGAGGTGTTTTCTCCTCAGACCATCCATATTCATTAATTAATTCTCCACATATTCTTAAATATAACATTTATATTATAATAATCAAAGTTGTAGTTGATGTCAGAATTCCCTACAAGAATGTCATTTTAAAAGAGATAAAGAGATTAAGTCTCCAATTGGTGGCCCCACTAAAATGATATATTATTATAAATAATATAACTCATTATTTTATAATATTTTTATACATGACTAATGTCGGTGCCCTCAGGTGGGGGTGATTTCTATCATCAAATTGCTTCCTTTATCCCGGAAGAGGTGATTTCTTCCGTCAGAATTTTCATTCTATGGGCAAGGTGATTTCTCCAGTCAAAGCTTCAGAGTAAAGGTGGTTTCTCCAGCACTACCATCTTTGGGATCCGGCCTCCATAGTATAGAGAAACAACGCAAACCTTGAGATCTGGCCTCTACAAGGAACGATTTTGTGTTTTTGGGATCCGGTCTCTACATGTATGCTGACCATAAGATTCGGCTCTGCAAGGAAGGAAATCATAGATTTTCATCCTCAGTCACATAGACAATACGAATTGGTCTTTACAAGGAAGGAAATCAAGGATTTTTGTTTTTTGGGATCCGATCTCTGCATTGTCTTTGGTTAAACCTCGTCACAAGGTAGGCATCATCAAGGGTCAAACCTCGTCTCAGACCAGACCTCATCCTTAAATAGATATCTGTGTTTGGGTATACCTCGGCTTTAGACAGACATCATCCTAGGGAAAACTTCGTTTTAGATGAAATCTTCTTTCATTCGGGCAGAGGTGTTTTCTCCTCAGACCATCCACATTCATTAATTAATTCTCCACGTATTCTTAAATAATACATTTATATTATAATAATTAAAGTTGTAGTTGATGTTAGAATTCCCTACAAGAATGTCATTTTAAAAGAGATAAAGCGATTAAGTCTCCAATTGGTGGCCCCACTAAAATGATATATTATTATAAATAATATAACTCATTATTTTATAATATTCTTATACATGACTAATGTCGGTGCCCTCAGGTGGGGGTGATTTCTATCATCAAATTGCTTCCTTTATCCCGGAAGAGGTGATTTCTTCCGTCAGAATTTTCATTCTATGGGTAAGGTGATTTCTCCAGTCAAAGCTTCAGAGTAAAGGTGGTTTCTCCAGCACTACCATCTTTGGGATCCGGCCTCCGTAGTATAGAGAAATAACGCAAACCTTGAGATCTGGCCTCTACAAGGAACGATTTTGTGTTTTTGGGATCCGGTCTCTACATGTATGCTGACCATAAGATTCGGCCTTTGCAAGGAAGGAAATCATAGATTTTCATCCTCAGTCACATAAACAATACGAATTGGTCTTTACGAGGAAGGAAATCAAGGATTTTTATTTTTTGGGATCCGATCTCTGCATGTCAAAAAAAGGAGTGACTCAAATTGTAAGATTGGGCCTCTATGAAGACAATCAAGGTATATTTTCATCTTTTGGATCTTGCATTTGCGTGTAATTTTATTTTTTGATAAATATTTGGCAGGGAAAAATCTAATCCTCTGATATATTTGATATAATAATTGGTAATCCTGATCAGGCAATCTTCAGATAAGATGCAAATCTGAATTAATAGACGAATTGATCTGAATAAACTCAGAATTAATTGTAGATATAAATAAATCAAGGCAAATGCTGCTGTGCACCAGGTGCACGGATCTGGATTTGTGCAACTGGGGCGATCCGACCCAGATCCGCGCACCTGGATTTTTTTTTCTTTTTTTTTTTCGCTTCAGGCTGTTACCTTTATGTTGTAAAGATGTGACCTTTACGTTATATAAGTGTGACCTTTATGTATAAATGTTATGACCTTTATGTTCAGTAACTTAGGAAAAAAATGAAGATTTTCAGGTTTTTTCGCTTCAGATTAAGACCTTTATGTTGTATTGTTGTAACCTTTATGTACAGTTCTTGTGACCTTTATGTACAAATATTATGACCTTTATAATCCATAACTTAAAAAAAAAATTGAAATTTTCAAAATTCAGTGCATTTTAAGGATGGATATATGTGCAGCTAATATTTCATAAATGTAAATATGTACAAATTTTGTTAAAATTCTTCATTTTTTTCTAAGTTAGAGTATATAGAGGTCATTACATTTATACATAAAGGTCACACTTATATAACATAAAGGTCACATGCATATAACATAAAGGTAACAACCTGAAGTGAAAAAATAAAATTCAAAAAAAATAAAATAAATAAAAGTGCGCGGATCCGGGTCGACCCGGACCCGACCCGAATTGTACATACACCAGTTGCACAGGAGACTAACTCATAAATCAATCATGCATGACACTTTTAAAGAAATGTGGATTCCAATATAAATTAATATAGACATGATCAGTTGAGAAACCAGCAGATCTGATCCTTTGATATATTTTGATATAATAATTGGCAGACCTAATTAGGCAGATTCATCTGACTTGTTATATAATTTGATATCTGATTTCTGAAAATATTTGACAGATAATAAATTGTGAAAAAATGTCAACTCAGATATTATTGTAGACCTGAGCTGAGAAGGTTGAAAAAACACAGAATTGATCTCAACCCAATAGATGATCTAAGAAAACTCAAGCAAATTGATCTCAAGATATGGAAAATCGAAACAAAGATATTAATGAATCGAAAAGATATATATATATATATATATATATATATATATATATATTAACAGATCCGATATACGAAAATTTGATCATATAACATCAGATATAATTTTCGTGACATATATGATTTTGCTAATCTGAAGCTCCCAGAGATGATCAAACAATTATGAATCTTTAGGGTCATGCACGTACTGACGTACACCATTGAAGTTGTTTTTAGTTGATATAAAATTAATATTTGAATCAAAATAGCTAACATAAAAATACAATCTCCATTATTGTATTACAAATTACAATTACGGTCTCACCAATAGTTTCTGCGAGACAGATCCTTATTACCCATGAATTGAATGCATATCTACAAAAAAATTCATATAAATTGCTAAGTATGGGCTATGGGTTGATCTTTCTCACAAAAAAAAAACAGATCTGTGAGATGGTCTCACACAATACCTACTTTTACGACTAAGTTGTCCTTTTTTTAATTGGAAAGAATTGAGGTAGGCGGCACAAAAGCAGAGGCGAGTCGACCCAGACCGAGTCATACGGTGGCGGCTTCTCGTCGACGGTGAGTCTCTCTTTGAGAGTGTAATAAATTGTGTCGAGAATGAATGTAATGGAGAGAAATGAGAGGATACCAATTTGGGACTTAGCATTTGGAGAAGGATTAGTGAAGTATGTTTTCTATAATATTGTTTATTTTGATGAAGTTGAGAGTACATATATAGGAGTTCATATGATCTGGATCTATGTTCTTGTTATTCTTAATTTAAACATGTTTCTAGCTAGGTTTTGATTCTTCATATCTTTTATATATTCTTCTATCACACCCAATTCCTTTGGTTAAATTTCTGGATTAGCTCCAGCCAAGAAGACAAGTAGAAAATGAAGAATATATGTAGATGCTTAATATATATACTTGGATAATGTATATGCTATTACCTCTCATTACATGCTTATGACTATAAATATAAATGAATAGTTTGCATATAAAGCAATCAATTGATATAAGCAACTGAAGGTAAATATGTGAAGGTACATTTCTGGTTACATGAGTAGCAGTACTGTCTTTGTCACAAATGTAAATCTTCAATCCCCTTTGGTTCGTCACTCGAGAGACAACAACGTGGTACAAGTTTCTTCAACAGTAAACCAACATGTGACAATAATTGACCCTAATTCTTGTATGTTGATGGTAATGACATATGAAACGATCAAAGAGAATTGTCTTCTTTGGGGCAACCTTACATTCGATGGAGTTAGTGACATTCTTGGAATCAACACTTTATGACCTATATGATCTCCACTTAGTATCTTTGCCTCCAAGATATGACTTACAAGCTTCGTTATTACCATTTGAGTACCATTACACAATCCAAAGAATGGTCAAGATTTCTAAGTAACATCGTTAGAGTACCAACTTTCAACTTTAACTCATGATTAGAAATTCCCCAACACCTGATATTGTTCAAATATTCAGTAGTATGTACATCAGCCAAAATATCAACACCTGAATCTAACTTGCAAGTAGAATCCGAGCTCAAGTATATATTGTAGCATCTCCCGTGTACAATTTAATACTCCCTCCGTCCCGGTCCAAGTTACCTACTTGGACCGGGCACGGAACCTAAGAAAATGCAGTTGACTAGGTTACATTTTGATTAAAAAAGTGTTTTTATACTTTTTGTTGTTGTTTTTTGACTTTTTGTTGTTGTTTTTTGACTTTTTGGTTACTTTTTGATTAAAAAATGTTATTTCTTTGTCATTTTGGGGTTGGCAAGTTCGATTGGGACGGAGGAAAATGGCAAGTAGGCAAGTTGGAGCGGGACGGAGGGAGTAGTTTATTTGAAAAAATCCATAAAACCCATCATGTACCCTACTCTACCATGTACACTCTAGGGCCTCACCTCCGAGTAGGGTTGTAAAAGAAGCGAATCTTTTTGATTCGATTCGGTATTCGAATTCGAATATAGTGATTCGAATTCGAAAAATCCGAATAAGAATCCGAATAAGAATATTTTTTTATATTCGTATATTATCCGAATACGAATAAGAATATGATGGTATTCGATTCGAGTATTCGCGAATATATTCGAATAATTATATATATTAATAATTAGATATTTTACTTTTTTATATTAGTATTTAGTAATGCCTAAATACATATTAGTATTACATAAAACATAACTACATATTATATATATTGTAAAATAATGCCTAAAAATTACCTAAGTATATAAAAAATAATACTAATTTCTAAGCATGTAAAACTTAAATCCCCAAATTCAATACAAATTGAAAATTTGAAACCCTCTCTTGTTGTGATACTTGTTTGATGCTAGAAAAACATTTTTGTTGTGATACTTGTTTGATGGATTTGACTATGAATTTTAATTATGTTTATGTATTAGAACCTTGGATGTTAATTTGCAAGTTGATTTTTTGTTGCGGTACTTGTTCGATGATTTGACAATGAATTTATATTTATGTATATCGAATCTTCAATGTTAATTTGGTTAATGAATTATTGAACTTGAGTTGATGAATTTTATTATTTATTTAAGTACTATGTAGGCATATTAATTTGGGAAAAAATATATATTTCATTTTTGTTTGTTGAAATTTTAAGTTTAAAATTTTCGAATACGAATATTCGAATATATTCGAGAATATTCGAATATGTTAAAAGAATCGAATAAGAATTTTATTTGTTATTCGAATAATAAAAGAATAAGAATAAGAATATTCGAGTAGTTAAAAGAATACGAATAGAATATCATGGTATTCGATTCGATTCGATTCGTTTACAACCCTACCTCCGAGATGAAGATTTTTTACTTGGTAAGATAAAAAAAGCTTTTATTTTTTGATTTTCTTATTTTCTAATTAATTTCTTTCTATTTTTAGAAAGAATTTTAGTTGGGAAAATTTGTTATGCTATTTTTGCTTATGGTTCTCTTTTTATAGACATTAGTAATGCACCAACGCGATGCACGGCTTGTTATATAATCTAATAATTTTTTATTTTTATTGATATAGTGTAATGATATATTATTTTAAAATAAAATTTATATTGCTTTAAGACTATATTTATTCACAACCCACCACAACCTAACCTCTTAATAAAATATTCATTTCTCTCTCATCCACATATACAATCTACAACCCAACTCAATCCCAAATTTTTTTATATTTTATCAACAACCCAACTCAACCTAACTTTTTAATAAAATATTAATTTTTCTCTCATCTATATATACACTACAATAATTAATATGAAATTATATACTATTTTGAGAATTTTTTAATTATATTCAAAAATATAATAATTGTATTTTAATTCCGCAATTATAGTAAGAAAATTTGTTTCGATAATACAAGAAAAATAATATACTAACACAATAATTAAATTAAAATTACATTATTTAAATAAAAATTACAATAATGGGAATACGAAAAATGAAAAAAGATGCATGAAATATTAAATTACAAACATAAAAGATACAAATTATATAATCAATTATCATTACCAAATTTTTGTCATATATGCTCAATCAAGTCATGTTTAGGAGCATTATGAACTTCTCTATTGTGAAGTTGTGCCCTATTACTCATATAAGTGGACAAGTTTGCAATGCGTTCGGTAGAGTATCGCAAATGTTGATCATCATCTTCTTCATGTACTTCACCTCTTTCTTGTCGGTTTATAGGCTTATCCATGATAAGGAATATTTTTATTAAAATAACATACTAACACAATAATTAGATTAAAATTACAATAGTCGTAATTCAAAATTGAAAAAATAAATTAAACATAAAGTTACAAATATAGAAGATACAAATTATATATTTAATTATCATTGCATATTTTTGTTACATGCTCAAACAAATCTTCTTTAAGACCGTCATGGAAAATAATTTGGATTGTTTAGTTCCATAATAAGAAATGATGGTGAGAAAATATAGAATTTTCAATTTTTTTTAAAAAAAAGTGAGGATTTGAGGTTTATTGAGAGTTTCAAAATTTTATAAACATTAGATTTTACTTAAAGAGAAAAAAAAAATAGGAATCTTGATAGTTTATAGAAAAATTAAAATGAAAATTTCTATAGTTTATCATGAATTTTAATTATATTCATAAAGATTAATACAACAAATACAAATAAAATATTTGAATGAGGGGTGATGACCTGGGTTACAAACTGGGTTTATACACAATTTTTCTTTTTTCTTATAAAAGTACTTTTTTCTTTTAACTAAACTTTTGTACAACCCATGACACAACCTTAAGAATTGGGGATCAATCGAAGTGAATCTGCAGGGTAAAGGGGTAATGCTTTGTTGATAATTTGTATTGTGTGTGTGTGTGTGTTTTTTTTTTTTTTGTATTGTGTGTGCTGCGGCTGAAACAGGGGGAAAGGGGAAGGGCGCCGCCGCGTCAGGGCGGCGCCGTGCAGAGAACGGATGGAAAGGGTGGGGGCGGCGCCGCCGTGCTGTGATTTTGGGTGTGTGTGTGTGTGTGTGTTATATATAAGTGTGTGTGTGTGCTGCTGTAATTGGGGAGGGGCGGCGCCGTGCAGGTGTGTGTGCGTGTGTGTGAAGGTTGGGGGGGCCGCCCTCCAGAAATGGAGTGGGTGCGTGGAGGGGTAGGGAGCTCTGTATGTGTGTGTAGGTGGCGATGGGGCTGGGAAAGAAAGGGGGAGGCGCCGCCGCACCGGGCGGCGCCGTGCGATGCTGGTTAGAGGAGGGACGCCGGCGACCATCGCTGGCAGCACCGGAAGCGCTGGCGGCTGAAATGGAGGGGAGCAGGGGCTGTGCAGGGAGGGGGTTTGGGAGTTAGGGATTGGGTTTGAGATTTGATTATTTCCAGGGGCCCTTTTGCAATTTCTCAGTTTTTACTTATTTAATTTTCAGCCCTTCATCCTCTACCTTATTGCATTTTAGCCCCTGCATAATTTAATGATTTAATTTCTGAATTCTTTATTCTGATTTTGTTGCTGACCATGTGGGATACAGAATGAAAGAATAGTAGTAGAGCTCATGGTTGAGCTAAGAGCTTCAGAAGAATATAGCAGAAAAGTATTTTTATGAATCTAAAATACTGTCATTTGAATACATGAGTTGTGCTTTTATATCAGCTAACTAATAACAATGCTAATGTTTTTTTTTTTTTTTTTGCTTAAGAACTATAAAATAGAAAAATCAACTGCCACAATCAGGGGTTCATTTAATGTGTCATTGGGTCTATGTGTATTCGAGTTTGCTCGTGTTTATGAGTGCTATGAATGCTGTTTTTTGAGTTATAAGGTGTTTGTGAGGAAATTGGGTGGAGATTCTGTGAACTTTGGAGAGAAAGTGAGAAGAGTATGTTTAAAGTTTCTTTCCTTGTGGTTTACATTCAGTTTGCTGTGTGGAGAGGAGGAAATTGACTGTAATTTGTGCTTTGAAGTTATTTTTGTTTGATTGGATTGAATTTATTTTCTAGAAATGTGAAGCTGAATTGTGTATTCTGTTGGGTATTTTCCTGCTTAATTGTGCAAATCAAACACAAAATGATTTTATGGCATCGTTCTGTTCATCATTTGTGTTAGAATTAGTGATGAAATCATCCTTGTTGTGTGTTTGATTGTTTCTGCCTAATTTGGAGATCCAATTCATGCATGATTAAGTGAGGTTGTGTTGTGTGTATCTCGAGCATAATGTATTGTTTTCTTTGGGTCCGGCACTATGTATTATTTCATGTCTTTGCCTGCTTAATTCTGCAAATCGAAATGCAAAAGGATTTAATGGCATGGTTTCATCCATCATCTGCGATGAAACCATCCCATTTTGTGTTTTGAGTTTTTTTTCTTCTTTTGGAGACCCGATTGCTGTATGACAAGTTAGGATCTGTTGTGTATGTCTCAAGCGTATTTTATTGTTTTCTTTGGGTTCAGAATTGTGTGGGTGAAACCTCAGTCATTTAAAAGGGCCTACATCAATATAATGTTTTGATTTATTTTTGTTTCAAGTTAAGCTGTGTGAATTATTGACATGGAGATTGATGTATTTATCTTGCTTCTTATATTGCAGGAAGTCATGATGTTAAGTATTTCCTCGGTATAGAAAATACTGACAAGATGACGTTGTTGAAGAGATATGTGCTGAGAATGTTCATATCATTGAAGTATATCACAACAAATGTTGTGGACAGGAACAACGGACGAATAGTTGCAACGGCTTCAACAGTTGAACATTCTCTCAAAAGCACACTTGAATGTGGTCGATGTTGCAATGCCAAGGCTGCAGCAGTTGTGGGAGAAGTGCTGGCAATGAGGCTCAGAGTGGAGGGTCTTGAACATGGCCAGGGAAGAGGAATTCATGTTAATGTCAGCAAGGAAATCGAGAAGAAAGGTTTCCAAAATCGCACAAAGGTCTGGGCGATTGTTAATGCTCTCAAGAGCAATGGAGTTAAGCTAATTCTTGAGGATGAGGAGAGTGTTGCTCCTAATTCCAGTCGTATACTCCAACGAGGAGATGAGTATACAAATCACAAAGGATGATCGGTTACCTCGATTTGAAACATCCTCAAGGATCCTCACGGAAAGCTTCTCTTTGTAAATGCGATTTTACAAGATAAGTGGTGTATCCGGGAAGCCACCATCCTGGTACGTCGCTTTCCTAATCCATACTGAACAAGACATTCTCCTTAACCGTAAGCGAGGTGATCGGATTGTGGTTGGGAAGATTTAGAGCAGAATCTTGGTTGTATTAGATCTTACAGATTTGAATATAAGTGAACTCTTCGAATTTTGCACCATATAGAATATAAGAATTTTGCGGGTTGCTATATCTACGGCTGTCACATCATAAAACCTTGTTGGAGGCTTTTTAAGGGCATTTCAATCTAACACTTTACTGTATAAACTTTAAGGTTATGTTTGGAAGGGATTTTAGTGGGTTTGGGCAAATCCTGACTTTGAAATTCTGGTTTATGTAGTAAAGGTGAATAATATAAATCTATGTTTGTTTGAGGATTTTGTAGGGTAGGATTATATGTAGATGTCAAATCGATGCTGGAAAAAGTAGGTTAATTTAATATTTTATAATAAAAATGTGAGTTTTGTAATGATTGGATGATTGAAGATGATTAATTTGTTATATTGATAAATGTATAACTTTATTGGGTGTTGTGTAATTAGTACACATGTGATTGTATTTGTAATCTAATTTTGCATCTATTGATATATATGAATATATATATATATATATATATATTAATTGGTGTTGGATTCATAAAATTTTAATAACAAATTTACTGAGAGAATTTATTTATTTATTTATTCATTTATTAAACTTAATAATTGTATATAACGAAATAAATGGTAAAATAATGACTATATGACATATAAAATATTTGCAGTTACTTATGTTATATTATTGGAAATTTTCTACATGATTATTTTGGCAATTTTCACTTACAATATCATATTGCATCACCCACTTGCTATTCGTTTTGATTTTAATATGCAACCATTTCATAATTATTCATCAACGAAAATTCCTCTAAGGATAACAATTATGTTAAACAAATTAATGAGGACTGGATTTTCGCCAACTAAAATGATGTTTAGAAAGTCGAAAAGTAAACAAAATAATAAAATATGTCACAAATGACATTTGCATGTTATGAGAACGAGACAGTTGAGCATCTCATTGTCAAATAAGTGAAGACAAATGTTGTATCAAATTTTCTTGTTATATTGCTACAAATAAAACTAGATACATTTTTCCCAAATGTTATAAACTGCTTCAAGTATTCTTATTGGCCCAAATTGCATTAGCAATGTCATCACGAAACTGAGATTGCGTATTTATTGTTGATTGTGTCGCTTGATGACGATTAGAGATTATATGCTCATCATCGGTGTTATGCTCAGATGTGCCCTCAAATATATCATCCGGAAGACCTGATTTTCGGATAAAGTTGTGAACAACACAACATGCAATTACAATCTTGACCTGGGTAGGAATCGAGTAAGATGGCATGCCCCACTTAAGCATTGGAAATCGACTTTTCAACATGCCAAAGCACCGCTCAATGACATTTCTCAAACGCGAATGACGATGGTTAAATAATTCAGCTGGTGTACGAGCTTGTTGTCCACAACGTATGAACTCGTTTATATGGTACCGTGTTCCTCTGTAAGGGGCTAGGAATGGTCCATAGTTTGTATATCCAGCATCAACTAGATAATACTTACCTATTTAAATTAGCACAATTCAAATAATAATAACAAACATGATGACAATTATAGACGACATAATAAGTTTAAGAAAAATTTATATATCCTACTAAGTGGACAACAGAAGTACCTGTGGGGGGCCAAGGAAAATTTTGGTCATTTTGTACGGCATCCCTAAGAACATTTGCATCGCATGCACTTCCCTCCCATCCAGCATATACATATGTAAACATCATATTGAAATCACATATGGCAAGTATGTTCTGTGATATTGAACCTTTACGAGAACGAAAAGCATTTTGTCGTGATATTGGAACCCATGCTGGGACTAATGTTCCATCCATTGCACCAACTGCGCCCTGATATAAATTCATCCAAATTTTGGAAGAGATATTTAATGTATTTAATTAAATAAGAGTATAAGAAATGGTGTTTAAAAGGAATCGTTACCTCAAAATATGGAAAAAAATCTGTGTTGCTTGATATTTTGGAAGGAATTTCGTTGAAGTTGGGCGACACCAGATACACAGGTGCTAGACTAATTAATGCATCTAGAACCTTATGAAAATGTCGAGAGACTGTCTCTAACGAATGTTGGAATCGCTCCATAGAATCACGCTGACGGGTGTGCATTGCAACTGTACGCATAAAAATAATGACCTCTTCTACAACTGATACTCGAGCATACATCCCTTGTGAAAGCAATCCCCGAGCCATTAACTCATCCACAAGCGCGTGAAAACATGCCCTAGTCATTCGTACATTGTCATAAAATCGACCGTCAGTGCCCATTAGAATCTCTCCAACCCAATCAGCTCCTTGGAGTCTTGATGTGTTTCTTGGTACTTTACCTTTTGATATCATTCGTGACAAAGTTAAAACAGACATAACTGCAAATGCTTCTTCATCATCAGAGCTTCCACTCAATGAGTCATCTTCACACTTATCGGTTGAAGAATGTGACATGATTCTGTCAAGTATGTTAATGAAATTAAATTGTTCGTGAAGAAACAAAACTTAAATAAATTATAGAAAATTACCAAACCTCCAAAAGAAAAAAAGAAACACACAATTATAAAAACATTACACGTTAAAATTATATATAATCGATGTAGGATTTAAAGTCCAACAAAAACATTCAATTACAATAGCCATATGATCATACACAATCCATGGAAAAAGATGTGATAATGTCATAAATGTAAAAAACATAATTGCATCTAGGAACATAAATAAAAACATTCAACACAAACAACCTACAGATACTCAATCAAGGTCCAAGCAACCTAATCCATTCACGACGTTGTTCGTCATTCATCCTCAAGAACATATGGCGAGTGGAATGACTCCTAAAACGCTCGAAAGCCATAACTTTATTGGTAATCAAGATATCATTCATCGCGTTAACGATTTCAGCGCATGTGTCATACGATGAATTAATATCAGAATTCTTAGCCCGTTTATCCATAAAATATCCCTCGATGGTGGATATGGCACGAGCTATGTCTGCATCTCGCTCAGCTGAAGTTGAGGAACGTTTCTTTCCAGATGACTTGCTTGAATCGGGTGAATCTTGGGATGTGAAGTCAGGAGTGAAATTGTAGGTCGAATGGCTGCTTGAAGACTTACCAAGTGGAGAAGGGCCAACACGTGGTGGCTGTGGCGACTGCATGATATCCTCAGGTTCATCCTCATCAGAGGTCAACTCTTGTGTAGAGGAGCGAACATAATCTCCTGTGGCAATCTTCTTATCAAACATCTCAGTACACAAATCGAAGTGTGGGAGACCGCGATTGATGATCAAACGATTCTCCTTATGCTCCTAAATTGATATAGTTTATTTAAATCAAATTTTGAATATGTATAAATTAGTGTTATTGTTAAAAACATTAAAATGTAAAGTTAAATTATATTACCTTATAAATGGAATTGTTGTTGTGTGGGTGATTTCATTTTTTCTAATATCATTTAAATTGAATTGTTGTTATTTTCGTAAGTGTTATATTCATTCTTATAACATATATCAATTGAATTGCTATTATACATCCCTTGGTTTTCCGTTTGTCTTATTCAAATTATTATTATAATTTGAACTGTACTAAAAACATATATCCAAATTATAAAATTTATATTTATAAAAAACCATATATGAGCATCATATTTTTTTAAACACAGGAACAAATTATCATGATCATAATAAACATTATATTAGAACAACTATTTTCAAACGAATTATACATTTAACCAAATCACATAAAAAAAGACAAAATTGACAATTTAGTGGATATAAGCCTCAAGGGCAGAAAAAAGACAACTGAGGTTTGCACTTGAAGAAAGACAACCCAACACTTGTACCAATTAATATCTTCAACTGTACTTCTATAGTTCTCTATGTGCAAATAAGTTCATGTCTAAGTTTATTGGATTTGAAATTGACCTGAAGTAGCCTGATTACTAATAAATTATTTGCTTTCAAATTCTATCGGTCAAGATTTAGAGGAAAAAAAAAACGATTTAGTGGATGTAAACATGCCTTTTGTAAGTCTCTTGGACACGGATGTTTGCTACTCCCCACAGATTCTCGACTCGATTCAGTTGAAGATGAGTGCTTCCTCTTTCGATCTGTATCACTGATCCCCAATAAACATCCGACGATCTTCGATGAACATTCCCGATTTGCTGATTTTTCAATCTCTTTTGTGCAGAATGTGTGCAGTGTGTGAGGAACCCCCATCTTTGATAAAGCTAATATATATACACAAATAATAACCCAATTTACGAAAACTAATATTACCTCAGAAAACAAATTAATACAGTGTACGGGTGGTAGATATACAATAAATAGAGCCCTTCAACTGCAATTGAGAAGTTATATCAGACATAATACACAAAATCTTTTAAATCGAATCTATGAAAATCAGATAAAAGATATATATACACATAACAGATATACATATATATGTATAAATCCATCAGATATAACAGTCAACCACATTTGACAATGAACATAAGTAGAGATGTTTCATGAGTCTAAAGAGAATAAAAAATCGAATAAAATCTACAAAAGTAGATCTATATCTTAAAAACTCAGACATAGCCATACTCTAATAAATCCACCTCTTTCACAGTATTTTTTGTACAATGGGTAAGCAAATAGATAAATTAAAACTGAGAAAAATCAGATCAGACCTAACTCTTCTTATATAGAGAGAAAAAATTAACATAATTTGATGTAGTTGAAGACAAGGATTTTTGGCAATTTTTCTTAAGAAGAATATACATATGACTAGCTGGGATCTTCTTAAAAATGAATGCAGGTGAAATGATAGAAAGAAGAGATAAGGTTAGAGAGAAGATGAATGTATTGAAAGAAGAGAGAGAATATGGATCAGAAATGTGAGAAAACGTGAAAAGATGGAAAAGTTGTTCTTTAATAAAATATAAATATATATTGATAGGTGCAGACACTATTAACATAGGGGAAGATTTGTCTAGATTTTGGAGATCTCTTTCAATCCGTAAACAAACAATAATCACGGTCTGGGAAAACCAAAATCCTGACTGTAAAAAACCCTCCCAAACATAGCCTAAAAGTTTTCATTCCACAGTATAAAGTGCATGAGTTATGCATGCTACAATATTTTCAGCTGACTCGTTGTAACTAGTATTTGGAAGGTAAAATTTGCGGAATTATCTTAAAATCCCAAATTTCAATCTTCCCTTTCATTTTTAACATGATTTCAGTGCTTCCTTTCAGAATTCCAGAAATTTCTCAAATCGTTAGCTTAATTTAGAGCACCCATATTAGGTGTTTTTAAGCATGTTAATAACATTCTTAAAAGACATTAAACTGAAAAATGAGAGATTTCAAGAGTTGTGTTCTTAAGTGTTTCTCAGTCAAAATATTTTATTAATTATCTGCAATATAATAACCTTTTCTTTTTTGGATATTTTCTTTAGGGTTAATTACAAATAATCATCCAAACTATACTTATTTTTTCATTTAACTACCTAAACCTTTTTTTGTTGCAACTATCCATCTCACCTTTGTGAGAGTTGCAAATAATCATCTAAAACTATTGAAACACTATTTTCCGGTCAAATCAGATCATGTATGAGGCACACCCCATACTTATGAGGTTATTCTATCATTTTAAATTTAATTAGGGAAAATAAAAAATTAAGACAAATATTAAAATTTATCTGGATGTAGCATAAGTATACGTCAAATGAGCAATGCTTTTTTTTTTCCCTTAAATAAAAAGAAAGAAAAAAAGTTTATACAAAGCAAGAAAAACAAGATGAAAATGAAAGACAGCCTCGTTAAAATCCCGACATTGCAAAACCCCGTGGGAACAAATTATGACAGGGAAAAAGAGTATCGGATGTACAAAGAGAAGAAAATCAGAAGATAAAGAAAAATAGAAATCCCGACATAGCAAAACCTCGTGGGAACAAATTATGACAGGGAAAAAGAGTACCGGGTGCACAAATAGGAGAAAATCAGAAGATAAAGAAAAATACGGAAATAATAGGGATTTCAAAAATAAATTACTAAGAAAATAGGTATTTCAAAAATAAATTATAAATATGTAATTCCTAACATATAATAGGGAAATTATAAATTTGTAGTTTCTAACATAGGGGTTTCAAAAATAAATTAGGGATTTTAAAACTAAATTAATGATTTTCAATTGAAATTAGGTGTGTGAAACAAAAATTGTGAATTATAGAACATACTCTATACTTTTTGCAAGCCCAAAATCTTTTTCCAAAATTCAAATTAGTCCATGATGTGTTTATTTTAGTTGTTCGGCAACAAAAACAAAGTTCATACATTGTCCAACTCGTTTATACTCAATTGAGGAAGAATATTGAGGTTTAAAATCTAGATTTAACAGTAGGAATCCTATTTATTTTCTCTAAACTTAACATAAAATGAAAAAAAATACACTTATAAGTATAGGGTGTGTCTTGCACGTGATTTAATTTGATCGGAAATTATGTTATGATGATTTTATATAGTTGTTTGCAACTCACACAAAGATGAGATGACTAGTTGCAAACGAAAAAAGTTTAGATAATTAGCTGGAAAAATATGCATAGTTTTGAATGATATTTGTAATTAGCCCATTTCTTTATTTTTTTTATGTTTTCAGTTGTTGCACTTGATAGTTTTTTTGTATTTAATATTAACAAAGCATTCCAGAACTCAGGATTCTTCCTCGTCTCTAGCTTCTTTAAATTTCACGTACTTCAACTTTTCAATTTTTATGAATTTTTTGTTACTCTAATTCTTATTTTACATTGTAAATTCATTTATTATCTAAATTTTAATTACTAATCATAATTATAAATGTATAATTGCATAACTTCTGATCTCGTGATTAATATATAAATTTTATTCAATGTTTTAATTAATCTAAATTCGATTTTCAATAATTCATTATTAAAAAAATGTTTTTAGTTGATGTAAATATATTGAAAAAAGTTTGGTGGATAGTGGGTATTACACGTAATAATTATTCACAAAAACTCATGAGAAGTCTAACAAATGGTTTTTGTGAGACTTATTATCTTTGACAATATCTTTCACATTTCTTCTCTATTTGTGTTTATATTTTTTCTTGGGAAAATTCATTTTTGATCCTACCCTTATGTTGACATCCGATTTTCATCCTATTAATTTCTAATTATCAATTTTATTCTTGCTATTGAAAAGTCTGTCCAATATACACTACAAGAAAAATGCACATAGACAACGCCCCTAAGACAACGGTTTTTTGAAATAACCGTTGTCGTAGCCAAATTTAGCGTTGTCGTAGACAAAATCGTTGTCTTAGGGCACAAAAATCCGCTCATAGACAACGACATTTTTTTGGCGTTGTCATAGAGGCGTAGTCGTAGGGTAAAATTCAGCCCTAGGACAAAGCTGATGACTTGACGTTGTCGTAGTGGTGTAGTCTTAGGTACAAAATGAACCATATGACAACGCTTATGATACGGCGTTGTCATAGATATGTAGTCGTTGATCCCTAAGACAACGGATACAATATGAGGTTGTCGTTGAGGCGTAGTCATATATCCCTAAGACAACGACAACTTTATAGCGTTGTCATAACCTTGTCAAAGCGTTGTCGTAGACTAAGAAACTTGATTTTTTATTTATTTTTACTATATGTAAATTACATGTAAAATTTACATAGTTAGACAAATTACCCCAAATCAAAATTCAGCATTCCCGGCTCCCCCGCATCCCTTCAGAACAGCCGCCATCGTCGTCGTTGTATCTACTCCCCCGCGCCTCTCATCGCACGCCTCCCGCCGCACTCCCCCGGCCCTCTCTCTCAGTCGTGGCCTTCCACCGTACACCCCCTACCCCAGCCCGTCACAAATCGGGGAAAACCCTTAGTAAAATCGGGGAAATCTACCCAAGTCACAAATTACATCTACCCAAGGTCAAAAACGAGAGTGGCGGCGAAAAGAGAAGCGGCGGCGGACCGGCGAGAGGTGGGCGATGGAAGGTGGTGAAGTGCGGCGGCGGCGCACTAGGGTTCCTTCACTTGTTTTCTACCCTAGGTCAAATACGAGGAGAGCGGAGGCGAACAAAACAGCAGCGATGAACAGAAGAGCGGCGGCAGATCAGAGAGCGGTGGGCGATGGAAGGTGGCGACGGCAGCGGAATAATTCTGATTTTCAACATATTTCTCCAGATCTTTGACTCCCTGAAGAAATGGTGAGCGAAGACTCGCGGAGATCGAGGGCCAGATTTATGATATTTTTCGAGCTCTTTCGTGAGTTGTTTTCCATTTTTGCTATTTGATTTATCTGATTGAGAGACGAAATGCGATCAAAGGCTTGAATTTTTAAGCATTTGGTGTGTTGGTGATTGTTTTGACTGCATTGCTTAGGAATGGGTTCCAGAAATTGGAGAAAATTAAGGATTCCAGCCGGCAGAGCAGGCAGCTGGAGGAGCTTACGAACAAGATGCGCGAATGTAAGAGGTATTTGATTTCTTAATTGGCTGTTTGTTGTTGTTGTTGAGTGCAAATTTGAGCCATTTTGGAGTTTGGTCTCAGATGAATGTGCCTGCCTTGCTATCATCTAGTTATGTGTTTTCAATTACATCTTTGAATGTTTATTTTGACAAAATAGGATGTGTTTGAATTGGATCTGGAATTGGGCTTGGTAACAAAGTGATTCTACTTTTAATGGTGTTTCAAATATAAAGGCTAGTGAATGTCAAGATAGGATGTTGTTTGTCGAGGCAAGGTAACCTAGGCCATTCCTTATTTGTCCACTTTCATGTAATTTGGTGGTTTTTATATCTGCATCAGGAAGGTACAAGTACAACCATGACACTTGTTGTCTCAGGTGTAGAGTTATCTGCTTGTTCAATCCCTGAACTTGAGATCGACGACATGCTGTTAACACGTTTGAATCAAGATGGAGATGGAAGCAGATTGCATAGGATTGATATTGATGGCTGCAGCTGGGTACGTACGATCCTCGAGTAGCTCCACAAATGTACAAGAAGCTGGCCGGAAGAGTGAATGGTCATTCTACATTGTAAAATTATCTTGGCACTCATCCTTCTTGTGAAAAGAGAGCAAAAATACTTGCTGAAGCTCAAGTCATGGAAGAAGCCCTTTCCATATATAGGGAGGTCCAAGCTGGAGGTGCTGTTGAGCCATTACTTTAGCTTCTTTCTTTTCTCATTTCTCAATCAACCAACTTTTTTGGATCTTACCCATCTATCTATCACTTGCATTTTGCTATACTCATGGAATTTCTTTTCTTATTTATCTATGCTTCTTTTTATTTTTATTAGTTTGGGTAATAAATATGCCACTATTATGTCCTCTGAATGATATAAATCTAAAATTATTATGAGATTTTATTTGATTTGAATCCTTATTTTGTATATTTAAATTTCAATTAATTTAAAATAATTATTAAATGATGCTGAAACTTGTAAAAGACAACGCTGAAAATAAACTACGACAACGGATTGGAAACTGTTGTCGTAAGGGTCTACAACAACGGCAACAATAAAAAACCGTTGTCTTAGATAGCTACGACAATGGTGGGACAACGGTTAAAAATCGTTGTCTTAAGTGTCTATAACAACGGTTCAAAACCGTTGTCGAAGCGTTGTTGTAGACAGAAAAGACAACAGTTATTTGGAATCACAAACCTACGACAACGGTTAAAAACCGTTGTCTATGTGCGTAACTACCGTTGTCGTAGCCATCAAAGACAACGGTTAATAACCGTTGTCTATGTGCGAAAAAATGATGACCCCTACAACAACCCTAGCTACGACAACGCCTGTTTTTAGGCTACGACAACGGTTAAAAACCGTTGTCTATGTGCATTTTCTTGTAGTGATAAGTTTTTTTTTGTTGGAATCTCCGACCAATTTCTGGCTTTGATTATCGATTTTAGTCTTGCTATTGAAATATATGTCCAATTTAAGTCTTTTTCGTTGGAATCTCATTTTTCTGACCAATTTCTAGCAAGTGAGCCACACTCACCCCCAATTTCAACAATTCACTGAATTCACATTCTCATCAAAATCTCATTTTTCTGACCAATTTCTGGCGAGGGTCAACAACTCACTAAATTAACATTCTCGTCGGAATCTCATTTTTCCGACCAATTTCTAGCGAGTGAGCTACATTCACCTCACCCCCAATTTCAACAATTCACAGAATTCACATTCTGGTCGAAATCTCATTTTTCCAATCAAATCTTATTTTTCCGATCAATTTATGGCGAGTGAGCCACACTTACCCCCAATTTCAACAATCTACTAAATTCACGGAATCTCATTTTTCCGACCAACTTCTGGCGAATGACCCACACTTAACCTCAATTTCGACAATTCCCTGAATTCACGTTGACGTGGCTGACTTTTTCATATATGGGATTTATTTTAAAGTTATTTACCATCCAATTTTCCAAATCACATGCCAAGTCATGTATTATCAGATTAAATAAGATATCACCTGCCATATCATTTGAATGTAGTCGACTAGTCATCTTTTTTTCCTCTTTCTGATCCGATCAGAGAGAATGGAGGCTCTCTCGATGAAAGCACCATCACACAACAAAGAGTCGAATCATCTTCATCAAAAGAGATTCGTCCACTCTGATATCAAAAGCTAGAATATCCTAATCATCAACGAGGGATTAAAGATTGCAAATTTCATGATAGGATATATGGACTTTGTTTACCGACGACGTGCTAGAGATTTCGAGTTTGTTTTCCAACACAACTAGGAAGTTTGATGAATGACCCCAAAGAAAGGTGAACTGGTGGAAAAATATCAGTAAATATCGATAAATTATAGGAAAATGAAAATATCGATACATATTTCTAACGCCCCGTTTCTTCTGAAAGGTAAATTCGGCTAAGGTGTTACTTGTGTTAGAAACTTGACCATATTTTTTCGAAATAATAAAGATCATTAAATTCATGAATAATCATGAAATACCATTTTAATAAAACGTCGTTATGAAATATAAATTTGAAAAATACAAAGGAAACAATTTTCTTGAAATTTCTTTTCTCCACAAACACATTGTTAATTAAATCAAAAAGAGCGATAAAAATAAACATTCACATAATACACATTTCTAAAGTTGATAAATAAAACTCTTTAAATAAAATCTTCTGTAACCTTTTTAGAATATCGGCTACCAACATACCCTGTCCTAAAACATTTAAACATATAGGGGTTGCAAGGCACTCAGTGGAGGTGAGCGCACATACAGATATTCACGTTTAAACATTTACATAACATGATAGATTCATTTGCATCCCCTCGGGTCTTTAAATACGGCGTATATTTGGAGTTTTAAGTCTGACATAACATTCTCCGGAGGTTTTAAAATTCCAGCACATAACTTGTAAGAGACCATATTTGAAACTCATGTCTTACTTGTAAGAGGTCATATTTGAATATGAATCCCCTGTCATACTTGTAAGAGGCCATATTTGAAACCCCTATCATACTTGTAAGAGATCATATTTGAAAATCATGTCTTGCACATGCACATGCACATGCGCACGAATAATAATATTGAAAAGGAACGTTGAAGGTCAACGTTGAAGGTCAACGTCCAAATCAATAAGAAACAATTATGATCAATTTGACCACGTGTAGCAAAGTGTACATAAACATAACATTCAGTGTTAATTTGGTCCTATGTGTATGACCATTTCCATTTTTGGACAACTAAGTATAAGTTTTCCAATTTTGGTCCTGTATGTTTCAAAATTTTCCAATTTTGGTCATATATGTTTCAAATGTTTCCAATTTCAATCCAGGATGACCGTCGAGAAATCTTATGTGGCATCGGCGATTTCTATAATTTCGACTGAAATTGGAAAAAATTACAACATATAGGACTAAAATTGGCAAAAGTAGAAACATATATGACCAAAATGCGAAAATATATACTTGTTTGTCCAAAATTGGAAAGGGTAATAAATACAAGATCAAAATTGAAATTAACCCTAACATTTATATCAACATATATGAACAAGACATAATAAGAATTTACCCCCACCTTGGCCACTGATGCTTGCAACTACTATATTTCATGTCTAGCCAGACAAGTTTCTTGTTCGTATTCCACTAATTGATATTCCAATCCAACCAGAGTTGATGTGGCTTGTTTCTTTTGTTTAGGGTTTAAAAGGGCAAAACACTAAACTAGGGTTTCATAGTTAGCGTTCAAGGTAAAAGAGCTTAATCGATCAACTCCTCTAAAGTTGTAGAAATCTTATGGGTCTTTGTATATAACTTATAATCCAATGGAAAGGCTAACTCGTCATTTTATCTTAGTTTTCGGGTTTAAAAGAAGATCTTTATGAGTCATAATTTCATAAACCAACATAATTATGATATAAGTTTTAGACACTTAAACTAGCAATCTTTGACCTTAAATGACATATAAGGATGTAACAATTTTAATAATTCATAGATGATTCCTAAAATCACAAGATTATTTATATAATCACTTAATATCCTTCATGTATAACAAAATGAAAATTCATAACTTTTTACAGTTTACATAAAAAATTACAAATAATTTATTAAACAAGTTTTGCACTTGAACTTCAGCTTAATTAAAATCAGTTTATATTGAAAATTTTATCAAACCTTATAGGATTGATGAAAACTTTTCATGTTTTCATAGAAGTCAGAAAACATGTTGATGTTTATCATATGAAATACTAAGTAACAATAAGCTTCACATATTTAGTTATGTATTTTCTAAGTTGACTGAAAATATGACATTGAGTTTGCAGAAAACAGACTTTGATGTAAAATTCGGCATAAATTAAACAAGACTCCGAAATTTGCATACTAAATTTCTACGCATACCTAAGAACTAGTTCCAAAAAAAGTATAAGACGACACATAAACTCAAAATGTATAATTCCAGATAATTATCTCAATCAGGCCTAAAAGTTGATTGCTTTTGCCATAGAAGAAGGTCGTATTCAAAAATTCATAATAAATTGAATATAACTCCACATTTTATGAAATTTAACGGACATGTTCTTCACTTCCTATATTTGAATGTGTTAAAAGAATTTGTTCTAATTCGAATTATATAACATCTAGTAAATTCCAAAAATAGTTTGGGGTCTGAATATAATTTCTGAAGTTCTATGGGTTAAACTATAATAATAGAAAGTATTAGGGCCTATATATGGTTTCTACAAGTTTTGGGGTTCAAATATAATACTTGTAACTTCTAGGGTTTAAAATATAAATATTAAAAGAGCAGGGATTCAAGTCTAATTTCAATAATTATCAATATTGCAAAAAGACCATAAACTTATCAAATTTTCAAAGGACGCCCTCCCTTCTTCCAAACTCATCTATTGCCACTGCCCATTCCTGCGACTGCCCATAGCCGGCGACAACGAGCCATAACACCAACAGTGATAACAACCATTCGAGCACAACACAACAACCTCCACAAACTCAAACAACGGGTAAAATCCTCGAAACCCCCTTATGTTGACGAAATGTTGCGCCGAACCTCCCTGTGATACCGAAATTGCATGGCGAACACGTGTGATTTCCAAAAGTCGATGCGAAATACCCAAAATCATTAGACTTCACGGGAGTGTTGTCGACGCGTCTGAAGTGCGATTTTACTTCGTTTTTAACTGCTATTTGTGGGTGAAAAGACATAACTATCCCTGCTTTTTCATTATATATGTTTGTGTATCTTCAATTTTTTTACATGCATCAACCCCTTTCCACACACTCCTTCATTTGAAAAAAATCAGCCCTGTATTTAATAGTTTTATTATTAATTTACTACCTTTATTTGTTTTTTTATATATTGTGTATAAATGTACATATATTTTTTTGTTTATTTTTTTGTTTAGAGGGAATTATTATACTTTATTTATTTAGTTATTTCTAATATGTTTTTTTAATTTTTTATATATTTTTATTTATATATTATTAGTAGTGTTATTTAATTTGATACTATTCTTGTAGATATTTTCAACCTTCACTCTCAAAATAGTTCCCCTTTTATTTTAATTTAAACTTTATATACATGTAATCTATTTCTCAATATTTTTAATCATGAATAATTTTAATTATAATTTCCAATGTTTGTGGGACTGCACCGAACCGGTCGGTCGGACCTGTTCAACCGCGAACCGGTCATTGGTCCGGTCCATTTAAGGCTCCAAAACCGGATTCATGGTCTAACCGGATAAAACCGGTCAAAAAATAGATTAACAATAAAAAAATCGGTATTAAAACTTGTAAAACCGGATTTTATTTGAAATGTTTTACTTTTTTTTGTATTTTAATTTTTTGAACTTGGTTGAATAAATACAATTGCAGGCACTAGTACATTTATAATGATGCATGGTCAATGCTATTTTAATTGCATCCAATATGGGACAAAATCACACATTTTATAAAGGATGACTTCAAGACAATTTTAGTTGAGTAATCAATGTGGGACAAACTCCTATACTTTATACTATAAAACTTCACACTTTTTTTTTTTTTTGGTTTTTTTTTTAACATGGGACACAACTTCTAATACAAAGTTATAAATTCATATCATCAAACTTTATTTACTCTTGTTTTCAATGTGGGGTAACTTCAAATATAATATTGTGATTAATTAGTTAAATGAAATAAAAAAACATATTCATTTTTTAGAGAAGATTGTATATTATTAAACTATAAGGTTTCCTAGTTTTTTAAAAATTGAGATAAATTTGATATTCTATTATATCTATATAATGGGTAATTTTAGTATACACCAGCGGTATTAGTACACCGGTTTTTTTTACCATGGTAAATATGCTCAGGGTAAATTCGATGTTTGGGCTGGGCTGTTTGGACTGTTGACTTCCCTTCTCAAGTTTGAGATTTCACCAAATGTATCCACACATACCAAACCCTTACGATAATCTATCCAAACACATAGATGAAATGTTACAATCATACGACTATACATCCAAATACGTGATCCAAATACATACAAATTCTATCCAAACACATACCAGTATGTACAATCAGACGAATACCAACGAAACACATACCATATACAACCAATCCAAACACATACCAAATCTACCCAAACACATAGCAGTGGTACAATTATACGAATACAGACGAAACACATACCATATACAACCAAACCGAATAAATACCATTCATCCACATACGTGATCCAAACACATATGAAATCTATGGAGAATAAATAACAATTATGTTGTTAAAGAAGGATGACTTGAAGAAATTTGTGTTGCAACTAGCACATACGAAGAAACAAGAAGCAGTAGAAAAATCTATGGAGTTCAAGAAGAGAAAAATGGTCATCCAAAAGTTATATAGGTCATATAGAAAGGAGTTGAGAAGAGATATATTTTAATACTTGAACAATGGTTTTTCTATTTAGTTTTGAGGATTTCGATTGAAAACAATATTTTTGTTTCATTCTTTAGGGAATTGGTTGAAAAAAATATTTTATGTTGCAATGTTGGGGTATTTTAGTTGATCAATGCAATCAAATCATGTATTCATAATTAATTATACTATAAGGAATACATATTCACCTTTAAGGTATTACATAAATACTTTTAAGGTATCTCATACTTACATTTTAAGGTTTTGCATACATATTGTTTAGGTATTATATATTCATCTTTAAGGTATTATATAAACATATTTAAAATATTGTACATATACATGTAGGTTTTTGCTATATGTAATACATGAATGTATAATTGAATTCAATTACATATTTACATTTGTGGTATTTCATATCTGGTATTACATATTTACCTTTCAGGTATTATATATTTACATTTGAGATATTAATGCTTAGTGTATAGTATAAGGTATCACATATTCAGGTGTAAAGTATTACTGCTTATAGTTTAAGGTATTACGTATTATCAAGTATCAGTGTATACTCTTAAGATATCACATATATACTCTTAAGGTATCATATATGTACTCTTAAAGTATGAGGACAAATGTAAATTTTAATATATTAGCGATATTAATCATCTTCTTCCCCAAATTTTCTACAAATTCATACTACTCAATCTGATTTATACAAATTCATACCACCAATCAATAACCAACTAAGGTATCTTTTGCATCAATTTGTTGCGTAATTCCATGAATTGAAGTAAGACACAAAAGAATTTCAAGTTATAGAAAAATAAATACCCTTAATTTTATACACATTAGGAAATGAACTTGTTGGTGTATTTGAAAAACAAGAACCCAAAACTAGTAACAATCATATGAAGAAATTGTGGAGGAGGAGGAGGAAATGAACTTGTTGGTGTATTTGAAAAACAAGAACCCAAAACTAGTAACAATCATATGAAGAAATTGAGGAGGAGAAGAAGAAGAAGAAGAAGAAGAAGAAGAAGAAGAAGAAGAAGAAGAAGATGATGATGATGATGATGATTTGTATAATATTTTGGGTAATATGCAATAGTGTTAGACTATTTTTACACTCATCATGAATAAGCTTTTCTTGACATATATTTGTATAATTTTTTTTCTAGGTCAATTGTGATAAAACCAATTAATAAAATAGTCAAAAATGATGGAAACAAAATATATTTAAAATCGATAAATCATATGGGTAGTAGATTAAATTGAAATACATTTGAAGAAATATATTATTTCATGATCACAATTTTTATTCAAAAATATTAACGCTTGAAATTTATTTGCTGCTAAAATGTATGACTAATATAACTAAAAGTATGTCTAACATTACTAAAAGGTATGGAGGTATAGTTAAAAATTCTAATGGTATGAAATCAGTACACAAAGATATGTCTAACATAAAGATAAGTCACCCTAGAGTGAATTAGGTGAGTTTGAGCACGGATACCCAGACCCGTAAGGGCGCGTGAAACGCGCGTTTTTTGGTGCGTGGACCGGGTCAACGCGGGTGCATGGATCCTAGATCCGTATGTGCGACTCATAGATGTTTTTTGTCGGATCTTAAACGTGTTAGCCCTAATGGTTTCGGGTTAGATGGTTCGGGCAAAAATACCCGAATTTAAACGAGTTGCAATATTGTGAACCTAACATCAACCCTTCCGGGCTTTGGGCTAAACGGTTTACTACAGGACTATAAGTCAAAATGTCCAAAACTATATATCTACCTCCAATGTTTCAGTCAAAAAGCATATCATAAGAAACTAGACACATAATTGCATAAAATTAAATGATTTATCATAATAAAAATAACAAATGGTTTTAATAAAAAGTAAAAATGTACTCTAAAACCCGTATTTTGTACCACACAAGTATTAGTTTATAAGCATTAATATATTGGACATGAGTTTCATACCATGTCACAAACATCTTCATTAACATTAGGTCCTTCAAAGGATAAAGTGTTGTTACCCAAATCATCTTCATCTAAAATTCCATAAAATAATTAAAGTTAGTAATTATAAAAACACTTATAAATCCATGGTGGTGTATTCTCGATATGTAACCCTAAATTTTAAAAAATTTAATTAAATAAATTATGTAGTCCGTGGGTTAACCCAGTATAACCATGGGCCAATCCTATTTACCTAGGGACTTAACGATTTGAACCGAAAATCCCCCGATTTTAAATGAGAGCTACTAATATTTTAACCTAATCCTCTTTTTCGAATTAAACGGATTGACCGTCAGATTGTAACCCTTTTAACATACCTAGTAAGCATGGGCCATATAAAGCACAAGAGGTGAAATCATGATCTCAAGTAATTAGTCTCATTGCAGAGGTAAATTTTGTTTTTAATTTAGTGTTGTTTTAAAAGTTTGCGCATTATTTTTACTATCAAATTCTCCCTATTAATATTTTTAATTAAAATTTAGGTATTTAATATGATGTTTTATATGAAATTAATTTGATTCTCTTTTCAATCTAAATTCTTAATTAATTAGTTAAGGGTATGTATGGAAGAATAAATTTTTAGTTCCAAAACTTAGGCTTTGTCCAGAAAATATTTTGTAAGTATGATATGTACAATTTTGGTCTAATATATAGTATAAAACGTCCAATTTAACGACTTTGGCCATTGTCGACCACTTGCGCTGTCGAATTTTGGCACATGGTAGCTAGGTACATCCCAACCAATATGTTGATGTGGTGTTTTCTCATTGGACATGTGTGTTTCTCACTTGTCAAATTCTGGCAATGTAAATGGTCAACGATGACCGTCCTTAAATTGAACATTTTATTGTACAAAGGGGATCAAAGTTGAACATATCATATTTACGATATTTTCTGGACAAGGCCTAAATTGTTATATGTTTGATATATTTATTCAATTTGGATCTATAGTAATTTATGAACAAAAACTCTACAACTAACACTTAATTGAGACCTGGAAGTATTATATTATAAGTTAACCTACGTTAGACGGATCAACTTGCAACCATATTTCTCAATTCACATACAAATATATATATTAAAATAAGTTTGGCTTTTGAATAATATGAATTCGTCTCACAAAAACAATTTATGCATTGTGTAATATAAGGTTTTGTAACAAGTTAAATAAAAAGTTAAATATAGATAATTCACATTTCCTAAATAAAATTTATAATGATGACTCAACTATACTTGACCAAATTATCATTGCACACTTCTTTCCTCCTCCCAGAAGTGGCCATGGTTTTAATCAAACCTATTAAACTGAAATACTTCTAAAGTTCTAATCTATTGTAATAAATTAACGCATAAATAGTTTTTTTCTATTGATATTTAAAACTCATTCATGCACCATTATTTATTTTTATTTATTTTCTGAAAAATACAAATAAATATAAATATTATATCATAATACAATATCATCCACATTCTAAACATAAGATGACGTCGATCTACAATAGAATTAAAGTGTAATTCTCAATTTTACACCAAATAAAGATTTTACTATCACTTAATGAATTACAAAAAATTTGAATTTGAATTAATAATTTTAACCAACCCTAATCCAAATATATATCTACACATACATACACCTAATTTATAAAGTTATTCTTTCTTTTTTTTCCCACGTGGACCATACCTAATTTATACCTATTAGAATGAGTTTTCAAAAAGTGAGACATTTCTCTTCCTTACTAGAAACCACATGATATAGTAATAAATATATAAATTAGATGTGTGTTTTTATCGTAAAAAAAGGGACTTTATAACATATATTACAAGGTATATGACACTGATCAAACATGTCGTTTTAAAAACAAATAATTATGACTGCTTTTGTAGATGTGTCAACCTAGTTGGCTACTAAAGATAATTTCATATATATATATATATATATATATATATATATATATTATATTTTATCCATTTTAATAAATTAATTTCTTTAATTTTTTTTCATAAATAGAAATATGAATATCGGACAAATATATTCTTGACTAATCCATTAACTTATAACTAAAGCTTGAGTAGAGAATCAATTAATTTATAAGGTGTATCATATTAAACCCCTAAATTATTTCACTTATGGAATATAAACAAGGATAATTTGAAGAAAAAAAATTATAAGTCTAATATAACATTCAAATTGAAATAAAATTTAAACTCTAGAACAACATTGATTACGAGACGGATGAATTCTGTTTCTTATACTCTTTTAATCTTTTTTTGGATTGGATCACAATACAAAACAATAAGAATTGGATAATTCGAGCAGAAAGATAAATGATAATAAAACTAATAAATCCAAATGTGCAAAGGATAGTTAATTGAGTAATAATAGTTAAATAATGAGTATGGAAGTGACATGATAATATTGGCATTAATTAGATAATTCAATAATTACGTAGCACATGGAACCAAGTCGCATTCCTCTTATCTAGACAAGTTAAAGAGATGGCATTCATGTGAACTCACCACTATATAGTATATTCTCATTAATCTTGACCACTATGTTTGTGAAGTGTAGGTTATGAACTGACCCATCTCACATAAAATGATACATGAGACGATCCTACATAAGACTTACTCAGGATATTAATATGTGTCCAACGTTGACACGTCAGATATCCAACATACCTATTAATTTCATTTTACATATAAGGGTTAAAATTAAACATTTTCATGTTCAAACTATATGAAATATTACATTTTTTCGTACTATGAAATGTTGCATTTTACCCGTATGAACTTTAAGTTTGATGTATTTTACCGTATTGAACAAATTATAGTCGTACACGTGTCCTAAATCAACAACTAGAATTGTCTAATAACGTAAAATACATCAAATTAGAAGTTCATATGACAAAATGCAATATTTCAAAAGTTATACTAAAAAGAGTAAAATTAGGTACTGTTTTGATGAAAAAAAGTTTATAACCATACAAATAATCTAAGGATGTGATCATTAAACGTCAGTAGTGGACATATTAAGAGTTGCTCACCATTAACATTTTAGCAATTTCCCATGTTTGTGTGAGTTTTGATTTTTTTGACAACAAACCTTGAATCTATGGAGAGTGAAACTTTGAAATTAGGTGCATGGTCTCTTAGCTAATAAGCATTAAGGCCTAATAGCTAATAAGCATTAAGGCCATTCCTTTTGTAACTAGTTAGCATCATGAATTAGTAAGCATCGAAAGTGATTATCTAGCAACTAATTAGCATCGAGACACCAACACCATGACATAGGTTGTGAAAATAAGACAAAAAATTTGGGGAAAAAAAAAAAAGAAAGAGAAAAGGAAAAAAATCTATGACCGATTGTGACATTGGGTTGGGTGACCACCCAACCCACAACCAAGGTCATCATCTATTTCTCGACAAATGTCTCAATTTTATTGGTTGTATTAAATTATAAATGCTATGATTTTTTATTTATTTATGAGAAACACTCATATACAACGGTTGCACGGATCTAAGATCCGTACAACACTAATCCTATCCGACCCGCTCCTATAACTATTTATATTTTTTTAATTGTCCTAATTATTGCGCTTGCAAGCTCTCAATTGCCTCTCCCAGCTCGCGATCGCCTCTCTTAGCTCTCGATTACTCTCATAGCTTGCGATTGCTTCTTCCAATTGGCCATTGCTCTCAGATTATGTCATCGTGATCAAACAAAACTGACCATATTCTTCTCAATTCATACAAATTTATCAGATATGGAAAAGACTGGTAAATCTTATCAGACTTTGTTGAAAATATATGCATACTTTATGAGCATTTTAGTACGAAATTAATAACTGGTGGAGTATTCTTAATGTTCTATCATAGGTGAACAAATGTCCAATCATCAAATTGTACAGATATCCACTGACGAAGATGAATATGCAAATGCAATTGACACTATTCCTAAAATTAACGAGAGTAAGTTATCTTTCATAGTATTCTTACTATCGCGTAAAGGTATGCTTAATATAGCCTAAATGTATTCTTAATGTATCATAAATGTATTCTTAATGTATTATAAATGTATTCTTAATATAACATAAAGGTATTCTTAATTTAGTCTAAAAGTATTATTAATATAATATAAATGTATTCTTAATATATCATAAAGTATTTTTAAATGTAGTATAAAGGTATTATTAATATAACCTAAAGGTCGCCTTAAGAATACTTATAGGTATCTTTATTGCCACAAACGTTTCCATAACAAGTATTGAACTTTCATAAAAAAAACGGTTTGCTTAATATTGCTTAAAGGTATTATTACCAATACATAAAGGTATTCTTAAAACACTGTATAAAGGTATATATATTAGTATATAAAGACAACATTGTTTAGACAACATATTAATTTTTCTCCACATAACACAAATGAATTGCATAATCTTATTGGATCTCTAGTTGGATTAACAAGGGAAACAATTGATGACATGTATGAACTCTATTGCAATCATGCTCGACTACTAGGATTTAGCGTTCATAAGTCCACTAGTCGATTCTCTTTGGGAGAGCAGTCTGTTCAAACAGGAAAACTTTTTACATGCTCTTGTGTTGGAATCAAAACATCTAAGTGTACAAAGGTTAAGAGGAAAAAAAAAAACATGACATATAAGAACAAATTGTAATGCATTGCTGAGGGTTAAAATGAATGACGAAGGACTATATAAGGTTGTTAATCACGTTTTAGTGCACAATCATTCATTAACCAGCCTGAATGGAATCATCTACACCGTTCTGAGAGGATGATCACATGTGAAAAAGGAAAAGCCATTGAAAACATGATATCCTTCGGAATTAGTGCAACACACTCTTACCGTTATATGGTCCAAGAAGCAGGTGGTGAAGACACTGTAGGACACAATTAAAGATCATTACAATTATGTCAATCGTGTGAAGATGAAGGTCATTGAGGATGGGGATGCTCAAACAGTAATTGATTTGATTCAAAAGCAACAAGATGACAATGATGATTTTTACTATAAAGTCCGATTAGATGATGAGGGAAGACTGGACAATGTATTCTGGAGAGATTCAATAATGAATGAAGATTACAGGATATATGAGGATGTCGTTATATTTGATACAACCTATAGGACAAATAGGTACAATTTAATTTGTGCTTCGTTTGTTGGGATCAACAACCATAGGAGAAATGTCATGTTCGGGTGTGCATTCTTAGCTGATGAAAAAACAGAATCATTTGAGTGGTTGTTTGAAGTGTTTTAGAAGTCAATGAGAGGAAATGTCCAGTAAATTTATTCACTGATCAGGAGTTTGCAATTTCAAAAGCTATAGAAAAGGTATTATTCTCAGTTCTGTAAAGGTATCATAAATATTAGTTAAAGGTATTCTTATTTGCACTAAAAGGTATCTTTATTGAGACTAATAGATATTATAACTTTTACAGGTTTTTTCCCACGACACGGCACGGGCTGTGCTTGTGGTATCTTCAAAAAACACAGTTAGCAGGTTTGCACAATTGAAAAATAATCTTTCATTTAAGGACTCATTCAACAAATGTTTGTCGGGATGTGTTGATGAAACTGACTTTGAGTGTTGTTGGGAAAATATGATATCAACTTATGGATTGAAAGATAATCCTCGGTTTGAATGACTGTACAGCATAAAAGAAAAGTGGTGCACAGCCTTGAGCAAGGACTTTTTTTTTTAGTTGGTGTCCGATCATCGCAAGGGAATGAAAGCACAAACCATGCAATTTCTTTTAATGTCAAGAAGACAACAAGTTTGACTGAATTCTACACAGTTTTCAAGGAAACCATTCACAATTGGAGAAGCAAGGAACACCAAGATGAATTCAGTCTTCAAGGTGTATCCCTAAATCAGTTCTTCCAATGGATGGACTGTTGAAGCATGCAGCTGAGGTATATACCCTGTCACTATTCAGAAATTTTGAAAATGAATTTATATTTAAACAGAGATTTGAAGAATGTAACAAATACCTAAATTGAACAAAAACAACTAAAGAAATCATTTATATTTACCTTCATAATATAAAATGTATACCTTCAAGTACACATATGCATACCATATCCACAAACTACATAGTATTTTTGTCGTTTGAAGCAATCCATACATCCCAACATGTTTTGATCTCTTTTTCATTTTCATCAACTATTGAACCGTTCAATTTTTTTCCAAGTTTCTCTAATAAAACATAATAAAATTAATGAGAATAAGTAACATTTACAATAAAAAAAACATTATATTGCAGTAAAACACTTACACTATGTTCTAAACAAAACACAAATCTACTTCTTCTACCATCCGATACAGCCTCAGCATTGACAATCAAATTCCAGCATAATAAAACTGTCTGGTAAATTTCAACTTTAGGAGACAATGGCATCATGTCCCCCTTGGTAACAAAGTTGAAGTATCATTTTCTAAACAATTCTTCACTGTTTGAGAGAAAAAGGACATAATAAAAATCAAATGTAAGCAGACATAATTCATCCAATTCAATGAAAATAATAATAAGTAATAACATGTAATACAACAAAACTACTTACGAGCTAGACTCCTCCCGACCATCCATGAAAAGACAGTAGTCCACAACTTCTTTTTGAATCTGATTTAGATTATTCAAATATTTATTTGAATTAATCATAAACTCAGAGACATACCCAACTTCTTCAGAAATTGACCAGAAAGATCCAAGCTCCTTTTCTGCAGCCATTACTTCCTCCTCAGGCAAATTTGATGGACCAGCTTGATCCTTAAGACTAAGAATCTCAAATGAAGGCATCTCTGATGCAAGCTTGTTGATGGCCAAGAAATTTTCAACAACAGTATCAATATAATTGTGTAGTGCTGCATCAGAGAAAAAGGCTTGAGTAGCACTATCCTCAGGAGGAGTATTAGAGAGTTTCTCCTCGATATCTTTTTTAAAACCAACAACTTTTCCATGTGATACTTAGTAACCACAAAAATATCTCTTTGAAATAAAAGAAATGATTCATGAGTAGCCTGCACATGAAGGTAAAAAATAAGATTAATGAAGCTTAAAGGTATCTCTAATAACACTTAAAGGTATCTCTGATAACACCTAAAGATATCTCTAATAAAACATAAAGGTATATGATTTGATGTAAACAAAGGTATCTCTAATTACACTTAAAGGTATCCCTAATGAAAATTAAAGGTATCACTAATGAAACTTAAAGGTATATGATTTGATGAACTTACATACTTTGACCATTTTTCTGATATCATTATCATCACGCTCTCCCTCTGTTAAGACAAACTTTATAAACCTTCCACATTCATGATCCACATCTTTCTGAGCAACAGCAGCACCAGCATCATCATCATTCCCAACAGCAGCACCAATACCTCCACCCTCAGTAGTAGCACCAGCATCATCACCAACATTAACAACAGCAGCCTCACATTCACCATCCCCACCACCAATATAACCATTCTTAGATATTGGGTATATCTTAAGCAACATCTCCGCATCGCCGTACGGACCAGCCTCAGCCTCCTCATCTTATCTTCTATCCATTTTGTCATCCGTCTAATGTTGAATTAAGGGAAGGGAAAGAGGCTCCTCAACCCACTGCCATTTTAATCTATGCAAATACACCATTTGCAAGACTATGCCACAACAATTTAAACAGGTTGTCTTCCCCGTGTGGTAGTTTTTAACAGATTCACATATCCTCTCCAAAACATAATTACACCAGTCATAATTACGAATGTTTCCTACACCCATCAGAGGTCTTAGCAAGCCCATAGTCATCAGACGGTTTGAAGATGGAGTCAGAAAAACTGACATCACATATACTACAAGAATTTCGCTCAACAACAACGGTTATTAACCATTGTGGAAGATAATTTTCTACCATTTTTGTATATGGTGTTGTGGTAGACCCCCCTCAACCACAACGGTTATTAACCGTCGTCGAAACTATTGTGGTTATTGTCTTCGACAACGGTTCATAACCGTTGTCGTTGAGGGGGGTCTACCACAACACCATCTACAACAACGGTAGAAAATTATCTTCCACAACTGTTAATAACCGTTGTTGTTATCTTTTTCCACAATAGTTTTTTCTTTTATTTTTTTGTTGCCCTTTTTATTTAGAACACTTTAATAACCCGAAGTAATTCATAATCAATGACCTATAAATAAAAAATTTACTATTTCAAAGTATTTCAAATTTCAATTGCAATCAATATATAATATCTTGTACATCGTTAATATCGATCAACATAACATAAAGTTTATTATAAAATAATTCATCTAAAAAACGACAAAGTTGAAGATCATTGTCTTCTACTATACATCTTGAACAACTACAACTACCTCAAAAACTACAAAGTCTTCATCTTCCTCTCTTCTCTATTCCTTCTGAAACACCTTAGAAATAGCAAGAAAATCCACCGCTTTGACCTGCCACCGCTTCAAGAGTCCAGGCTTGAGTATTGTATTAGATTAACAAAGCTATCATAAAGAACTAAGACTTGTATACATGAACTGTGCCTCAAAGATGCTAACAAAGCCAACAGAATATAAATAAAACTAAAACAATGATTAGGAAACCACCCTAGATATTTGAATGAAAATAATAAACAAGGTTATGGAACTGAAAAAATTTCTCAAGTGATCAGGGCTTGGGTGATTTGGCATATTTAGCCCACAAAATGTAGAATTTAGAACCATGAACTACCTTAACTGAAACTATATTAACAAAATTTAACAATCAGCCATTAGCAATTAGACCATAGAATTTTAAACTTATAACCATAAGCAAGCTCAACAGTGAGTAAATCAATACAAAAGATTCATAGAATAAGAGCAATTCATTGTATTTGCATTTGTATTGAGGGATTAAAACCTGGTTCCTCAACTCAATCTTGATGGAATGTTAGCTTTGTAGAATGGAATAATTCGAAGATATCAGAAGTAGAAGCCAATTGCCAGATTAACCACCCATTACCAAACCATTTCAAGTCAGGTCTTGAAGCAAAGCCGACATCAAAACCCCAGCTTAGAATCAAAAACTTAAAAATAAATTCATAACTTAAAAGGGAATTTCACAAGAAGAAAGCTAAGTATAGTTAGAAAAAAAATTATCAAATTTGAAGGAAGCCAACGTATTCAACAACAGCATAGAATTGTAAAAAGGGACATCTCTTCTGATGAGGTTTCTATTTAGATTAATTAATATAAGATAAGCAATAATTAAACGAAATTCACATCAACAAACTCACGATCTTTCCATTGCAATATTACAATGAGGCATTTCATCAAACACCTAATCTGCACATATCTGAGTTTGAACTAATTTTAAGATGCCCAATCTTCCGAGAAAACAACAAACAAACGATGATGCAAGGAAATATAAAAATAAGATTGAAGCTGTTCTCGGTCATTTCATCATACCTTCTCCACGACTCCACCAATATAAATTTGTATAGAAATCAAACTTTCACTATATCTTTTTTCACTCAACGACAACGGTTTTATGCAAAACTGTTGTAAATTTGTTTACAACAACACAAAATGCATAAAATTGTTGTAATTCTTGTGTTGTTGTTGAGCGAAATTCTTGTAGTGATATAACACAAATAATCTCTTAAAATCCTCTTCCCCCCCCCCCCCCCAATCAGGAAAACGAGAAGAAAAAAATCATACAAAGCCCTAAGAGTTGACCTAGACTGAATACCATAACTGTCCTTCAACCTATCATAAACATCCTCAACATCACTTTTCCCAAATTTTACTACATCAAGTTTTTCCCTAGGGAGCATAAAAATATCAAAAATATCATCTGCAGTAATAGCAAAACTACGGAACCTATCTAGTGTTAGCATGTGACTCCAACCATTGAAACGACTTACTATAACCATGTCACCATCATTCTATTCAACCTAGTCAAGTGCATACTTAATAACCCCCCAAAACCAATAGCTTCAACATCAGTCCTTTGTCTTTCGTTTAAAGACTGTACAAGTTCATTTACACCACGAAGTGTGCAGGTTGTATAAATCAAACTGCAAAAAAATAAACACATAAAAAAACCTCATCATTAAAAAAACCATACATACATTACACAAAAAATATCACAGAAAACCATACATACATTACAGAACACTAAAACAGACTTATAACAGAAAATAGACATCTTTATATTACACTAGGAATACTTTTTCAAGATAATAAGAATACATTTAGTACACTATACACATACCCTGATATCACTATACTCATACCTTGTTACTAATTTATTGACACATTGCTAAACATACTTTTATTATATGATAAGAATATCTTTAGCATATTATAAACATACTTTTCCACACATACATTACAGAACACTAAAACAGACCTATAACAGAAAATAGGCATACCTTTATATTACACTAAGAATACATTTTCAAGACAATAAGAATACATTTAGTATACTATATACATACTCTGATATCATTATACTCACACCTTGTTACTAATTTATTGACACATTGTTAAACATACTTTTATTATTATAAACATACCTTTCCACACATACATTACAGAACACTAAAACAGACCTATAACAGAAAATAGATATACCTTTATATTACACTAAGAATACATTTTCAAGACAATAAGAATACCATTAGTACACTATACACATACCCTGATATCACTATACTCATACCTTGTTACTAATTTATTCACACAATATTAAGTATACTTTTATTATATGATAAGAATACATTTAGCATATTATAAGCATACATTTTCATGCATATATTACAAAACACTAAAACAGACCTATAACAGAAAATAGACATATCTTTATATTACACTAAGAATACATTTTCAAGACAATAAGAATATCTTTAGTACACTATACACATACTCTAATATCACTATACTACCTTGTTACCTTTACTCATATAATGACAAAATGCATTCAACTAATATAAATCAGATACTCAACAACACAACAAAAACAAAGAATTACAGTACTGCAAAACCATACAAAATCAAAGGAAATATGCAACTGTACCTATCCTTCTTCACAGATACAGTGTCGAAAGTCCTCCGACCTCTCTTTCTCCTAAACTTGTTCTCAGGAACTTGAATACTATCTATCTTCGGTGTCATCTAAGAACATGCAAACATATCAAAATCCGCAAAACTTAAAAAAAGAGCATGACATGTAAAAATACAATAACACTAAACCCTAATTTCTGAACACCACACCAGTCGTCATATAAGAAATCGGAGATACAAAACACTAAACCAAACATAGATAAAATTATTTTACAAAAAAAAAAACATACAACATTCAAAAAAAGTTTAGAAAACCTACGAAAATTAGGGTTTCAGCAACTACACTCCACACACAAAAACATTACTCGGACAAAAAACACACAAAAAGTAAGATGTGCATGCGATATCAAAAGCACGAAACCGGAGAAGATTCGAAGGAGAAAAAATAGCAAAAAATATAAACAAACTTGTATAGAAACACGAAAAACTAAGATGAACTTCACAAACAAACCACCAAACAGAGATGAAACTACCGATCTCATACAAAGAAGACGAGCGCGAAAGGTTTTTCCACGAGAGAGAGCACGTTGTGAAAAGAGAGGGAAGGAAGATGAACCGTCAACCAAGTGAGAAGCCAAAAAAAAAACTGAAAAATTCTTTTATATTTTGTCATACGGTTCGGATTTTCGAGTCGGGTTGCATCAGGTGCATGGATTTAGATCCATGCACCCGATGCATAAAAGTATTTGTGTTTATTTATCTATGCTATAATAAAAAGTAAGTAAGTTGACAAAATTTACTAATTTGTCACTTTCCTTTTAATATGTCACATCAATTTAATGATATGTAAATATTTTCTTTTTATTTTATTTTTTCAAGATTTCATGTTGGTATTCTTAATTCATATAATCATTTTAAATTACATGACTTTCTTGATAAGCTATTAAATATTATAATAAAAATAAAAGAAAAACACATATAATTCTTGATTCATGATAAATTATAATGAAAGAGAGAAAACAATATCTTTTTATATAGGTATGTTATATGCTACTACAAATATTTTGTTTAAATAATTATAAATTATAAAAAAATTAAGTTAAAAGTTTTTAAAGTATATAAATCTACATAATATAATTTATTATAGAAAAAATATTTTTTCATATTGACATACCCATGTGTCTTCTTTTAAGATGTCTTTTTTATTTCAATATAAATTTTGTGATAAAATATTTAATATAAGAAGACTACTACTTTTTGAAATTCATGTCTTAAACATAAATGTTTAAGATAATATAATATTTAACGTTTTATAAAGTTAGAAGTTAATTCAAAAGTATTTTATATTATTAGAAGTATGTACTTCGTTATGTGTAATGCACGAAGAAATTTCTATAAAGTGAATAATTATAAGTGTTTGATAGTTTTTAATATTTCAATATACAAAAAAATTGTAAAATATAATTATTTAAAAATTCATATCTTTTTAAAATTCAAATATTGTATGTAATCATTTTTACATTTAAAAAATTGTTTAATCTCGCATCCCGTGGGTGCACGACTAGTTTTATAAAAGATAACCAAAATTTCTATTCTTTTTTATCTATAAATAGAGTATAATATTTATATATTTTGAATCACAATTTAAAACTCTCTATTTTCTCTTGATCTCAAATTTTATCTTTTTTTACATGTTGAAATTATCTCTTTTCTCATACAATTTCTATCATTTCTTATTATGGATTCAAACAATCCTAACTATTATCTCCAAAAATTATCCAAACTCCCAAAATTATTCAAACTATAGTCATTATATTAGTATGTTATTTTAAGCGTATGCTAAAAACATATTAATTGTAGGATTAAACTTTTTTTTTTAATCTATGCAATTATTATATTTTTAAGTATAATTTAAAAAATCTCAAATAAATATGTAATTATTATTGAATCCAATTATTTTAGTTGTGTATGTAGATGAGAGATAAATGAATATTTTATTAAAAAATTAAGTTAATTGAATCATTGGTCTCACGGCTAGATAGCATCGAAACAAATTGTCTCATAATTAAGTTAGCATCAAAACCAAAACCACACACCCAAACACCTAAACCAATTCTTGCAGCACTAATTAACATGGAGAATTATAATCTATATATGTGTAATCGTCTAATGGTCAACGCACTTGAATCCACATCCTATCCAAATTTAAGGGCCTATTTGGATTATTAAGTAATTCATTTTTACAACTTTTTTTACCCATCTTCCATATATCTATATCTATATTTATATATAAGGGATAATATCATTTTTCGTTCGCTAACTTTGGCACTGTCCAATTTCAATACACTAACTGTCAAAAATCCAATTTTAGTCTTGTAACTTCATTTTTTGTCTGATTTGAGACCGATTTTGGCTGGATTTTCTGAACTGGCTGACATGGCCACCGGAATTTGCCACGTGGCTTGAAACCCTAAGCCCCAAATTTTTCCCACCAAATATCCCGCCACGTAAGCCGCAACCACCATGTCATTTAATAAAATAAAATAAATTAAAATTAAAAACAGAAACAACATAACATATTGATTTAAAAAAAAAAAAACAACTCCAAAACAAGTGTAAAAATTGGGACACAATCGAATTGAAGAAAGAAACTTAATTGACGAAATCCCTAACCCTATACTCCTAATCAAACTATAATCCCCGAATTGAAGAAAGCATCCAAGAAATCTGGTGTTCGGAGCTTCATCCCAGTCGAAGTTTTGTGACATTTCGGAAGAGAAGATGAAACATAGACCCGTAAATGAATGGCATTTACCTCCGCCAACATATGGTAAGTTCGATTTCCTCCATTATTACTCAAGAAATCTTCATTTATGGCATTTCTACTTTTGTCTGTAGCAAATGTGGTAGAGTCGACGTGGTAGGTGTAATATAATTTACTGATTTGAGAATGGTCCCCAACATGTGTTTTGAAAGTCAAGGGTCCTATTTGGTCAAGATTCCTTCTCTTTTTTTATGGTTTTGTGTCTGGGTTCTCTTCTTTTTGGGGCTTTTTGTCGGTGCTTAGGGTTGTATAAAAGTTGCACTAGTTTATTAACCTATTTTGTGAATTTCACTTCACAGATCCAAAGAAGAAACAAATTACACTTCGGCTATATGTTGGTGGGAAGATTCAACTGGGTGAGGATCCTACCTATATTGGAGGTAACTTGTATGTGTTTGACTACTATGAAGTGAAATATGCATCTCTTAGGAGTTTTATAAGTGTTGTTGAAAAGGATGGTGTATCTGGAAAACTAGGAGTCTGTACTTTTGGTGGAAGTGGGTTTAAATTAGTGAGGGATGATGCTGAATTAGTTATTAGGATTTGTGAAGAATTTCTTTGCATTAATGAAATCAGATTCTATGTGGGGGATATTATTGATAGTAGTGAGGGAAGTGGTAGAGCAATGAGTGAGGGTAGTGAGAAGGGGCTTGAGGTTGAGAGTGAAGGGTTTCATGACAGTGACTACTCATTTAAGATAAGTGAGGGGTTTCTGAATGCTATATATGCTTTTATCACCTGGTGATGAGGTAGATAAACAGGATAAAAAAATAGAGAGGTGAAAAGGGATGTATTAGATGAAGAAGTTGAGGAAAATAGGGATGAGAAAGTTGATGGAGAGAAGTCTGATGCAGGTGAAAAAGATATTCTAGAGAGTGAAGATGATTTAGATAGTAACATTGATTCTGAAAATGAGGGAAGAAAGAGAAACTCTGTCTTTAATGAGAATGAGGGGTTCAATCCTATTTTCCAAGTTGGTAAAAATTTTAGCACAAAGAGGGAATTGAGAGAAGCAATTCAATCACATGCCATTAAAATAGGAAAAATATAACAATTAGAAAAAATGATAGGGAGAGGCTACATGCTAAGTGTGATGTGGATAGTTGTAGTTGGAAAATACATGCTTTGAGGGTTGAGAATGAATGCACTTTTCAAATAAGAATGTATAATCAAATCATTCTTGTGGTAGGCAGTTTCAAGTGAAAAATGTCAAGTCTAGTTGGTTAGCGAAGAGGTATATGCATAAGTTTGTGTCTGATCCAAGCAGGAAAGTTAAGGGTTTTAGAGCATCTATGATTAGGGACTTGGGGTGTAGCATCTCAAAACAGCAAGGCCTATAGGTGTAAGAAAAGGGTTCTGGACCAATTAGAGGGGAATTCAGATGAACATTATGCATGGCTGTGGAATTATGCAGAAGAATTGAAAAGATCAAAATCTTGGAAGTACTATGATTGTGGGTGTTGATGATTCTGATGGTGTGAATAGTGTTGGTCCCGGAACTGCTGTAGGTAGGCTTAGGGGGGGTGAATAAGCTACCTTATCTTCTGATTTTTCTTCCAAGTCTATTTGCTTATTTCTAATATCAGTAACCTTTTGGGAGGTTATTGATCAGAGTGAATGCGGAAGCCTATCTTTGTGCCCAATAGAAGATATGCAGTTTATCAGAGAAAATAGATGTAAGACAGTAAGCAGATAAAGACGCAAGCATGTATAGAGGTTCGAAGGTAGAGTAATCCTTCTACGTCCTCTCTTCCTCTACACAAGAGGGAACCTTTGTTAAGCTGATTGATTTACATAGATCTATCTATTACAACTCACCCTTAACAAGTAAGTAGCAAGCCTTCACACAGATATTTGCCTACTTTCCCTGATCCACACAGGATCCTACTCTACCCACCTAGGGTCCTCACTTTCTCTCCTAGAAAGGTAACCTTTTAGAGAGGTTTATCTCCTTCTTCTTCAACTGGGTGCAGCAAGCTTGGCCTTCGTATGCAGACTGATTCTGCTGAAGCTTGCTGCTGACTGGTAGACTGGGTGTGCGTCTTCTTAGGGTGTGGAGTGTTCGAGCTTTTCTTCTTTTCAGTTGCTCTGTATGAACACTCTCTTCTCTTCTTAACTTCCCCCTTTTTACTGCGCTTTTCTCTTTGTAAGCTCTTCTCTCTTCTTTTGTGCTTCTCTCTGTGAGCTTGGATATTCTGATGTGCACACTTATTTTCCCTCTTGCACACTCTGTGTTTCTCTCTCGCACGTTGTGCTTCTCTCACACCATTTTCAGTCTTCAGTCCTCCTCTTTATAGGGTGTGAAATCTGCCTGTTAAAGGTAGACAAATTTCCTATCATTTTTGCACCGCACTCCTGACACACTGCCAGTTTTTCGTTTTCCACGTGTCTTCTTCCAGTTGGCTCCTCTCCTTCTTCTTCTACCAGTAACTTCTTGTGTCTACCGATAACTTTGACTTTCTGCCCATGTCTGCTTTATAGCTTCCTCCTCTAGCTTCAATCTGGAGCTTCCTTCTTCTGGCTTGCTCCTTCAGGTGGCTTCGAGGCTTCTGTAGCATGCTGCCTGTGCAGTATGCTTTCGGTATGGTCTTCCAGGTAGCTTCCTATTCCGCTGTGTTCTGCTTTGGCGAGGTTCCTTCTAGTAGCTTCGTGAAGTTAATAGTATCCTTATTAGTTCATCCGATTCTTTATAACCATTCTCTCAGTATCCTTCTATTTGACACTTTCTCCTTTTCTTTTAATCTTCTGTAGTAACTCTATTGCAGTAACCTTATCCTAAGATTGGTTATGCATATTAGAGTTACTTTAAGGATTTGTCTCGTCAAAACATTCTACAAATATATCCAACAAATAGGTTTGATAGGTTTTATTATGCTTGCATGCATTAAAAACAGGGTTTTTAGCTGGTTGTAGGCTTGTTGTGGGGTTTGATGAATGTCACTTTAAGGGGCCTCATGGGGGGTTTCTGCTATGTGTTGTTGGTATAGATCCTAAAAACAATATCTATCCAATTGCATATACAGTAGTGTCTAAGGAGATTGGGGAAATATGGGATTGGTTTATTATCTTGTTAAAGTCAGATCTGATGATTAAAAAACAATATGAATGGTCCTTCGTATCTGATAAGCAAAAGGGACTTATTCAAGCATTCATGGAGGTCCTCCCTGCAGCTGAGCATAGGTTTTGTGTGAAGCATATTCTCAATAATTTCTAGAATGCTGGATTTAGAGGTTAAGCATACAAAAATGTGTTATGGAAATGTGACATGACCACAACTGAAAATGAGTTTAAGAGGGGAATGGAAGAAATGAGAGGTTTAAGTGAGAATGCAGTGAAATGGCTTGATGACAAGTCACCTCAACAGTGGAGCAGGGCTTATTTCAAAGATTCTGCTAAGTGTGACATCCTTCTGAGCAATGCACTTGTGGCTGCAGGAAGTGGGATTTAACTGGGATTCCATGCAACCATGTGGTGGTTGCTATCATGAGTCAATGATATGAAGTTGACCAATACACTCACAAGTGTTATAGGGTGGACACTTACAAGAAGGTCTATGCTCCCACAATTTTGCCAATCAATGGGAGGAATGAGTGGAATGAGTCGGGGACAGGAAAAGAGAGCCAGCTTGCTCTGACCAGAAAGCTATTCATAGACCAGTTGGAAGGCTAAAAAAAATCTAGGAAAAGAGAGCCAGATGAGCCTGAACCAGGAAAGAAGAAATCTCAGAAGAAGCAGACTCTGATAGATTAAGAAGACAGCAAACCACATTGAAATGTAGTAAATGTGGTGTTGATGGTCATAACAAAAGGAGTTGCAAAGGCCCAGCAGTCCAAGAAGATGTTCACCCTAATGAGGAGACTCCACAAGTTGTTCATGCTGAGGTTCCTCAGGAAGAAGTTCCCCAAACTCAGGTTCCAGAAGAGGTTATTACACAAGTGGAGGTAGAAGTGGAAAAGCTGCCCCTTAACAAAAAACAATATCCAAAGGTACAAGGTGTTAATTTATTTGTGATTTCTCATATAATATTTAAGTTGATATGCATTATTATTTATGATCTCAGAAAAAGAAATGAGCAGTGGCCAGAACTACATGACCATCATGGTGTATGAAAACTAATGCAGTGAGTACAAAACCCCTATCTTGCCAATATTGGGTTTTTAAGCTTTAGAAGCTGAGCAAATCTGAACTAATGCAATATTCATTGGAGGCTGTTGTTGGTGATTCAAATGCAAATGAGGCCCACACTCTTGAGCTTGCACAGACCATGTATGAACAGTTAAAGCAATGTCAATCATCAAGGGTCAATATTGGAGTTCCACAGTCTGCAGATGCAAAGAAATATATATGTCACTTTGTACACTCTGGTTTCTCAATCCAAAGGCAAGAAGAAATGTGGGAAAATCAAAGGGAAAGAGAAGCTTCAAGAGTGATTAGCACTTTTAATGTCATTTTTTTAACTAGTTTGGAATTATTTTTATGGTTGTCTTGGATATGAAACACTTTTCTGTTTATGTTTAATGACATTTTATTGTATGGTAGGAAACACTTTTCAGTTATGTGGTTTAGCTTATGGAATTCAGTGTGACTTCTCAGAATGCTTTTGGGTATTGAAGGTTTTATTGCAATGAAATGATTAAGTTGTTCAAGGTTGTATATTGTTTATGTTTATGAGAGGTATTTATTAGTTTATGAAGTTGCCAATTGCATCATTTTTGGAAGCTTGCTGGTTGTTGGTATTTATGCATGCAATTTTAGGATTGTTGTTGGTTGATGGGAGGGATTGTTGTTGGTATTTATTAGTTTGCTGGTTGTTGGTATTTATGTTCAAAATATTGTTGATGGATTTATGAGTGGTGTTGTTTATCAGTGCCAATTGCAGTGGTTTATGTTTTTTGGATACATTGCTGTTTTAAACCAATTCAATAAAACCTTCAATAAATTCCTCAAAGTACAATAACAATTAAGAGTCATTTCAACCATATTTTCATGACAAATTGCAACTACAAATCTGTTTCAAACCATTGCCAAATCCAATATTCAATACAATAACAACTTCAAATTTGAATACAAATTCAAAGTATGAGAGATTCAGCCATATACCCTTACTATTTAGCTCTAAAACAAGTACACCATGACAAACAACAACCATGACACCATTAAGAGTCATTTCAATCTCTGAATCTTCCATTGTAGTAGCTTCATCTAATCTACCAACTTCACACTTTTTCTTGTTAATTTTGCTATCATTTGGACTGTGTTTGGACTCACTGGTGGATCAACCCATCGAAAATACTTACATCCAATAGTCGGATCCTACAACACACAAATTAAAACATCATGAAAACAAAGCCAATTAACTTTTCTCAGACAAACAAAGACTATTAAAAACAAATTTATGCAATGTGAAAATTATTCGGTTTCTTTGGAGATATATCTTTTCAGTTCAAAATTCAAGCAATATAGACTATCAAATTGAGTTCCAGCCCTAAATAAAACATCAAATATGTTGATCTCGACTTTGCGAAACACGTCAAGGATATGTTTTTCCTTATCTTCCTTCGCTGCTCGTGCCAACCTGGAAGGAAAAGGAACCAAGTGAATAGGAAATTTTTGGGAAAATTAATTTTTTACCTCTTCAAACTTCATAGTTTTGACACTGGATGACTGCTTCGACACTGGAGGCCCAGTGTCAGACTGCTCGATAGCTTCTTCTTCCTCATCGGTTTTCTGAGTTTCTACAGGCATTTTCGGACCTTCCAGCTCCTTCCCACTCCTTAGGGTTATAGCACTGACATTCCTTGGGTTTATCTCTGGTTGAGACGGCAATTTCCCTCCGCTTTGGGCCTCAAACGACTCACAGCTGTCGCCAATTGACTCATTTCCATCTCAAGATTCTTGATGCTTGATTGAGTGTCCTTCTGAAATTGCATTGTATTGGAGGTCAACGTCTTCATCATTTCCTCCAAGGATGAACTAGAATTTTGCCCAAATGATTGCCCTTGATAGTTGGGATTTCTCCTTGATGATTTTGATTCCTCAAGTGTTGTGGAGGCCTATTATTCTCTCCATTGAGGGCACCTTGTTGATTTCCCCATCTAAAATTTGGGTGATCTCTCCAGCCCGGATTGTATGTGTTCGAGAAGGGGTTGTATTTCCTCCCTTGATAATTTCCACTTCTCACAGCATTGGCATGAGACTCTATTTCATCAAGCAAGATTCGACATGCATCTGTGGTATGCTCGGTGGTGTTACAAATACGACATAACTTCACAAGAGGAACACTTGTAGCAACTTGACGTACAAGGGCTAGTTAATTCAGATATTTTATCCTCAACAGTAGATTCATTTACCTCTTTCACGCTCCAATCCGAATAATCTTGCTGCAGAGGGTGTCTTGTCCATCAATGTTCCCCCACTGGCTGCATCGATTGCATTCCGGTCCATTGGAGATAGACCCTCGTAGAAATATTGAATCAACAACTGCTCAGAAAGCTGATGATGTGGACAACTGGCTTCCAACTTTGTGAAACAATCCCAATAATCATACAATATTTCTCCCTTCCGTTGTCGGGCTCCACATATCTCTCTTCAAATATGAGCAGCTTGAGATGCAGGAAAATACCTCTCCAAAAATTGACGTTGCAATCTCATCCCAAGTGTTAATGGATCCCGATAGAAAGATAGTAGAGCCAATCTTTTGCACCATCTTTCAATGTGAAAGGAAATGCACGAAGTTTTATTTGCTCCTCCGTCACCCTTGTTGGTTTCATGCTCGAATAGGTGGTGTGAAATTCCTTCAAGTGTTTGTGGGGATCCTCACCTGCATGACCAAAGAAAGATGGAAGATAATGAATCAAACCGGACCTCAATTCAAAATTGACAGCATCAAGAAGTTCAGGAAAAGTAATGCAAAGAGGTTGTTGAGTGAGGCTCGGGTTTCCTAGTTCCCTCAAAGTTCGCTCTTCAGCCATTGTTTCCTCTTTTTTTTTCAAAATCACTGATATCAGATTTAGGAGGTAGAAGTGTAAACTCCAAAGCTCGCTTAGCTTGTTGCCTTAGAACTCGATCTCTACAGGTTATTTCTGGGTAAAATTCCAAGTCCTTGTTACCCTGAGAACAAGTACGCATCCACAACCTGAAATCACAAAATTCGAGTATGAAGATTCAAATTTCAGCAAGGAAAATCAGACTAATTCGATGAAACAGTCTGCAAAATTCGACACTGGAAAGGATGGGTTACACTGGGCTCCCAGTGCGAAAAACAGAGCAAAACAGAGCAGACTTGGAAACAGCAAAATTCGACCAAAATTCGAAAATTGATCAATTTAAAAAAAAACAGAAAAAAAAAACACAAGATGACATAATTAAATTCAAATCACTCCCCGGCAACGGTGCCAGAATTTGACCGCGTTGTTGCGACGCGATAAAAGTAATTAATCTTTCCTATCCTAACCAACTAGCAATTAAGGCAAGTAAAAGTCTATCCCACGGAGAGTGATAATTCAATGAGTGGCACTTGTGTGCCCCAGGGGTATGATGCCCCCAAATTAATCATCATATGGTGTTAAATATATACTCTATAGGTATCATGCATATACTCTTCAGGTATCACATGTATACCCTTATATACATATGATACCTGTAGAATATATTTATAATACCAAGAAACATAATACCTATAGAGTATATATATAACACCTGAAGAACATGTATATAACACCTAACTCCGTGCCCCTATATGCCCCAGGGGTATATAAGTTTTTGTCTAATTCAATTATGTTACCTATATCTAATTACAAGGAAACAAGAATTATAGGGGTTCTCAGATTGATTGATAATCTAAAACTAACTAACAATCTAGAAAACAGATTAAACAAAAAATCAATTGATAAAAAGCATTCCAGTCAACAGTTCAATTATCCCCCAATATCAATTATGCCTTAATCAATGTTACACCCTCTCTCAGATTATCATAGAATTATCACCTCTAGTCTAGCAACAAGCTCTGTTAAACTGAATCGTCTCTTAAGATTAGTTAAATTAGGATAAGATCTCTAATTAACCCTATTTAATTGAACAACCCAAAATAAGTTCTCTAAATTTAATTCATTAAATGCATTAATTACCAAGACGATAGGGTGAACTAGACTCCAAATACACAAGCTCGATTTGATAATCTAGGATTGTGCTACCCTAGAGATGTGCGACCTCTAGTTTACTACCACTGAAAATTAAACCACAACAATTAGGATTCATAATTTAAGATTCTAGCAATCAATTATCAAACATTTAACCTAAATGGCCAATCTAAATCAAGCATCAATAATCGAAATCATTCAGTACAGATAACACAATCAATTCCAATCAAAACATCGAGAGGGAGAAACGAGATTAATTAAAACATTAATAGATAATTGGGTTCAAACATCCCTGCTAACCAGAATTAAGAAATTAGTCGATCATCCTCTCGATCAAATTCACAAAAGTTGTTGATAAATTCATCAAAGAAATAGAATAAAATAAAGAATGTATGTGAATCACTTTTTCTCTCTCCAAAACCTTCTCCTCCAAACTGTCGTGTCACTCCTGTCTTGTGGCCAAAGCAATTCAATTCCTCTTATTTATAGATCTTTCTATTCAATATGATGTGAACCCTATCTCCTTGGCCCATAGTGGAAATTCTCAAGCCCATAACTTTGTTCTTCTTTGATCTTCATTACTTGGGTCTTGGTCCATCTAACTTCAATCAACTCAAAAATACTTGAAAAACTCCTACAATAATCTAGAAAATAAAACATGAAGTACCTCGAGTTTAAAAACAAATATAGGTACGAAAATAATGCATCCAATCAAATAAAAGATGATAAAAATTCAATTAAGTCAACAATTAACTGTATATATTTTCTACCTATCATATCCCCCCACACTTAAACTATTACTTGTCCTCAAGCAACAAAAGAACTAAAGCACATCGGGGATTAAACAAGAAAAAAAAAAAGAGTATTGCTTGCTCAGATCCTTACCACACTCATAGGAATTCATATTCATGTCAAACAAAGCATACGCAAACAAAAGCACGTTGGACTGAATGCAACCATCTCAAGAAATCACACGTATTGGTAGGACATCAGAGATCAAATTTTTCATAGACAAGTTTTATCAAGTCACTTCACCACCCACATCAATTGACATACTCTAATTCCTTTTGCGATTTCCTTCATCTAGATCAAATTTATTAAGTCGTAACACAAAATGATTCACCCCCTTTTATTCTCCAATCAACTTTTTACTTTTCTTTTTTCAATCCCTTTTTTTTTTTTTTTTTTGGATGAGGTTGGCAGCTCCACACCACTCTTAGGTTAGTCCTTCATTTTTGTTGCAATTTTTTTTTCTTTTCTTCGCATTTTAACTTTTCACGCGTGGACCCCTAAGAGCGGGTAGCTGATTCCACACCTCATCATCTTTTGCAATTTGTTTTCAACTAAACATCTTTTCTTCATACCCATCAAGAATAATTCCAACCTAGGGGTTCGTGAAAAGTGATTCAACTTTCAGAAATTTTAATCCATACTACTTCCATCAAGGAGTTTGTAAGCATATCTCAAGACATAAGTAAACAAAGCAAATCAATTCATCATCATAGATTAATTCTCAATCCAATGTTATCCTCTCTAACAGCAATTTCCCAAGCTCATTCAGCAATTTTAACTAACAGAAAGCAATGTTCACAACACTTCATCCAACATAAATGAATTCCCAAAAATTAAATTAAACACCTCTCGAATCATCATTGTAAGCGTACTTACTCAACACTTTATCTCTTTTTTTTATGCAAATGCAAGTGAAAATTAAACGTGCTAAAGCAGGTAAACGTGTCAAATAAAAAACAACCTACATGCAACTACATGAACCTAAGAACTACAGGAAACTTCAATTTGCCCTTTTTATTAGTTATGCATAAACACTAACCCCCTCCCCTCTCATTTAGATAGTGTTTGTCCCTAAGCAATCATAATAAAATAACAAATGTAGAACAAAACAATGCACGAGGCAAGCATACAAAGAGTCAAAACAATAAATAAGAGCAAGGGGAAGAAAGCACCTGATCATCAGCGCGACGAACGGGCACGTCGCCGATGCTGCAACTCTCTTTCTAATTCCACTACACTGGGCTTGTAATGTCCTCCCAATTCTGCTCCAACTCATCCACTACGCTGCTCCAAGTGAGAGTGTGGTCCTGAATGAGAGGCTGGATCATCCAAACCTGATGGCAAACTGATGGGCCGGAATCTGTGGAAACACTGAGTATGCCATACTGACATTAGCTTGCGACCGTAAGGTTGTAAACACCGAGTTCGGCAGTGCGAGGGTCTCTGAATCGGAGACATGCCATAGAAGGGTGCGTCCTTGTCGAACTAACACTACCATCTTAAGTAGCAAAGTCTTGTCTAATTGAGCCGGTGCTGTGGGAATCCACTCCTCCTAAATCAATCCCAATGGCTACTGCAATAGCGGTCATATACCCTCCGAGGACCAACGGCTCATGAGTGATAATTACGCCAAGGAAATGCTAGATGAACTCTAAAATTGAGGGGACACTCTGGCCATAAAACATGGCGTGTATCATCTGTAGCTTAAGATTCTCTGGGACATTCCTGTTCGTGTAGCGTCCCGAGATCGTGCACACCATCACACGCTGAATATAACGTATAATAGGATTATGGATCGCACTAGCCTTGCTCCGATCTGCACGAAACGACCCGGCATTCAAAGTAATCATCTCCCAACACGCCGACGAATCTAAGAGCATTGTCGTCGTGTTGAGGGCATCCATCCCAAAGACAGCCTCAAAATCCTCCTGTCTCCATTCATAACGCCGTCCATTCAAGATTCTGGTCCACGTAAGTAGATTCCGGTGGCCACGTCAGCCTTCGGCAAAATCGGACTAAAATTGGAAAAAAAGTGAAGTTACAGGACTAAAATTGGAAACTCGATACTTAGAGGATGAAAATTGAAAAGGATCATACTTAGTGGATGAAAATTGATATTTACCCATTTTCTTATAGAGTAATAGTTAAATATTTTTCTAATTTCATAAAATTTGAATTTTTTTTTGGCCTAGTGTATTACATGAATCCTATACTAGTTATTAAGTAATCCATCCTATCCAATTTTCATTACTTAAAATATATACTATAATAATAGAGGAATAGTTGGAGATTATTACAAAAATGTCATTTTCCCTCCAAAAAGTGTCACATCAATATTTTTTTTTTCTTTTTCTTATTTTACATTTTTTATTATTTAATCCATTTAATCCATATTTTAAATATTTTTTAATAATACAAATATATTAGTTTAATAATTTTTCTTTTTATTTTGAATTTTCTTTTTTTATTATTTTTATTGTATTTGATATTGTATATAGATTTGATTTAATTAATATAAATATTGTATTAGTTTATGCTTATTTTTTTATCTTAATTTAATTAAATTTATTGAATAATTTCTTAAATACCAACAATAGATATTGTCCAAATAATAATTAGAATAATAAATATCAATTTGTTTAGGGATAATTGATATCATATTTAATACGAGTTAATAACCATTAAAGATGTGTGTACATACATATATGTATATATATAATATGTATTTAGTGCGAAATTATATATCATCCTAAGTATTTTTAAATTAATATTTGTATTATATATATGTAATATCATTCAATATTTTATCCTTTATCGATATATTTTAATGATGAATTGAAAATATTATTAAATATACAAATATAAATAGCTAAGATATTGTTAATATCATTCAATTTATTTTAAAATAAAATGTTAAAAATATATAATTGATTGTGCTTGCATCAAGTTCATAAATAAAATTTCTAATTTTATTGTGTATTGTTTCTATATATACATACTCACACACACATATTTAATTTAAGTAATTGACTTTGATTTTTCATTCATGATTTATTTTTATTGTTTTTAATATATCGAATTTGAGTGATTGATGATATTAGTTTGTAACACAGGTGACAAAAAAAATGTCTCAATTAATTAGAAATGTAGTGCATAAAGAAATTTTCCAAAACTTATAAACTATGCAAGTAAAATTTCCAATTTTTATTTGAAGATCATGATTGATACTTTTGTTTTTAATATTAATCATGAATTAGTGAACTGAATATGTATAATATCGATATCTTGTTGTGAATTGAATTATTTTAAGAAAATTTTAGATTTTCTTAGTTATTAAATATTATATTGTCTTCTATATACTAAAACTATTTATATTATATTATCAAATAATTAATATTTAACGACATTATATAATAGACCGCGCATCGCATGGGTACTTAAATCCCAAAAAATATATGAATTATTTTATGAAAATTTACCATTGGTTAACCAAATTTCTTTCATATCATACACACATAAAATATTTTGAGACTCCTGAATCTTTATTGGGTTTGGAGTTCATTAACTCATTGGCCTTACAAAAGGTAATAAATTAATATAATATTAACTCATTAACTCATCCGGCCCTCATTAACCGTTTAGGGCATCATTTGATGGGAGTTCAAATTTTCATCTAATATTATATAATATAATTATATTACGTATAATAAACTCAATATAATATAGTTTTGATAATAAATTATTCATCGTTCAATTTGTATATAGTAAAATTAATTTATAATTTTTACTAAAATGATAGAATCAATAATTTTGTCATTAGATATCAAAATATTTGTAAGGTACGCAATCAAATAATTATTATTTGATTGATTAATATAACATTTTCAAATTAAAGGTGTATTCCATGGTAAAATAAAATAAACAATGGTATTGCATGTTATTATATGATAGAAACAACAAGTCCAAACTATGTGTTATAATTACATTTCCAAATTTTTCTAATTTACTGATCACATCTAATTTTTTATTGTTGTTTTCTTTCTCAAAATGCTATAAGTTCTATATATTTTCAATGATAAATTAAAAATTGTTATTGTATTTATATCCGTTAGTGTTGCATTTTTCCAACATTTTTATGGACAAATAAGCATATTGAAACTTATCTCTATATACACAACTATTTGAATGAAATAAATCACTACTAGAAAACAATCAAATTCTAACAGAAATTCCAACGGAAATAACCGTTGGAATTTCCAACAGAATTTCCAACGGAATTCAATGCTGTTAGAAATTCCGTTGGAATTTTTATAATTTTCAATAGATTTTCCAACGGAATTCAATGCCGTTGGAAATTCCGTTGGATTAATGTTGGAATTTTTTTTGTGGTTGTATATTCAAACGGAAAAGTACCGTTGGAATGTTCCATTGGAATTGTTTTTCCGTTGGAATTTCCATCGGAATTTAAATTCCAACACCCCTTTTTCCGACGGTCCACTTCCGTTGGAATGAAGAATTCCAACAAAATTTTGCAAAATTCCAACGTTATTTCACAAAATTCCAACGGAATTGTTCCGTTGGAATTTGAGTGATTTCTAGTAGTGAATTTATTTAGTTTTTAAGTTAAATTTATCATTTACATAATAATATTTGATTTTCTTTCAAGGGGCCCATTTTTCTTATTCAGTATCGACCCCCAAAATGTCAGGACCGACCCTGGTTAATTATAATAAAATATTGATATCGTAAATTTAAATTAATGTACGAATAAACTAATAGTAGCGTCATTTTTATAATGGCTCATCTGGTTTAATTTGTATGGTTGTATTTGTTTTATCTAGTTCTCTTGATAATAAAGATTTCATGAGAAACAAGAACACAAGTGTCTCAAGTGGGGTATATATATAGCTAGACCATTCTCATTGTCGTCATCATCATTCTACTGCACTTGAATTTTAATTATTTAAATATATGACTAATTTCCACCGAGCTAGATATAGCCATAGGTTATCAATAACATAATAAGAAATCCAACATTGGATATCATATCACAAATACATTATTTATATATATAGTTTTGGGAAAAGTGGTAAAAATATCTCGTATATATACCACATTTACGATCTTATCCTTTAATTTTACCACTTCCTAAAACTACCCCTTAAATTACACATCTTTGTCAAAAAAAAAAAAGTATGTCACCTGCTGTAGGGGGTAACTAGCCGGTTACATGCTGATATCCTGCATTGCAAATTGGGTGAAAGTGTAATAGAGATCTATTTATATTTAAGATTAGTTCTTGTGCAAGATCATCTTACGGATCTAGATTTGGTGAGATAGGTCGGATCAGGTCGGAAATAATAAATTATGTAATACTTTTTCTAGATACATGTAATATTTTTGTGTTATGTATATATCTATATATAATAACAATTACCCTTAAAAATAGACACAACTAGATTTTCCTGCCCATTTGCACCTCCCAAAAGTAGAAATAAAATTATTTATTATTTTATAGTTTATGAATTAAATAATATTAATATATTAAACATGATTTTTATATATGGTAATAATATCATATCATGTATGAAATGGACATAATTTTGAAGATTATAATCTATATGGCATGCCCCACATATAGATTTGATTTTGAAATATATAACTAAGTATAAAAAATTATCATTTATAGAAATGATAAAAATAATATTTTTTATAGTTATAAAAAATTATTAAACTTTATTTTTTTATTTCATAATTTCAGATTATATGAATAAATATTCGTTATTAATCATGTCGAATGGAAGGTTGTTATTCATAAGAATGAAAATAATTTTTTTTTTTCACAAATTTAAATACGTCAAATTTTTTTATGAAATTTCATTGTCATTTATATAAACTATAACATTGGATTTTGCTTAATCTATATATGTCCATTGTATGAAAATCATGAGGGGAAAAATTAATGGTCATATTAGATATGTTATATGTTTATCTATATATATTTATAATAACACTTACCCCTAAAAATAGAAATGACAGGATATTTCCAAAAGTAGAAATACAAATATTTATTATTTTATAGTTTATGAATTAAATAATATCAATATATTAAATATGATTTATTTATCAGATAATAATAATATCATGTATGATATGGATATAATTTTGAAGATTATAATCTATATATGGTGTGGCGCACACATAGATTTGATTTTGAAATATATAATCATTTATAAAAATGATAAAAATAATATCTTTTATAGTTATAAAAAGATTGATAAAACTTATTTTTTTCATTTCATAATTTCGGATTATATGAATAAATATTCATTATTAATCATGTAGAATAAGGTTGTTGTTATTCATAAGGATGATATAACATGTCAATGAATAATTTTTCTTTCACAAATTTAAATACATCAATTTTTTTAATGAAATTTCATTATCATTTATATATATTATAACATTGAATTTTGTTTAGTCTTTCTATATCCATTGTATGAAATCATTTCTTTTTGCAATTGAAAATTAAGGGAAAAAATGGTCATATTTCATATGTTATATATTTAACAAGATATATGCACAGATGCTAAAAATATATATTATGAGAATAGTTCATGAAAGTTGTGATACCCTAAATTTAAATCATTTTATATACCACGAAAAATTTAGTAAAATGATGTATCATTTTTTGCAATAAGAATGAATAATGTTACCCTCATAATTAAAAAAACAAATATAAATCTGAATTTCATTATTATGGTAACTAGCGTGAAGTTCATTATTATATTAACACTGATAAATATTTTCTATTGTGATATGATTTCATAGTTATAAATTTATCAAATTTTGATATGTTTATCATCCATAACAACTAATCTTCTCTTCCTTTGAGTCTGTGTATAATTGGCATTTTACCTATATAAACTGGCTTTTTTTTTTTGTTTTTACAATTAAAAATTGAGGGAAAAAATGATCATATTTCATATGCTATATATTTATTATGATATATGTATAGATGGTAATAATATATATTATGAAAAAAGTTTATATGAAAGTTGTGACACCATAAATTTAAATCATTTTATATATTCACGAAGAAAAAAATTAGCAAAACAACATATCATTTTTTGCAATAAAAATGAATAATGTTTCTATCATGATTAGAAAACTAATATAAATATAAATTTCATAATTATGGTGGCTAACATGAAGTCCATAATTATATTAACAATGATAAAATATTTTCTATTGTAATATGATTTCATAGTTATAAATTTACAAATGTTGATATATTTATCATCTATTATGATTTTCTTAAAAGAGATAAATTTTTATTATAAGGCATTTATAAAAAAATCTATGGAATTTTTTTTAATGAGACATTAAATTTAGAATTTTATTTTGGAGTAATATACAATTATATCAATAATGTTTTTCCGCATAAGTTCGTTCCCTGCCAATTGTGACAAAACCAATTAGTAAAGTAGTCAAACTATGCATAATCGAAACAAGAAATATTTACAATTAGTACATTATATATGGGTAGTAGATAAAATTGAAATAAATTTAGAGAACTATATATTAATTTCCATGATCACCTTTTCCAGTCAAAATATACTAATACTTGAAATTTATTTGTTGCGTCACACGAGTAACAAACACAGTTGAAATATTATCAGGATCCTTGATTAGTTGATTGTAACATACAATAATATCACCATTTAAACTCATTTTGATTGAGCACATATACTTTTTTTTCCAAACCAATTGTGACAGATATTATTAGTAAAGTTGTCGGACAATGTATGATGAAATAAGAAATATTTAAAATTCGTAAATTATATGGGTAGTAGATTAGATTATATTTAACTTTTTAAAGAATTTTTTTTTTAATGATCAAAACTCTTGATTTAAAAAATTAATAACACTGGATATTTTTTCACTTATGCATCACATGAGTACCAAACGATATTGAAATATTATAGATAACATAATTTTTTTTCATAAATTAAAGTTTTTATTATCAAATTTGAAATGTCTGAAATTTATGATGGTGTGTCACACGGTTAATATATATTAATCAAAATCTTCAATAAAATTTATTAATATTTTTGTAAATAAAAAATTTATTAGTTTATTAATTTTTATATCTAACATTTTCATATTAAATATATGAGATGTAAAATTAATTAAATGTATGTGCATCGCACGAGACTTATACTAGTATTTACATAATACACAAGTATTATCTGGTACATAGGAAAATATTACATAATAGACAGCCTAGGATCTGTGCATTCTTCTAGTGACTCTACCGATCCAATTTAGGTCAAACAAAAGTATTACCTAATATACAGAAAAGTATTATCTAATACATGCAAGACTATTACATATTTTATTACAGTCTAACTCAACTCAAAACACATCTTATAATACAAACTACTACCTAATATACAAAAAAGTATTACCTAATACACATAAACGTATTACATATTTTTTATGTTCGACTTTACTCGACCCATCTCACTAAATGGAATCTGTGAGATGGTCTCACCCAATACTTTGCCTGAATTAAAACACACATTTTCCCATTAAGAAACCAAACACATATCAACCCCAAAGCAACTTACTCTCAGTGAGAAACCTCTTATTTCTTCATTAAAGACTCCTAAACAACCCTTTGCACAGAAAAAGTTAAAACTATAAGTTTCCTTCAACGATGGATGAAGTTGGATCTTGAAATATCAACCTCTTTAATTTTAAGGTTGAGTGAGTCTAGTATGTTTTTGCTTGCATAAGAATTCAGAGAATCTTTGTTTCAATAGCTATTCTAGTCCCCATCTTCCTCTACTTATAGCATAAGTTTCTTCCAATTGATGAGGATAACACCATAAATTCAATTATGTTCGAACATCATACAAGGTTGAATTAATGTGCCTTGTATTATACTCCCTCCGTCCCACCTTATTTTGCCTACTTTCCACTTTTGCTTGTCCCAACTTATTTTGCCAGTCCAAAAATGGCAAAAGAAAATTTACGACCTTACCCCTTCATTTCTTTCATTTTACAACTTTTGCACTCAAAAAGCACACATTAATTACAAAATTGCCACTCAAAAATATTAAAATAACACATCACATCAAAGTCACACAGTTTTTTCTTAGGATCCGTGCCGGTCAAAGTAGGTAAAATAAGTGGGGACGGAGGTAGTACTTAAGAAGAGTTAAGTTGCATTCTGTTTTTTCTACGTGGAGGTACTATTTTCTACCGTTTGTCAATCTAGGTGTCAGCATATATGCTATTGACTAGCAATATGTTCGAATTTTTTTCTCTACTAGTTATTTCAAATGATTAACCTGAGGGTCCATTTGGATGGGTGGATTTGAGAAAATATTTGAAATCTATGGTGGCAAATCCACCGGTACGTAGTATTTGGATGGACGTGGATTTGAAATCCATGGTTTTCATTTTGAGCTAAGAGGATTTGAAATTTACTCATTTCAAATTCTAGATTTCAAATCACTTTATTCAAATGGAGCGTGATAGATTTTTCTTCCAACTGATGTTGATCTTTCTTGTACATCAAGTAATCATCGTCAACATGCAACTTTCTGTCTTCTTAAGAACTCAACTTTCAAATCTCTTATTGTATGCATCTTAACATGCAATTTGCAGTGGCTTCCTATAACCCTTTTCTCTTGTCCTAATCAGTCAGCAAGTCTCTAAAGCTTGCTTACAAGTTGCAGCGTACAATAAATTATGAAACTTGCTCCAACCTTTTTGCAATGGTCTTGGCTAGCTCCTTTTTTTTTTTTTTTTACCTAGAACATTTAAAACTCAAATCTATCTAATTCACTTAGGCAAAAACTTGTGTACCAGGAGCATGGATCTTAGATCCGTGCCTCCTGACCCGACCCGACACGTGGGCAGCCTCCACGCGTGCCCACGCGCCGCCACGTGCGCCCATAGCAAATCTGGTGTGCGCCCCACGCACACCTAATTTCGTAGTTAATGATTCAGTGATGTATTACATGTATACCTTATAGGTATTACACTTATTTTTCTAGGTATTACACTTATTTTTCTAGGTATTACGCTTATTTTTCTTAAGATTTAATGATAGGTATCATGTGTTTACTCTATAGGTATTACATGTATACCCTATAGGTGTTACACTTATATTTCTTGAGATTCTTATAGGTATTACTCTTATACTTCTTGAGATTCAATGATATATATAATGTGTTTACTCTATAGGTATTACATGTATACTCTATAGGTATTACAAACTTACTCAATAAAGGTATTGATTTTTTGTTCAATAGGTGTTACATATATAATCTTAAGGTATTACATGTATACTCTTAAGGTATCGTTGTTCATTCAATAAATGTCTGAATTATTTGTTCGAACTTTTGTTTTATAGGTATCACATGTATACTCTCTAGATATTACATATGTACTCTATAGGTATTACATTATTGTATAGTGAGTTTAAAATTTATAAATTATAAAATCACGATTTATATCATATTCTTCCTCATTTTTTTCTGCAAAATTTACAGAATTCATATGAATTTATATCACAAAAAGCATTGTGCAAAGAAACCCTAAAGCAAATCTATTCAATTCGATCAATCAAACAAATCTAATCTATTTGATCAAATAACCATACTCTGCAAACCAAATCCTTCCATAACTTAGTCAATACAAAGAGTAGATCGAAGGCTTCCTCATCAGAGTCGAAGTGGAGATGCAAAGCAGAGTCGGAGCAGAGATGAGAAATAAACAAGAAGAATAAGAACGCAACAAAAAAAAAGAACGCAGCAGAGAAGAAGAACGGAGAATAATAATGGAGAAGAAGGAACGTGCGCGGAGAAGAAGAAGAAGAAAAAGAAGAAGGAAGAAGAGGCGTTGTGGAAGAAGAAGAAGAAAAAAGAAGGAAGAAGGAGAAAGAAAAGGTGCAAGAAGAGGAGCAGAGAAAGAAGATGAAATGAAAAATTAAGGTTTTGATTATATATAGTGTATCTGGGTCGGACACCCAAGTCCTACTCCTTCACTTAAACAATGTGAAAAATAGGGTAATCTAAAGTCCTTGTTATAATTATATTTGGTCTCATCAAAATCTAAATATTAATTTCTTAAAAAATCAGATATGGTAATCTTTTATCATCCAACTCGAGTAAGACTCGTAAAAATCAAATGAGTTCATAAAAAAGCTATGTATCGAATATTCAACTTATATATAAAGAGTTGGTCTTGTGTGCACCAAATGCACATACAATTCGGGTCGGGTTCGGGTCAACCCGGATTCGTGCACTTTTTTTTTATTTTATATTTTCGCTTCAGGTTGTTACTTTTATGTTATATGGATGTAACCTTTTATTTTATATAAGTGTGGCTTTTATGTATATATAAATAAATGTAGTGACCTTAAATACTCTAACTTAGAAAAAAAGTAAGAATTTTAGTAAAATTTGTACATATTAACCTTTATGCGATATTAGTTGCACTTTTATGTGTAATATTAGTTGCACCTTTATGTAATATTAGTTGCATCTTTATGTTATATATTAAGATACAACTAATATCACATAAATGTATGTGTAATATCACATAAAAGTATGTTCATCTTAAAAATGCGCTGAAAATTTTCTGAAAATTTTCATTTTTTTTCCATTTTATAAATCATAAAGGTCATAACAGTAGAACATAAAGGTTTAAACCTGAAACGAAAAAATTTGAAAATCTTAGATTTTTCCTAAGTTACTGAACATAAAGGTCATAACATTTATATATAAATGTCACATTTATATAACATAAAAATCACATTCTTACAACATCTTTATCTTTATATATATAAAAACACAAACATTTCCTCAAATAGTAATGTTAAAATTTTCCCGCCAAAAACACCCTACCAAAATTGGAAATGATTTTTATATTAAAATAAATGTTAAATGATAAATAATAAATCATGATTGATGATATATATATATATATATATATTTAAGGAAGTGATATGATATAATAAAATTATCATATTTGTCAATATGGCAAGTTAACTTTAATTATAAATTTCTATTCATATATTTATGATATCATTTAGCAGTGTGTGTATATATATATATATGATTAACATCATATAATATCATAATCATAATATCATATAAATAATAAAACATTATTCATTCGATGTATATTTATATATAATTTAATATGCATGTAAATATATACATAAAATATATTTATTATATAATTCTTATCATTACAAAATAATAAAATATATAAAAAGATACCCAAAATATAGATACAATTTTATGTAATTTTGCTGACGTATAAAACATAATTGTTATATAAAGGAGTAGATATATAAAAATTAATTCGCCACTTGATAACCAAATCTACATAAAACATAAAGTCAACAATTAAATAATTCTAAATATAAAATTTAAAAGATATATTGTAATAATATATCTTATAGAAAGAAATTAAAGAACTCCACTTGATTTGATAATAAATCATATGTAATAATAAAATGAATATCATATTTAATTAATTATGATATTAATATTCTATAATGTGACATTATATATATATATATATATGAAGAACATTTCCTTAAATAAATTTTCCACCCAAAAGTCGTTTTGATATTTATGGAAAAGATATAATGTTTATCCATTAAATAAAAAAGTCAATTGCCTCATTAATCTTCTATATATAAGGATGAATATTATTACAAATTAGGGAAAAAAAAGAGAAATTATTGCCATTAGCTATCCTTCTTCTATTTAATACGTTTCAATTTAATAAAAATGGTAATTTAATATGTTTCAATTTAAAAAATGTTAAATTATTTTATAGATGCAAACTAAATGATTTTTCATCTAAGCATTCCATATGATTTTATATAAAAATTTCTTAATTACTTATACATCAAGTTATTTGACATCGATTACATAGAAATATTGGTTTGTTTTAAAATTAATATAATTTGAAATGTCATTTTAAAAATATAATAGATGTTGATGCTATCGTTTTCATCCATTAAATAAGATACAAATAAGTCCCTACTAAATTTCACTATTAAAATTGAATATACAATAATATGAGCAAATAAGATTGTAATATTATCTTGATCTTGGTTTTATATACTATATATATTGAACAAAAGTTTCTATTTTGTAAATAATAAAATTCAATAAAAATAATATTTAATGTATAACATAATGTAATATAATAAAACGTTTTGATTTTATCAATAAACACATTGATTGTAAATGATATGATTTGATTTCATGTATAGGAATTAAGTAGAAACTGAACATTTATTTGCAATCATTATAATTGGGAAAAAAATCTATAAATTAGAAAGCAACTAAATTTATGATATACAAAATGCACTAAGTCCATATTTAATGAACAAATTATACACTATAAATATGAGAGAAAAAAACTTAGAATTGACTCACACTTTCTCTTTAATTTCTCAAATTCTACAATACAAATCATTTTCTTTTATGGTGCTCATGGGATTGTGTACTTTTTTTCTTTTTTGATTTTTATTTTATTTGGTTATGATTTTTATTTGATCTACATCATATAGTTTGGATGGACGGTTAATATTTTTTGACTTTATCAATAATTTCTTAACGATTAAAGTTCATATCGTTATTCATATTGGAGATGAATGTTTTACTTATTGGTATTGCATATGGATTATTAGTAATGTAATTTTTGTTTTTTATTTTTATTTTTACTTTATGCAGGAATTTCGTGAAGAAACCTGAATGAAAACATACATGGAAAAATGATAAAGAAGACTATAAATTCACATTACAAGGTAGATTTTTTTTTTTTTGTTAGAAATAATAGGAAATTAATCATATATTTTTGTTTTTATATTTCTTTTATGTTTTTGAGATTTTTATCATAGAATTTATTTGTTTTAAAGATAACATGCTTAAAAGTAGTTAGTTGAATTATTCCTTCTATCTTATATAGAACATAGTTTTCATGTTGTGATTTGTTTAAGTAAACATTATTCCTTTATCTTTAAATAGTGTATTTGAAATGTGATTTATAGAATTCATATTCATCTTATTTATATATAAACTAAGTTTAAAATTACAATATCTTATTTTATTACCGTACCTAGAGATTATCTCCAACAATTAAATATTTAAAATATATAATATATAAATTACTTAATTTCATTATATTACATTTGTATATACTTTTTTTTCCAAATCTCAAATAAAAATATTATAATTGTATTTTATAAAATTTTATCCCGTGCATCGCACGGGTACAAAACTAGTAAAGGTAACACCCGGAAGTGGAAAAAAAAAAAGGAAAACTCAGGTGCGCTGTTTCAAGTCGAGACACCTCAATTACACCAATTTAGATCTGTGCACTTGACACATAGTAAAATTTACCATATATAAATAGTTCAAATTAAAAAACATTAATAAGAGTGCTAGATACTTCACCAGTTCTCATTCCCCAATTGGTACGGTGATATATATATATATATATATATATATATATATATATATATATATATATATGATTGATTATATATTACCAGCCAGCAGCTAATCATGACCTTTTGTGATGACATTTGACTATTTCAAGAATATGGATGGTTTTGAGAATTGTATTATTCATAAATTGAATTTATTTTTATAAAAAATTATTAAGTATAAGTTATGGATCGTTTCATTTCACATAATTATACGAGATAGTTTTATATAACTCCTACTCTTTCTTTTTATTATATACTATGATATTCATCAGAATATATAATTATGTTAAATTATTCCAAAAATATAAATTGAATAAAAGGTTGACTCGTCGTCCAAATAATATGTGGTAATAGGGTTTAATAATGTTAGGATTCCTTTTTGTTAATATTTATTTAGTTTTTCATTTAAGAAATATAAAATGGGGAGTATTTAAGTATATTGATAAATTGTTTTTCTTTCTGTTAAATTATTTCCTAAAACGTGATGAGATCGAATATAAGGCTGAGATATTATCAAATGATTGTATTTATTGAGATATAAATTGTATTTAATTTTCAGCATTCACAGTATTTTAAAAAAATTCATATATAATAAAAAAATAACACAACATGTCTCTCGCTAATTTGATTTTTTTTTTCGTTCAAAATTATTATTTAATTCTTAATTTTAATTCACATAATGAATCATTTTTTTATATCAATGTCATTTTAATTACCTACTTTCTAGAAAATGATGACCCTTTATTTTACCAACATGAATGCATCACTATCATAATAACATAAGTTATTTATTAAGCTAATCTAGCAATTTAGGTTTATTTTAAAGTGAATAATAATAATAATAATAATAATAATAATAATAATAATAATAATAATAATAATAATAATAATAATAATAATAATAATAATAATAATAATAATAATAATAATAATAATAATATATTATTATTATTATTATTATTATTATTATTATTATTATTATTATTATTATTATTATTATTATTAATTTGGTATTTATTTTATTAATTCAATATTAATTTTTTTTTCTAAATCTCATGTATTTCATCGAGTAAATGCTAGTACTTAAATTAAAGGTTATTGGCAGAAAAAATAAACATTGACCCAAATTGTCATTTTAATCAAACATTTCATTATTATTTAAAATAATACAACTTTATATGTTTAATTTGTTTTTGGACCAAAATCAATTTTCTAAAAGTGATATTTTTCTTAATAAGCTTGGGATGAGTGGAGGGAGGGGGGAGAGAGACAAAAAAAAGACTTGGGTGAAAAATTGTGTATCGATAAATAATGAATATTTTTTGCACTACTTTAGTCGAAAAACATACTAAATATATAAGGTTATGTTATTTGACCCATAGTAAAAAGTTTGGTTAAAATGACAATTCGAGCAAAAGTTGTGATTTTTCTATAAATTAACCCTAAATTTAATGATTAATTACAAAAAAATATATGAAATCATGATCTAAATGCAATTACAACATGAACTTCTGACTGTAACATAAAAATTGTTCAATTCAACACGTATTTCAATTCGAAACATGTTTGAATTTTTTGAGTTTCAATTGTTGACCTAAAGCCCAAGTTGTATAAGTTAATTCGCAACATGTAATTTTGGATATATTCATCATCCAAATATAAATTTATGTCAGCAAATTGAAGCACGAAAAATTAAGTATATTCTGAATAGAAACAAATATTAAATTGAGTGTTGTCGATGTTATAGTTAAAAATTTCATGTTGTAATTAAAAGTAAATCATAAGTTCTAGCCCTATATTAAATGTAAAGGTGTGACATGTTATTAGGACATAGGAAAGGCCAAATTGCAGTATAACTCTTACTACTTGAAAGTTGAAAAATCAGCTTTGCTAGGTTTTCTTTTTGTTGGTAAAAATTCTTCTTTGAGTGAAAGTGGGATTGTAAAATATGTACGTAAAATTCGGCCGTAACATAAAAATTTATGTGAGACGGTCTCATGAATGATTTTAGTGTGATAGATCCTTTTCATCCACTAACTTAATCTATTTTCACAAATTCATATGTGAATTGTGATATATGAATTTGGTGAATTTATGAATTGACCTATTTCATATAAAAGGATTCGTAAAATGATCTTAAATAAAACTTGCTCCGACTTTGGATGTATCATGAGAGTGTTGACCGCTGGGTCAACTGATTTAGAAATCTACTAACTCCTCCGCGGGCAGCATTAAGATCCACGCGCTTCCTTCCAGGGGCATTATAGTCTTTTCGCTGAGGAATAGAGATCAGTGATTCGTTTGGAAGGCGGGACACTATATACCTCTTATGGAAAAGCCACGCGCCCATCGTTTCCGTGTATGCACGCTCTTAAGTTGGATTCCTATTTCTCGGGCGTTAAGTGCCCAATCTGGGAATTTCTTCTACCTCGTGGGCCCACCTTTTCCCCTTCCTCTATATCCTCTGGTAATAAATACGAAATACTCCCTCCGTCACACATTATTTTGTCTATTTTGACCGGCACAGAATTCAAGAAAAGTTGTTGATTTTGATTGAATGTGTTATTTTAATGTTTTTGAGTGACAATTTTATAATTTAAACGTATAATTTGAGTGCAAATTTTGTAAAATGAAATAAATGGAGGGGTAAGGGAGTAAAAATTTTTTTTGTCATTTTTGGGCTGACAAAATAAGATGAGACAAACAAAAAAGGAAAGTAGGCAAAATATAGTGGAACGGAAGAAATACTAATTTGTTGAGACGATCAATTTATAATCCATAAAATAAAGCTTTTTGGGATGTGAAACTAAGTTTCAAATAGGTGTTTCAACTTTATAGAATTATTTGTTTATATGGTTTTTTAGAGTAATACATATTTTCCTAACCAAACTATATGAAATTAATTTCATTTTGGTTCTGTTGTAAAGATGATGTTCAATTTTGATCATATTATACTCAAATTATCAATCTTAGTTCTGTAATTAGGAATTTGTCCAATTTTAGTCTTTTTCGCCAAAATCCCAATTTTTGACTACTTTTGACGAGTGTCAAAGAATCATAGCCCAATTCCATAGTCGGAAATTTGTGACTCCAGCAAAAAGAGGCTGAAACTTGACTCATTTCTCAATTATAGGACTAAAATTAATAATCGAATAATAATATGACCAATTTCATACAACCATATAGGGCAAGACAAAAAATGAAAATTAACCCAAACTATATGTGATTTGTTTTTTTACTTTTTTTATTTTGTAAACTGTGAAATGTTGCATTTTTGATATGAACTTTGAATTTGATGTGTTTTATGATATCAGACAAATCATAACCATTGGTGTATAATACGTGTACATCACCAAATTTGTTTGATAACATAAAATGCATCAAAATTTTATTGGATAAAATGCATCAAAATTTTATTGAATAAAATGCAACGTCTCAAAATCCACATAAAAATATTTCAAAGCATATATAGTTAAAATAGGAAAATATTTTCAATCCTAATTTATATTTTATTATACTTTCTATATGCATAGTTTCGTAACTAAAAATTAAGATATAACTAGAAGTGAAATCAAACATTTTTTTTTCTCGAGAACTTATTGGTTATTTCAGTATATAAATTTTAATATTTATTGTATTCTACATACCATACCTCTTCAAATTCAAACTTTTTTATCATTAAACCTTTATATATACTAGTTTTGTACCTGTGCGATGCACATGATTAAATTTTCCTTAAAAAAATTATTTGAAATTAGAAAAAAAAAGTTATATAAATGTAATAGAACCAACTTAAATGACCACATATTTTAAATATTTAATTAATGGAGGTTAATTTAGATATTGTGAATAAAAAAATATTGTAATTTTAAACTTAATTTATAAGTATGAAAACCAAATAATATATAATCAAAAGTAACGATAATTATATAAAATCAATTAAACATATAATATAAAAAAATTAAACACTTCTTTATATTAAAACATTTGTGCTGATAAATGTTTATTGCAAATATATCTTTATATATATATATATTATTACCTCGAAATTTGCCATATATATATAGTCGAATCAATGAAGATGAGTAGGTATCTTTATTAAATCTCATTTTTAATTAGATTGAAACTTAGTTATGGATTAATATTTCACATTTATTTCAAATAATCCTTATATGAATTATCTATTATCTTTCTCCATATTTTTCTTTCAGATTATTTGTCAGAAATAAAATATGTATTCTTCTTCTATAACCATATAGTATCACCTCCAACCATTATTTAAATTTATTACAAATAGTTGAAACATGTTGTATATTATTACTATTACTATTATTATTAAAGGTCAAGCCAATTTAATAAATCTTCAAATATATAAAATATATTTTTTATCTATTTATTTGAAGCGAGTTGATATTATAATTTTGACTTAGAACTTTGATTTGTAGAAATATAAGATACTCTTCATATTTAGTTTTTTTTTTTCAAATTATAAAGTAAGATATGAAATCTTAAACATAAATGAGATTTTGATGAAATGAGTGACTCTATAACAATAGGGGTATTAGAAACACTCATTATGGTAAGGTCATTATATATAGGATGTTTCATTTGTTTTAATTCTATTATCAATTTGATAAGCCTTGAATTTTAAATAAATATATCTTGTCAGATCATTATAAGTATTTAATAAATAGTTATTTATTGTAATTGATTATTAGTAGCAGATAGTTGTCATAAATGTATTATTATATCTTTAAAACAACAAATTTTGGTTTTAAAATATTAAATATTTCCAACTTACTTACAAATAAGATGAATATGAATTTTATAAAAAAATATTTCAAATCAAGTATATTATTCAAGATAAAGGAACAATATTTATATAAAAAATTCAAAACATGAAAAGTATAATCTTTACATTCTTCTACATATGTAGAAAGAATAAATCAAGTGATAAGATTGTCGATCTCAAAATAATAATAAATTACATGACAAAAATCTCAAAAAGTAAAAATAAATACAAAAACAAATTATAAGATTTATTTTCAGAATCAAACAATTATGTTTCATCCATCCAAATAATAAATTATATGAAATTAAACTCATACCAAATAAAATAAAAATAAAAAAAGAAAGCAAAAATAACATAATCCATGAGTAAACGAAAACAAAATTATTGTAATGCAAAATTTGAGAAATTGTGAAAAGAAAGTGTGAGTCAATTCTAAGTTTATTGTCTCGTATTTATAGATGTATGATATGTTTATTAGATATAAAATTAGTGCATATTAAGTAGCATAGTAGTCAGTTCCTAATTTATAGATTTTATTTTCCTAATACATTGGCTGCAAATAAAATGTTCACTTATTTACTTCTTTTTTATGAAATGAAACCACATTATAGAAATCAACAAATTCAATTATAAAGCATGTGATACATTATAAATTATCATTTACGTTAAATATTGTTTATTTTATTGTTTTTTCATTTAAAAAAAAAGGCTAAAGCTGGTCATATATGTGTATAAACAAGATGGAGATTTATCAAAATCTTATTTGTTTTTTCATATTGCATTAATATTCAGTACATAGTTATTCATATATATTAATGTGAAATCAATTAATTTGTTATTACCATATTTGATTTAATGGGTTAAAATTGTGCATATTTCAATATCATCAACATCTATTATGTTTTTAAAAAGATATTTTGAATTATATAAGTTTTAAAATAAATCATCACTATTTTTAATATGTAATAAATATCAGATAATTTGATAAATAAGTCGTTTAGGAATATCTATATCAAATACTATGGAATTTTTAGATAAAAGAATTATTTAATTTGCATCTATAAAATAAAATAACATTTTTATTAAAGTGAAACATTGATAGCTAATTCAATAATTTTGGTATTTCCTAATTTATAATAATTTTCATCCTTATATAGCTGCAGAAAATTAATGTGGCAATTAACTTCAATATAAAATGGATAACATTATATTTTTTCCATATATATCAAAAAGACTTTTGGCTATATTACTTTTTTTTTTTGGTAATTTTCTTATATATATATATATATATATATATATATATAAAGAGTAACACTTGTGTGCCCTGGGGGTACGGTGCCCCCAAATTAATCATCATATGGTGTTAAATATATACTCTACACTCTACAGGTATCATGTATATACTCTTCAGGTATCACATGTATACTCTTATATGCATATGATACTTGTAGAGTATATTTATAACACCAAAAAACATAACACCTATAGAATATATTTATAACACCTGAAGAACATATATATAATACCTAGATCCGTGCCCCTATGTGCCCCAGGGGTATATAAGTTTTTGCTATATATAAATTAGATGTGTGATTTGGAGATACGTAACAATTATGAAATTTAAAAGCATCATATCATTTCTTTTCTATTTTTAAAATTAGGATCATATATTCTAATATTACTTGAAAAATATGGATATTATTTGATTTGATTATATGGAAAATCTTATTTTATAGATTACTAACTTATCTCATTATATGTACATACACACACATATATATATATAATCGGACTTTTAAATAATCATGAAATTCTAAAGAATCATGAAATTGGACTTGTTAGTTCATGACCAGATCTTGTAAATTTCACCTTTAAAATAATCTAAATTTTTTATTTAAATTGAAAGGTGTATCCATATATAACGTCAATAATTTTTTTCCTTACCTAAACAATCATGTTTGACTTTCCTTAGAAAATATAATGCAATGAATATACTTAATATATGTATATAAAATAAATATATATATAAAATTTTCATAAATGGAAAGTGGTTTTAGGCGGAAAAATCTTACTTTCTTTTTTCGGCAATGTTTGTGTTTTTATATATATAAAGATGTATATATTCTTGTAATATAAGATCCTGAATAAACAAATTAAGATGTAATATCAATAGCATATCTGATATATTTTTTAAAGCAAAAAATCCTTAATTTATCAGAAAGATGATATACTATGATAATAGCCATCACAATAATGATCAATTAATCGTTAACAATAAATATTAAATCGCTAATATATTAATTAACTATCTAATGTTCCTAATAGGGACCATTATATGTTTACTATAAATAGAGAAATATAAGTGCTTATTAATGAGTATCACCATATCATAAGGTGTTTAATTACCTATTTTCTATGTTTAAAGGCTTAAATGAGTATAATTAATAATTTGTATCCTTTCCAGCGCTAAAGATGTATCCTATCTTGTTTATCATATTCATTGTGGTACATTAATATGTGTCCACAACTAATGTGTCAAATATTCAATATATCAATAAATTTCATTTTTCATATAACGAGTAGATGAAATCATTACACGTCAGATGTTGACATATTAAGTGTTGTCCGCCGTGAACATTTTAACATTTTCTGAGTATGATGATAAATACTTTTCATTGATTTCTAATAAAAATTGTCAAGTTTCAAGCTTATGAAATTTGAGAAGGGAAAGTTCTTTCATTAAAAATTACAATGCATTTTTTTATAATTAGCCTGTTAAATCACAATGATTATAACATTTCTAGCTATAAAATTAAAGATTTCAGTTTTCTTTTTAATTACTATTTATGATGAACAACTATTGTTAACATTCTCCATTTTTTGTTTGGGAAATAGGCCATAACAAACTTTTGAAATCTTCTATAATAGAGAGATGTTTAACTACAAGACTAGGGATTACAAATGTTAAAGAAAAAGGTAAAATATTTTTAAATAAACACTTTGAGATTATATCATTTATAATTTATAAAAAAAATTAAAATATAGGTGTGTTTCTAATTTTTTTCCCCCTTTTTAAAGAAAATGGCCTTTCTACGATGACACCATTATTCATTTTTACATGCACATTGAATGTGTGAAAATAGTATAAGAAAATCAAATCCTTTTTTTTTTTCCTTTTTTTTATCCTTTTTCCAAATTCAATGTTATAAATATATTTATATATTATTGACATCACCAAAAGGTCACATGTACAATTATAGTGTAATGTTTAACATAAATAAATAAAATAGCAAGTGCAACATTGAAGAAAAAAAGAAAAATGAAACCTTGTTTTGAAGGGAAATATCTAAACACACACTTACACAACCAAAAACCTTAATTTGTTACGTGACACCATCCAATGAATCATTTTATGTGAGACGATCCACATTTCATAATTCACATATAAATTTGTGAATATATTGATTAAGTAAAGGATAAAAATGATCTGTTTTACGAAAGCTATCTATGAGGCAGTCTCACACAAAAGTTTGTGTTTTATGAGATGACAAATTCCAATTCTTATTTGAGTAAGTTTTACATGAGACCATCTTACGGATCATTTTATGTAAGACCGATCGACCACATGCCACACTTTGTAATTCACATATAAATTTATTTTCATATAAGTTGGATCAATCCAAAACCCACATTTATAAGTTGTGAAAATAAGTTGAGTTAGTGGGTGAAAATGATCATTCTCACCAAAATTATCCGTAAGATCATCTGACCTAAGTTTATATGTTCTTATTTATATACTATTAATTGATTATTCTGTGATTTGAAATAGGTCAACCCACGCCTCGCTCAGGTATAAATTTGTAAAAATTCTTTAAAAATGGAAAAAAAAGAAAGAAAAAGGTAAATTCTTGTATGAAATCGTCTCACGGATCCCATTTCGTGAGACGGGTCAACCCGACCCGGTCAAAGTCAAAGTCAACGGTCAACGGTCAAAAGTCAACGCCGGTCAATGGTTGACCAATGCCATTCAACGGTCGGTCAACTCCGTTGACCAAAAGTATTACATATTATATGTAAAAGTAGTACACAACATACATGAAAGTATTACATTATAAATGTAATACTTTTACTTTTTTAAGGTAATACTTTTATGTGTATCATGTGTAACAAAGTTTTGAGAAATTATGTAATACTTTTGTGTGTTTTAGGTATTACTTTTCAATATACTATGTAATACTTTTGTAAAATAGTATTATTTTGTGTTTGGTTAGAGTGTATGAAAATATGTAATACTTTTATGTGTAGTAGATAATATTTTTATATATATCATCTAATACTTTTGTAATATATTATACATTATATGTATATAATACAAAAGTATTATCCGATCTATAGAAAAATATCACCTAATATACATGAAAGTATTACATTATGAAGTATTAAATGATATATAAAAATATATTGTCTAATACACACAAAAGTATTATTACATTATAAGAACATAACATCATGCAATATTTTTATGTGCAACATGTAATACTATTGAAATCAACAAGTAATATTTTTATATACATCATGTGATACTTTTATGTATAACATGTAATACTATTGAAATCAACAAGTACTCCCTCCGTCCCATGAAAATTAGCCTACTTGCCATTTTCGTTTGTCCCACTTAAATTTGCCAGCCCCAAAATGGCAAAGAAAATTTTACTCTCTTACCCCTCAATTTCTTTCATTTTACAACTTTTGCACTCAAAAAGTTGGTTTAAATTACAAAATTGCCACTCAAAAATATTAAAATAACACATCCAATCAAAGTCAACAGCTTTTTCTTAATATGTGTGCCGGTCAAAATAGGCTAATATTTGTGGGACGGAGGGAGTAATACTTTTATGTATATCATGTAATACTATGAAGTATTATATGATATATAGAAAAATATTGTCTAATACTCAAATGTAATACTTTTATGTACAACATAATATTATTGAAATCAACAAGTAATACTCTCATAATGTAATACTTTTGTGTGCAACATGTAATACTATTAAAATAAACAAGTAATACTTTTATATATATATCATGTAATACTTTTATATGTTGTACGTAATACTAATTTAAAGTATCACATGATACATATAAAAGTATTATGTGAGTAGAATAACAGTATTACATTATGAATGTAATACTTTTATATATGACATGTAATACTTTTATGCATAACATGTAATACTTTTATGCATAACATGTAATACTTTTTGGTCAACGGCGTTGACCGATCGTTGAGTGGCGTTGACCGACCATCGGCATTGACCATTGACCGTTGACCGAGTCCGGTTGACCCATCTCACGGAATGGGATCCGTGAGACGGTCTCAAACAAGACTCACTCAAAGAAAAAAACTCAAACAACCATGTCAATTCACCACACTCTTGACATTTCTTCCAGGCGCGCGTGGTGGTCCCCTCCTCCCTAATTTCTCCCAATTGAAAAAAAAAAAGGAAAAAGAAAATTCAATCCTTGAATAATCATTTGTGAAATAGCCGGCTGTAATGTGTTTGTGCTTGGACGGGAGCCATATAACAACGTTCAACTCTCTCTTCTCTCTCTCTCTCTCTCTCTAAACTCTCTCCCTCTCTTCTCTCTCTCTGTAGAATACACACACTACGCACACCAGAATTTCGAATCCTCCAAATCGCTCGGCGAAATCCATCAATTCATACAAATATTATATGTATCAATCTGAATTCTTCCGATTTTTATAGATTTATACATATGATTATATATACAGTCTTCGTCTCAGCATACACACCCTCTCTCTAATTGCTTCAATTATTCAACGTGCCCTAGATCTCACCCATATACTATAATTATATATACGGGCCTACGTATACATACATACAGATCTTCTGCTTCGAGGCTCCGATCTCTGTTTCCAGCTCTCTGCCTTCCGTTCAATCTGGTACCATTCTTTAATTTGAGAGTGTTTTGCGTTTATATTGTTTCTGATGATTTGTTGGTGATTTTTTGTGTTGTGCGTGTTTTTGTTGAATGTGGGTGGAGGCGAGAAGGTGAAGGGGTTCATTTGATGTGTCATTGGGTCTATGTGTATTCGGGTTTGCTCGTGTTTATGAGTGTTATGGAGGTTGCTTTTTGTGCTCTGAGGTGTTTGTGTGCGCGTGTGGAATTTGGGTGGGGATTTTGTGAAGTTTGAAAAATCTGGATTTGATTGTATCTCAGCTTCTGTTTGACTTTTTGGTTTGTTCCTTTTCCCCTTTTTGATGGCATGAATCTTTAGGCTGGGGGGCGGCTAGTGAAACTTGAATCTGCCAAGTTTTTGTGATGTGCTTTTTAGTGTGATCTGTTTTAATCCCAATTCGATAATCTGTGATTTGTGATCTAATTCCTAATTCTGGGATCTAGTGTCTGTTTATTGTGAAAAACTGTTGGATTTTCCCTTATTTTGATTTCTTTCTCTGATTTGTTGTGTAATTCTTTTACATGGTTTCAAAACTCGTGTTAATACTCCATGGATTAGAAATTTATCCTGGACGGTATGATGAATTCTAATCTCTGTTTCTAATCTCTAGTGACTTGAACTATATGTGTAAGATTCTTCATTTTTTTTTCCTTCTCTGATGGTTTGAAACCTTGTAAGTTTACTCTTCTCCTGTTTTTGAGTGGCAATGTGAGTAAGCATTTGGCTTCTGTAGCTTCTGTTCCTATGAATTCAATTTAGTGTATATCCAGATCGATCTACATTTCATTGGAGATTACGATACTCTTCAAACTTAATGTTGAATTTATTGAAATTCTTTATCTGCTTGCAGCTGAAAATGAATCACACACCTGTCTGCCGTGCAGGTTCAAATTTAGAGGATCCATTGTTTCAGGGTCCACTTTAGGCAGAGAGGATACGAGAAATCCTGTTGATTGTACGCTTTGAGGTGAGCTGTGGAAGAAGATAGACATTATTTTGGGAGTTGACCTGTGATGCATCATTTCTAGATGAAGTCATCTCAGGCATGGCGTCTAGGCATGAAAGACATGCAAATATTGCCAGGGCCTCGCCAGCGGGGTCAATTAAAGAAGCCGACCTGGATTATCGTATTGGTCTCCTTAGTTAGCTTCTTCTTGGTTTGCGCTTATATTTATCCACCTCAGAATTCTGCAGCGTGCTACCTATTCTCATCTCATGGTTGTAAGGCAATACAAAGTTGGCTTCCTCCTTCGCCTGCCAGAGATCTAACTGATGATGAAATCGCCTCTCGTGTCGTAATTAGAGATATCTTGAATATGTCTCCTTCTATATCAAGAACTCCGAAAATTGCTTTCCTGTTTCTGACACCAGGTGCATTACCTTTTGAGAAGCTGTGGGATAAATTTTTTCAGGTACTTAATTGTTTTCTCATGTTGAGCTTTCCATAAAATCTATGTTTTTACAACTTGTCAGCTGATTACACTCTTCGTATGAATTAGGTGCAACTTGTAGAAACCACTCTATGGCTCTATCGAAAATCCTACATGTTACCTTGATTATTTTGAACTAATTTCATGTTTGAGTTATGCTTGTTGTCGTATTTTGATCAATAAACCTTTCAACTATCTTTTCATTTACTTGTTTGCCACTGGTGGTCCAACTTCGGAGTTACATTAGAAGTTTGGCAGGGACTGGCACTGCCTAAGGTTCAAGTTGAAAGTAAATAGCTTGGTTAGGATTAGCATAAGACATTTTTACACATATTAAGGAAGCTCAAGTATGTGGAAAGTGGCCCTTCACCAAGAGAATAGGTTCACAAGTGTCTTTGCTCTATGAGTAATAATTTGTTCTTAACTACTTGAAGGCTAGGAAAGTACATTCTTTAATATAGTTTGCAAATCTATACTGCTTTACTTAATGTTTTTTGGGTAGCGTTATCAGTTTGAATAATATCTACTAACAAAGTCTTCATGTACCTGGCAGGGCCATGAAGGCAGATTCTCTGTCTATGTACATGCATCCAAGGATAAACCCGTACATTTTAGCCGTTACTTTGTCAATCGGGAAATTCGTAGCAGCAAGGTTTCTTTCTTACTTGTTCTCATTCATTTTAGATTCCCATACATATATAAGTTTTGTTAACTAAAACGTTCGTGTTTATGATTAAATGTGATATTTGGATTTATGCAAACTATTCCTCAGTGATTGATGTCTTCTCTGCCTACCTTACTATACGAAAGATTACGGTGAGCTTTGCTGAAAAAGATACAGATGTACAGATGTGTAGGAGGGATGTAGACTAGTAACTTGTGTGGAAATTTTTCTTACTTATAAATAGTTAAAACACATCTTAATTCTCCAAGCAATTGATGGCACATTTTCTTGGCTGTGGTTCCAGTTGTGCATTGTACTTGATCTACAACGGCAAACTGAATACCTTCACAATCCATCTTTTTTTGTGTGTGTGTGTGTGTGTGTTTCAATGAAAGAATTCTCAGCTCTTAAGACTAGAAAATCTTGAAGCTCTATTTACCCATATTAATCAATATTTTGCTTTCTCAGTTGCTTGCTCTACGCTTGTGACTGTTTCTTTAAAAGTTGAAAACCATGCGCACCCTGCTAAGTGATAAGAAATTAAAATATCTTTGACAATGTTAATGTTTAACTGTTGCAGGTAGTGTGGGGAAAAATTTCAATGGTTGATGCAGAGAAGCGGCTTTTAGGACATGCACTGAGAGATCCAGACAACCAGCACTTTGTGCTGCTTTCAGACAGGTTGCTGTGGAATAAATAGTCTTTCTTCAGTTTTTCATTTTTTATTTTTTATTTTCCCCTATTTAAGAGAAGTTAGAGTGTTCAGATGCTAATGAAACATTTTTCCTCCAATGCAGCTGCATACCACTTCGCGATTTTGACTATGTGTACAACTATCTCATGTACACAAATGTTAGCTTTGTAGATTGGTAAGTCCACTATTTTGGCTTTTTGCATCTTTTTGTGTGGTAGCTTCTTTGATGAGCTCACTATTTTTTCTCTAGTGGATTTATTGATATATGTATATATATATATATATATATATGTGGTCAGATATTTTTATCTGTTGATTCCACATACATTGTTAGAGGACCGGAACAAGTTCATCAGATGGTTTGCTTTAAACTTTTTGACCCTTACTCTGAAATAGGTATCTGAAAGTAAATGCAACTAAATTTTAGAAAATATTATTAGTTACAAAAGCCCAAGGGGAATTAAAGACAATTTGATGGATTCATGATTATTACGTATATTGATTAAGGATAATTACAGAGTTGTCCGCTGAGGATTTGAGTTTTGGTTCAAAGAAGGGCCTAAGCTTTTCTGAAATTATCTGGACAAATACTAGAATTACGGAAAAGCATCCTCCCATGTCTGGTCTGAATGCAAGATCCCCCGAAGGTTTAA